>JARHVA010001352.1:0-355000 GCA_037957365.1 Torreya grandis | reverse complement strand
TGCCTCTCACACAGGGATGCCACAATATCTCTCCTTCACTCAAACAATTCTCATATGCACACTCATATCTCTTCACACAACTTCAAACTACAAGAACACTATATTGTCCTAAAAAACATGACCTATAGATCATACATAAATTCCTTAGTCTTCTCTTCTCATTAACCTAATATCTGGGTACTCTCACTCTCCTCTCCTTTACTTCACTCTCCAACTCTCTCACATACAAGTCTCTACAATTATAGAAACCATCTCAATTGGTTTCACTATATATAAAGCAGTCATGAATATCAACTTCTAGGTCAGCCATTATACTTGCCTTAAACCTTAAAGCTTCTCTCACATCAAGACATGGCTCAAAACAATCTTTAGAGCTCAACCATAGCACCTATGGGTTATCCTTAAGTAGATACACCTTTTAATAAGGCCATTGTAGCTCTTATAGGTCTCATAGAGACCTATTTACCCATTTATCACTTCATCAAGGAAATCAATAAACACATGAACAATTATAAATACATAGGTCCACTTATTATGTACCCTAAGACATCCTTAAATGATCATAGACAGTCATGCTCACCTCTATGTATGCTCAAATAACTCAATCACTGACTTGGTGCATATGAACACTATAAACAAACACATAGTCAACTTCTTAAAATTTGTTCATACATAATAATGATTGATCACACCTCTGAAACCACATATAGCATCCGTAGATGCTAAAACACTCCAAAATAGATAATTCAACATGAAACATTGAAACAACATCAACACAAACTCAATTACCCTTCTCAGGTTACTTGCAGAACATGCAAGAACACACAATCAACTTTGAACCTTAATAAATATGATTGTACACACTTCCAAATCTTTAAATTAGGTTCATTATATGTGTCATGAATTCCTCTTCATCTTTGATTTTTATAACATGAGCAAATTCATATTGAATCAAAAGTTATGGGTAAAACACCAAAAATTAGTTTTCCCTTTGTAAAATCCAAATATTTAAGTGACAATAGTCACAGTTAAACCTCAAACACTAAACTCGTATCTCGTGTCTTTATTTCTCAGATCAAATACACACCATTGATCTTGACCAAACTTTAATTCATAAATGCCAATGATCAAATATTAAACCTCAGTCACTTTGACTTCATATCATTAAATCTTGCAATGTTAAATCATGATGCATCATCGACATCTATGGATCAACCAAGTCTTTAACTAGAAACTTCCACAATTCAATTAATATGTATGAAGACCTACTCACCATTGATATTTATCCTTTACCTTTGTTCAATCATTAAACATCATGCACTTCTTACCATATTGCTCAACATGCACTATTTATCTTTATCTGTATGATCCCCTATGCATCGTTGGATCTTCATTTGGTTTTGAACTTTAAATCTTACAAAATTGACTCTGGGGACCCTTACAATTTGATTGAGAAGCAATATTTGAGCCTTAATAAAATTTTATATGCTTCGATGCATCATCTTAAATTTGGATCATAAAATAAAATTTAAAAGGAGAATCCATCCATATAAAAAATTAATATTGAAACCTTCATGCATGTGAGATATAACACCATTAATCTACTCACTCAGATTATTCTGCCACAGAGCCAACTATGTCAAAACCTGCCTAGAAGGTTAACTTTACACTTGAATAACTTTTGATGTGATTTGGTGCATGAAATAAAATTTAGCACAAATAAAATAGGATAAAAAATAAACAAATCCATATGATCATCTTTTTCTGAAACATCTACATGTGTGATATATTCCATCATCAAAATGCTTACTCAACTTTTCTTGCCACTTCGTAAATTTGGCTATGGGAAAAACTATCAATATACCTGAGAACCCAACCAAATTTGCACTTGCATATCTTTTGATGCACTTAGGTGGATGACCTAAGATTTAGTACATAAGAAATAGGCACAATACTGAACAAACCCATGTGATGATTTCCTCCTAAAACCTTCATGTGTGTGAGTGATGACATCATCAACATGCTTACTTGACTTTATTTGAACATAGAAAACACTGTCAAAATGCTTGAGAGCCAAAATTTACACCACATATATTTGAATGCACTTTGGTTCATGACTTGAGATTTAGTGAATAGAAACTAGGGACTACTATTATCATAACCATATGACCAAAGTCCCCTAACTCATCTACATGTGGCAATGGTGATCTCATGAAAGTACCTACTCAGATTTTTTGCCATTGGACACAAAATGTCTAGATGAGAACAATGATGAACAGGATAAATTCCACTCATGAACACAAGTACTAAAATAATTTTTGACTTATAATAAGACTCCTTTCACATTTTAAATACTCCATACTCATCCCTAAACATCTCTAACCATGCCAAAATAGAAGATCAATCAAGCCAACTTCAAGCACACTAGGACAAGCACATTTCACACTTTGTCATTATCACTTACACTATAAAAGAACTTTATCCACTCACCAAGAAACCACCATGACATCATTGATAACTCTCTAACAATCTCTTCCATTGTCATTGATGTCAACAAACATCATTCAACTCACCTTCTCTCTCTTCAAACACTCCATAATAAGAACTTTCTCCCCCTTTGACACAATGATAAAGTAGGTACCAATTGATCCTAAGGAATTGAAAAGCCTAAAAATAGGAAAGGACCATCTTATAAATATGATAAAATCCCCCCCTTACCTTGAGCCTACCTCTTCTTGCCTTGACACTTTCCTCTTGTTTCATGTCAACACTATCTTCAACCAAGCACTGCAATAAATGAAGAAAGAACACACAAAAGAACTGAAATATGATGAAACTTACCAAGAAACATATGAGAGGGAATACCCATAATATTTATGACACATTTCACCTTTTGATGATATTTAGATCTTCACACTCCATGAAGAACTATATAGGCTTACTAGCCTTCTCTCTCAAACTACTGAACTTGCAGAGCCCACAACTTTTAGTAGATACATATTCAAGCCCTGAAAATCCATATTTGGAGCATTATAATACACCCTCTTAGGAAAACAAATTTTCATCACAAATCTCATCCACTAAAACATACTTATTTCACAAAACTATTAGCTAATTAGGCCTCCATCTTGACAAAAAACTTGAATAACTTAAAATCCACAAACCATCAAATCTTTATGAAGCTTGATTTGACAACGCATTTGGCCCATTAAACATATTAAGAATCCTTAAATCTCAACTCATAAGGTAAACCAATTTTATATCATATCCAAAAACCTTAGAAACTTAAAATAAATAGGGTCAACAAACCTCGTTCTAGTCAATGCCCACCTCTAAAATTTATTTCCCATTGGGAGACTACCATCACACACTTCTATGCCAAGATTTAGGATTCCATACCTTTGGGAACCTTGAATTAATATGCCATGGATTTTGACTTGCAATTACATAGATAAACTTAAGAGCACATAAAAACCTTTAACACACACAAACATGATCACTAAGACACAAAACTGCTTAGAGCAAGCTAGAAAGGTCAACATGCCTTTCTATACAAAAATATTATATTGATAACTCACAAATCCTCCTTTACCACCTAAAAATCTTTAATTTTGACCCTGTAGACTATTCCAATTTAAAAACACCATAGCAACACTTGTTTATCCACTTTAAAGGAGTCTCTTAAGAAGCATATATAGAGATACCCTCTATACCTCAATGCTCTAAAAAAAAACAACTCCTTATATTCCATCTTCTCCTTGCTCAATTGATATTTATATTTCTTCTTCTTCTTCTTTGGATTTAGAGAAACAACTTCCTCAACTACTACAACATTCTCCTTTTCTTCTATGATTGCATTATCAATACATGGAGATAACATAGATTCATGGCATACCTTTTTATCTAAAAAATATTCCTTACAGCTTGGATCCTCATCACTAGGCACTTGTTTAACAACAACAAGATGTTAACTTGGATCCATACATAACTCAAAACTAGCTTCAACCAGTACCTTGGTCTTTTCTTTGAGCTTAATCTCTTTATTCTCAACATGAGCAGATAATGATAGCCCTTGGTATTATTTAACTTTTAAAGCATTCTCCACCATTTTAAAAAGATTACTTAGACCTGTAGACTCATCATGATTCATACTTATCACCTTTGGATTCCATGAGTTAACTTGCCTTCTTTCTTACATTCTTGGATCCTGATTGAACCTTTTCTGACTTATAGGCCTTTGCTTGCAAAACCCAATAATGCGACCTCTCTATTCAAAATTGAAGCATACCATACTTTTAAGAATAAGCTCTTTCTATCTTTTAGACTCTTGAAATGTGTCCTATGTCATAACAACTATGGTACTCAACATTTCTTGAATGGAACTCAACTTGTCTTACCTTAAAAGGGAAACATTTTGTAAAGTGTCCCACATCATGATGTTGAAACACTCAACCTTGCTCACACATTTTGACTGATGACTCCCATCATAGTTCTAAGAAAATTTAGTTTTAATAGGTCTCTTGAATTCTTTAGCCCTATGACCAAAGTGATTACAAGTATAATAGTAATCATTAAAATTTGCATACCTAATGGCATTTAGTTGTTTGATTTGTTTTGTCTTTAATCTTCCATCACCTTCATTTCTTTTTTGATGATTTATCTTCAAAGGTTGATCCATCTTTCTCTAATTTACCTTCATGTCAACTTGAGAATCAAATTTGGCCTCTTCATTACAACCCAATCCAAATCTATCACTAGTTAAATTTTTACTCTTTATAAGATCATCTAGATCATTAGAACTTTTATAAAACTTGAAAAATGATTTCACCTTGCTTGTAAACTTCTCTAACTCATCTTTTAAAGACACAATCTTAGAAATGTACCTTGAACATTCTTATTCTTTAGATCTTAGACTTGTAGACATAAATTCCAACTTATAAGTGAGGAATATAATAATACCTTCATGTTCTCTAAAGTCTTCAATCAATATTGCCTCAAAGATATTGAATTGTTATTCATAATCCTTGATTTTATATTTCATCTTCTTATTGACCTTATTTTCTATCTTCAATTTTTTAAGATCATTCATCAACTTAGTCTCATAGTCTACCTCTTCTTTATCATCATCTAAATCACTCCAAGTAGACTCCATTTGATGTGAGAAACTTTCTTCTTTATCCATGAATAGGGTTTCACCTTCAATAGGACCATCATCTTCATGATCATACTCTGAGTTACTGACTTCACTCTCTTTTGATGAGCTACAATATTATTTGGTGTAGAGACTCTTCTTATCTTTGGAATACTTCTTGTTGTTGTCAAACGTTCTGAATCCCTTTTTGTTTTTATCAGACCTGAATGATATCTTCCCATTATCATGATTTTGATCATGCTCTTCATCAATATCCTTCTTGTACTTATGAGGGCACTTATTATCAAAATGTCCTACCTCTCCACTATTGAAGCATTTCAAAGGAAACTTACCCTTATAGTTGCTTGAACTTGTTTTCAATTTCCTTGTAAATAAAGAAATTAGTTCATCCTCATCAATATAAAAAATGTCATCTTCCTTAGGTTTATTACCTTGAAACTCCATTTTTGGTTTCATCTCTATTTTGAATGTTGCTTCTTTCTTTGGTGGTATATCATCATTTACCCTCATCTCATATGTAGTAAGGGTGCCATGTAATTGATCCATCTTTAACTAAGTAAGATCATGACTTTATTCTATAGCATATAATTTTGGATCAAACTTGAGGGATAGAGACCTTAATACCTTTTGAAATATATTATCCTCTTTAAGGTTCTCTCCAAGAGCTCTTATGGTGTTTATAATTTCATCAACTGTCTATAAAAAGGATGCCATAAAATCTTATTATTTCATTTTGAGGCTCTTAAATTGTCTTTGATGAGTCTACAAATTTTCTAACTTAACCTTTCAATATCATTCAAAAATAGTGTGTAATGAATTAATTTGGTGAACTCAATTTTTATAAGACCACAGGTGATGGCATTCATTGCCTTAGAGTTTTTCTCAAACAACTTCTTGTTTGTAACATTAGATGGAGGAATAGCAGGAAAAACATAACCATCTAAAATATATCACCATACATCAAACCCTAGGGACATAATGTATGTCTTCATCCTATCACTCCAAAATACATAATTGGATCAATTGAACATCAGTGTTTTCTTAGTATAGAAACCACCTTGCACATTCTAACTAGCCATTGTACCTTGGATCACATTCAACCTAAAAAGCCTTTACCAAAGGACCTAACTCTGATACCAATTATTATAGGTACAATCCACTAAGATGGGGGGGGTTAATAAATTATTTCAAACAATCCAATTCAATTTTTTAACCCTTAAAAATACGTAAGCATTTAATACAATCATTCATGAAGTATACAGATTATTCATAGTAGTAAATAATGAACATAATGCAAGATCACATACACAATATGAGATATACATGGAAAAAACTCTTAGGGAATAAAACCCACTCTCAAGCCTACAAACATATGGACTAATATTATATAATATGATCACAAATAAGATATTGATCAAGTCCTTCTAATAAGAAACCTTGGTCAAGTCCTTCTGACCTAAGGCCTTTAGTGAAATAATAGTTTCATAAAGAGCACTTACCCCTAAGATGATCAAGTCCTTCTGACCACCTATTAAGTTAATTTCATCTAACCTAAAACCTTGATCACGTCCTTTTGACCAAATATCTTTAGTGAAACCCTATTTCACAAGGAAAAACTACCCCTAAGGAAGATCACATCCTTTAGACCGTCCTTGAAATGAACATTTCCACCTTAGAACTAATGTCTTTAACACCTAATGATATACGTAGGATTATATGATAACTAAACAAACTCTAACTCATAAAATCCTCTCACATAGGCATGCCATAATCCCTCTCCTTCTTCACTCAAATAGTCCTCATATGTACACTTAGATCTCTTTGCACAACTTTAAACTGCAAAAACACTATACTATCATCAAAAACATGACCTAAAAATCATACACATAATCCTTAATGTTTTTTCTCATTAACCTAAAAACTAGGCACTCTCACTCTCCTCTCCTTTCCTTCACTCTCTAACTCTCACACATACAAGTCTCTATAAATATAGAAACCATCTCATTAGGTTTCACTATATATAAAGCAGTCATGAATATCAACTTCTAGGTCAGCCATTGCAACTACCTTAACCATTAAGGCTTATCTCACATCAAGACATGAATCAAAACAATCTTCATAGGTCTGCCATAAAACCTATGGGTCACCTCTAAGAAAATACACCTTTTAATAAGGCCCTTGTATCTCTATAGGTCTCATGGAGACCTACTCACCCATTTAACACTTCATCAAGCAAATCAATAATCATAGGACCACTTATAAATACATAGGTCCATACCTTATATCCTCTAAGACATCCTAAAATTATCATAGTCACTCATGCTCACCTATGTGCATTCTTAAATAACTCAATCATTGATGTGGTGTACAAGAACACTATGAACAAACACATAGTCAACTTCTTAACTTTTATTCATACAGAATAACAATTGATCACACCTCAAAAAAAAACACAGATCATCTCATGGAGTCTAAAAAACTCTTAAATATATAATTGAACATGAAATGTTGAAATAACATCAACATAAGATTTTACCCTTCTTGGGTTACTTGTAGAACATGCACGAACACACAGTCAACTTTGAACCTCAATAACTATTGATTGTATACACTTCCATATCTTCAAATTAGGTTCATTAGATGTGCCATGGATTCCTCTTCATATTTTATTTTTATAGCATGATAAAATTCATTTTGGATCAAAATGTATGGGAAAAAAACCATAGACTAATTTTTCCCTTTATAAAATTCAAATATTTAAATGAAAATGGTCATAGTTAAACCTTGAACACTAAGCTTGCATCTTGTGTCCTCATTGCTTAGATTAAATACACACCATTGAACTTGTTTGAAATTCAATACATAGGAGCCAATGATCAAACATTAAAAATCAATCACTTTGACCTCATCTCATGTAATTTTTAAATGTTGACTCATCACACATCATTGATCTCTATGGATCAACCAAGTCTTTAACTAGAAAACGCTCACCATTTGATCAATCTGTACGAACACCTACTCATATTTAATCTATATCCTTTACATTTTCTCAGTCATTAAACTTCATTTACTTCTTACCATTTCATTCAACATGTACCATTGATATTAATATATATGATCACCTATGCATTGTTGGATCTTCATTTGGTCATGAACTTTAACTCTTGCAAAATTGACTATGGGGACCCTTGAAATCTATTTGAGAAGCCATATTTCAACCTTAATAATTTTTTTTCACTTTGACACATAATCTAAAATTTGGACCATATAATCACCTTTCAAAGGAGATTCCATCCATATAACAAATTAATCTTGAAACCTTTATACATTTGAGATATAATGCCATTAATATGCTCACTCAGATTATTTTGCCACATAGCCACCTATGTGAAAACCTACCTTGAAGGCCAACTTTGTTCTTGTATAAATTTTGACATGATTTGGTGCATGACCTAAAATTTAGCACAAATAAACTAGGATAAAAATTTAACAAACCCATATGATCATCTTATTATGAAATGTCCATATATATGATATATGCCATCATAAAAATGCTTACTTGACTCTTCTTGCCACTTTGCAAATTTGGATAAGTATGGGAAAAATTGTTAATATGCTTGAGATCCCAACTTTTCACTTGTATATATTTTAATGCACTTAGGTGCATGACCTAAGTTTATCACATAAGAACTAGGCATAATATTAAACAAAACCATGTGACCATTTCCTCTTAAAACCTTCATGTATACGAGTGTTGACATCATCAATATGCTTACTCGACTCTATTTGAACATAGATAACAATTTTAAAATACTCGAGAGCCCAACTTTGCACCCACATATATTTGAATGTTCTTAGATGCATGACCTAAGATTTAGTGCATAGAAACTAGGGACTACTATGATCACAATCGTATGACCAACTTACCTTGAATCATCCACACATGGTAATGGTGACATCAATAAATTGCCTACTTAGATTTTATGCCATTAGAATTAAAATGTCTAGATGAGAACAATGATGAATTGGGTGAATTCCACCCATGCACAAAAGCACTTAAACCAATCTTAACTTATGATAGGACCCATTACACATGATCAATACTCCATACTCATCCCTAAACATCTCTAACCATTCCAAATAGAAGATCAACCAAGCCAACTTCAAGCACACTATGACAAACACATTGCACACTTTATCATTATCACTTACACTATCAAAGAACTTCATCCACTCACTAGGATACCTCCATAAGATCATTGAAAACTCTCCAATTGTTCCATATCAGATCCACATATATACATTTTACCAACTAATTACTCTTGTGTTCATTTCATTTATTTATTAATCAATTATTGCACTTACTATTTTTAGCATATCTTAGTATTTAAATATAGAATATTGTTTATCTGAGTTTGAAATTAAGTACCTTATTATAGATATATTTATCATCCTTGTGCTTATTCATTTTTATATTCTTAACCCTATAATATATTGACCCATCTAAATTTAAGGTTGAACATTTGGTGAACTTGATCTATATGAGTTCAATTTTTCTACTTAGGATTTTCAGCTTACTAGGGTTTCAAATTATTGTACTTTTTCATTTTATACTTATATTATTTTGCATGCAACCTAGGGGTAGCCCTAGATTATAGTGTGTTTCCATTAAACACATTAATATTGATCTCTTACCACATAATATGTCTCAAAATAATGAAGGGCCTAATCCTATGGTCCATGATGATACAAACATTGAGAATAAACAACATATTGATCAAGTTATCATAGAATAAAAATCTGATAATGAAAAAAATTAATATAATGAAATTTATGAACAAGATTAAGTGAAATAAATTTTATATTTTCATGAGTGTACACATAAAAACCCTCAAAATATTTATGAAATCCTAAGAACCATATTAGAAACTAAAAAATCAAAAATCATGGATGCACAAGTAGGTCCATTTACTGATCATGCTATTACAGATATGGGCCATCCACATATATCAAAAACCCTCCACTTGGGCACTCAGTGCTTCATAATTACAATGGGGGCATGAGATATGTGTTCACACCTTTGTTCCCTAAAATTACTATCACTACATCTTACATGGGAAACATAAATACTTCAACCCAATTATTGGTCTAGATACCTATATCCACTCAACCAATGGGCACACATCCTTTGGTAAATTTCTAAATTTCCAACCTTGAAGACCAATAGGTGCAAGATCTTATGTAAACTCACATTATGATATTGATTCACAAGAAGTGCCACATAACCCTCTTTCACCATAAATAAATTTTCATGCCTTTTTAGTTACTTTTATTATATTTAAGTTCACCTTTTATGATGGCAAGGGTGATCCTGAATAACATATTTGATCTTTTGGTGCATCATGCCTTGATTATTCCTCTAATGATAAAATTTTGACTAAACTATTCCAAGGAGCATCAAATATTATGATCTAAGGTGGTTTACTGATTTACCAATACAATCAGTAAACACATTCAAACCTCTTTATGATTAGTTTTTGACATACTTATTTATAAATATTATTGAAAAGGTTTCCTATTCCCAAATTGAAAAAATCAAACAAGGAACCAATGAACCTATCAATGACCGTGTCTTAAGGTATAAGACAATGTTAGCTAAAATGACCAATGCAATGGAAGATAAAGAGCTTCAAGATATATTCAAGAAAAGTTTGATTTCCCCATCACATGAATTCATTATTTTTAAAATGTTTAAATCTTTCGATGACTTATGCCATATTATTCATGATCATGAAATGAAACTTTTCTCATTTAACAAGTTTAAGTATGTAACAAACACACTGACTACATCCAATACCAAGTTTACTATCAAACCAAATTACTATGTAAAACCTCCTGAACCTAAAAAGTCAATAACAATCATATTTAGTGCAGTGTCACAACAACCTGATTGACTTGTCTTATCTATTGTACCAAGGAGATAATTTACACATTTACCTAAATCTCTAGTTTAATTAATTCTAAGGTTTGTGGAGTGTCATTTCATATCTCTCCCTAATCCTATAGAGGTTGATATGAGTCAACCTCTACCAAAATGATATTATGCAAATATTTATTGTGACTATCACCAAGGCCTTGGGAATTCTAAGAATATATGTTTAATCTTAAAACATAAGATCCAAAACCTCATCAATGACTAAAATACTAAATTTGATTATCCTCCAAAGGAATCATTTTCAAAACCCGATGATTAACAAAAATAGAAAATATACAATTTTTTTAGAAAGATCACTCTAAGAAGGATACATAAGTATAAATGGCATATAATGCACATTGTCCTCCATCACACTATGAAAACCCATTGGATGGGATTATTGGCACTTATACACAGACATACACCTCCTATGGTTTAGAGACCCTCTATTAATTTTGATGATAATGACATTGTGGATGATGATTATGATATTCATTCTATATTCATTCAATCATACCTTGATCACCAACTTATACATAATGTTATGAATGATAATGGTGATAGTGAGAATGTTTGGACCATGAATTTACTTAAACATTTGGGTTATACACATAATGATCTACATCCTTTGAGCAATTTAGTTAGAGCATTTGATGGGACATCACAACATATTCTTGGTGAGATAGACTTACCTTTATAGGTGGGTCCAACACATGTGGTTAATACCTTTTTAGTTATACCATACACATTAGTCTTTGATATGTTATTGGAATAACCTTGGATACATACTCTATGTGTAATACATTCTACAATGCATGTGTGTTAATTACATTCATGTCAATAGGGTAGTTATAGTTTTAAGTATTCCATATGAACATCCTATTAAAAAGAAGTTTATACCTAGAAAATTAATTATAAAAAATACTAAGGTTAATCCTCTATGAAAGGGTAAGTAACACACAATCCCATTTCCAAGGTGGCTAGTACTTGAGAGACCATTACATCAAACACACACAATGGATTCTACAAAATCATCATATACTACATACCATATTCAGATATCTAGAGTACCTAAACATGTTTCTATTAATTATACTTCAAATAAAACACACAACAATAAATGATGGGTTCCACAATCATCCATTCCTTTTATTGTTTCTTCATGACCACAAAGTCATATTATACACACATAGAGCATTATGTATACTACAATGCTAGATATTACACGTATACGTGCTCCTTAGTAGTATCACCAATTTACTACACCAAGTTTCTAATAGGGAGAGACATATGAGAATCCATTGGATGAGATCATAGGATAGTTCTTTCTTTACAAATATCCCAAAAATACCAAAAAAATTCAAATATCCAAAAATATTTTCAGCATTTACATGTTCTATGGGCTCCTTGGCATCTATGTTGTTAGTTCTATGTTGGTATATGACATGACAATACTTTCTATATACATGTGTTTCACACATCATTTAAGTGTGATATAGGCATATGCAGATACATGATCTATTCCTATACGGATGTTGGACCTTCCTTCTACTCATATCATATAGACATTGGGGTCATTCAATTCTTTGATTTTGATACATACATGTTATATGGTTCTATGATCACTTTTCATTATAATGTTTGAGGTTTTGTAATTACACATGCATGTTTAATTCTTATATCTTTCATAGTGTACTTGATATGATATGTACTTTATTTTTTTGTTAACACACACACACACACACACACACACACACACACACACACACACACACACACACACACACACACACACACACACACACACATAGGGGTTAGTATGCTATGTTTATTTTGGTTGATTATTACCTTCCATTTATGCAGTTACTTGAGTATTTTGTCTTGTATTATGTTGATTTTTCAATCATTTGAATCTACTCCATTGATTGTGGCCCCTGTGCCTATGTTTTCCTATTTGTGACATTTGTATATGTCATAGTTTATTATATGTTGACATTTAAATATGTTATTTTATTATTTTATGGATATTTGAATAAGTCATGTCACTTTGATTGTGGGACATTTGAGCATGCCCCTTATTTGAGGTCTCCTTGAACCATTTTATTTTAATTTGCTTTTCATCTTGTACTGTTACTATCTATACATTTACATGATTTGAATCATGAATCTTAGGACTTGATGTGATCATATTGTTAGGTTGTGGAGCTAAAAGCTTCACTAATGCAAGCAGGGAAGGAGGTTGCGAAGGGTTGCAGAGTGTCACAGACACCAACACCAGTCAGGCCAACTGACGTCAACAGGATCAGACAAGAAGCAAATTGACGTCGATCAGAAGTCAGTCGGCGTTGGCACCCCCCAGGCAGACAGGGACCGATGTCGGTCACCTGTGTGGTTTGAGCTACGTGTATTATGGGTAGTTAGCTAACGCACCAAGTGTTTGCATGTCAAGAGCCAATTTTAGACTAAAAGTTGTGGATCTAATTATTGTAATTAGGTGTCTAATTATTGTTTGCATGAGATCTATTTAAGAGATTCATTGGTTGTATTGTAAACTTGTGCTAGTGAGTAAGAGAGCAAATAAGCTCCTTCTGTGTGTGAAGAGAGCAATGGTGTGTTCCTCCTAGTGCCACAGTACCAAGTGTGGGTGCTGGATTGGAGAATCAGTAGGGTTCTTCATGTATGTATGATCTTGGCCAGGAGGTGAGCATGGATACAATAGGAGATCTGCATGGGTAAGTAAGATAATTGATTTGTAGGTATATGTGTGTGCAAGGTCAAGGTTCACAGGTGTGCAGAACTAGATTGATTTGCAGGTGTGTAAGATCAGATAGGATAGCAACACAATAGGGAGCAGAATCAAGTGGGATCTACTTGGAGTATAGTGTGTACTTACAGAGTGCATGGAGCACAGGTGTAAGGTGAACACCAACTCTGTGTTTGAGTTGGGTGTTGGGACCTAAGAGAGAGAGCTTTGAGGGAAGATTTACTGTTTATGCTCTAGAGGTGTGGGAGCCCTAAAGGTGTGTAAGGAAGAAGAACTGTGGCAGCCTTCTTTGTTGTATTTCCTTCTAAAAGAGTTTTATTACAAGTTGTGTATTGTCTCTCATATCATGTGTTATTTTTGAATTCTAGTTACTTGTGTAATCTGGTTAATTTTTGCATATTAAGTTGCTTGGTAATCAATTGTGTGCTTCCAGTTATTTATCCCAACACGTGGTATCAGAGCTAAGGTTGCAGGGAACAGGTTTTGTGTTTGGTTACAGGTCACTCTCAGGGGTTTCTAATTGAGTGGGAGTAGAGCAATGGTAGATCAAAGTAAGCTAAGAATGGAGGAGTTGAAAAGCACAGATGGTCACTTATGGTCCTATGGAAAGAAAGAGCAGGGAAAAGAAGATTGTTGGTTGGTAGCAGATCAACATGAAGGAACTGAAGATGCAGATGTTGCAAGGGTTGTTGCACATGATGCTCTGGGAGGTTTCTTTGATAAAGTTGAATCTTGGATAACAAATTATGTTGCCTCTTTCCATGCATCTCCAGGGAGAGGAGCTAGTGAGCCTTGTCAGATTATTGGCAAAGGGGAAGTGAAGCTGAAATTGTAGGCGGCCAACACATGGGTGTTGAAGGAGGTCATGTAGGTCCCAGGTTTGGAGATGTGGCTAATTTCTTCAAAAAAGTTGGGTGGTGAGAGATGCTCAAGAACTCTCACAATGGATGCACTTGAATTAGCTGGTGGTAAGAAAATAGGTACTCTTTATCTACTTGTTTATATTACTGATTTTTCTTCTGTTGTGAAGACGTGGCTTTGTAGGCCTAGTCACATGAGCAAGAAGGAGATGCATGTTCTTAAGAGGAAGACTGATATATTTGATAGGCTTAAGAACTGGAAAGCCTTGGTGTTTATGGAGGAGATGGCAGACAGAGACCAGTGGATGGGGCTGGATACTTTTGAGTAGGGCAGTTTGGACATGGGTTTTGATTCAAAGGAGCTCAAGGGAAAAAGTCATCACTCATAGGAAAACACAAGTACTGGCATCACCAAGAAAACTAACGTCGATAGTAGGTAAGACCGATGTTGGTCATGAGGACCGACGTCAGTAGCAACAGGGACACTGACATCGGTAGGGTTGGTAGTCAGGACAGGCACATGGAACTGACGTCGATTGGATGTAGACTATGTTGTGACCGAGGTTGGTCACTGTAATAGATTTTGGGTGGACAGCAAGCTGTCAAGGAGTCTCAAATGCTCATATGGAGGACTGAAGGTGGTAAGTAAGCCTCAAATTCATTATTCCTCTTCTTTATACTAGTTGCTGACTGCAGAGTAGGAAGGATCTAGGAAATAGTGGGAGCATCGCAGGAATAGTTTGCAAAACCAAGCGAGAGATTTGGTAGGGTTGCCAGCCGGTATGAAAGCATAGAGATGAATGGATACCTTAGTTGAAGAATAGAGAGAACAAAATCATGAGATGGAAGACCAGGGCATATGGTCTTGAGGAAGCTGCAGGACAGTGGTACAGGTTTTGACAGGGGGATGACAAAGCATGACTTTAGTCAATGTCAGGGTAACTACTATGGTTTGTCTTACCAGGGGATGGTGATTACAACATCATTCTATTACTGTATGTGGATGGTATGCTAGGTAGTAGGTTTTTACATACAGGGTTTTGCTGAGGTAAGGGTAAGATTAGTTCAATGGTTTGCTATGAAGAATTTGGAGCAGTGAAATTCTTTGGCATGGGAGACATGGGAGATCACAGGTTGATTTTGTCTCCAGTGGGAGCTAATGTGAATCAGGTGTTGGCAAGGTTTAGGAGGTAGAATCAGAGCACACCAAGGGCTGGATAGTTTAGTGTCTAAAATCACATGAGGTCTGGTATAGGCCTGAGTTTTCCCAAGCAGTGGGTGTTGTCAGAGAGTTAGGAGCCAATTTGAGGAAGTGGGTTCTCAGGGATTTGAGAGGGACCAGCAGCAAGGATTCATGCTATTCAGGGTCAGGACTTCACTTCATGGGATTATAGGTTTGGATGTGGTAGGGTACTCAGATGACAGGTGGTACACCACAGGTTGTGTGGTGGGTTGTCTTTAGGATTGATCTTGAAGAGGGATACAAGCCAGGAAACATATTAGATGGGGTACAGGTACAAGTACAGTGTAGCTATTTATCTCCAAGTGGGAGATTGTTAGGTTGTGGAGCTAAAAGCTTCACTGATGTAAGCAGGGAAGGAGGTTGTGAAGGGTTGCAGAGTGTCACAGACACTGGCGTCGATCAGGCCAACTGACATTGATAGGATCAAACAAGAAGGCAACCGACATCGATCAGAAGTCAGCCGGTGTTGGCACCCCCCAAGTAGATAGGGACCGACGTCGGTCACCTATGTGGTTCGAGCTGCATGTATTATGGGTAGTTAGCTAATGAACCAAGTGTTTGCATGTCAAGAGCTAATTTTAGACTAGAAGCTGCATATCTAATTATTGTAATTAGGTGTCTAATTATTGTTTGCATGAGATCTATTTAAGAGATTCATTGGTTGTATTGTAAAATTATGCTAGTGAGTAAGAGAGAAAATAAGCTCCTTCTATGTGTGAAGAGAGCAATGGTGTGTTCCTCCTAGTGCCACAGTACCAAGTGTGGGTGCTAGATTGGAGAATCAGTAGGGTTCTTCATGTATGTATGATCTTGGTCATCAGGTGAGCATGGCTACGATAGGAGATCTGCATGGGTAAGTAATATCATTGATTTGTAGGTATATGTGTGTGTAAGGTCAAGGTTCACAGGTGTGTAGAACTAGATTGATTTTTAGGTGTGCAAGATCAGATAGGATAGCAACACAACAGGGAGCAAAATCAGGTGGGATCTACTTAGAGTATAGTGTGTACTTACAGAGTGCGTGGAGCACAGGTGTAAGGTGAACACCAAATCTATGTTTGAGTTGGGTGTTTGGACCTAAGAGAGAGAGCTTTGAGGGAAGATTTACTATTTATGCCCTAGAGGTGTGGGAGCCCTAAAGGTGTGTAAGGAAGAAGAACTGTGGCAGCCTTCTTTGTTGTATTTCCTTCTGAAAGAGTTTTAATACAAGTTGTGTATTGTCTCTCATATCATGTGTTATTTCTAAATTCTAGTTACTTGTGTAATCTGGTTAATTTCCACATATTAAGTTGCTTGGTAATCAATTGTGTGCTTCCGGTTATTTATTCCAACACATATACTCTGTACCTCATTGATATATTTACCTAGACATGCTACTCCTATATGATACATGATTCATACATAGATTATATGGGTATCTTATCCTTTTGAGGTAAGGTAACTACCAATTTATACTACACCTTACCTAAAAATGAGGGCATATTAGTTGGGGCATGTCATAGAGACATGGCTACCACATTTTTCATATTCCACCAGATTCAGATATAGTGGGGGAATGTTATGGAAACATGTTCTCCACATTTTTCATAACTCACATGTTTAAATATACAGTGGGGGACTATTATGGAAACATTCTATCCATACTTATACTAGTTCTCAATTTTAGATTTCATTGGAGGCATGCTTTGGAACATGTTCCCCACATTTAGATAGTTGTAATTTGACCAAATTATAAAATTATATGTTTAAGATACACATTTGTGGTAGAATCCTATACATTAGTATCATTTTTATACCCATAATTTAGCATGAGACATATATATGTTGCATATATTATGAAAATAAGACCTAAATTATAGAGTTAAAATTAGTTTCAAGTTTTAAAATACTTCTACTAAATTGAGATAACCAAGTTGGACTATTACAAAATATTATTGAGCCAATATACTATAGTAGTTAGTTTAATTTTTGCATGGTGGAGGGATTAAATCACTCAATCTTGAGAAGTTTATATGTTGGAATTGATTAAACCATCCAACCTCACCATATTTATAGTGCAGGTTAACTTGGATCAGTTAATGCTTATTAAGTTATAAGTATGATTAGGTTATGTGGTTGAGATAATCTTAACTATTGGGTACAAAATCACCTTTTCTCCAAGGTTAGGGCTAATTTTGTCTTTTAACCTCTTTATATATATGCACTTATAGATTTACATATATCTTAATATCAATTTAAATGGTTCATAATGATACATATTTTGAAACAAAGTTGCCAAAAGGAAAGATAGTTGCAAGGATCCACATGTGTGCTTATAAATCTTATTATTTATATTTCAATCATTTAAATGCCTTTGATTTAAGATTATATGCACTACTTATATACTATAACATGATATTGGTTATAGGTCAGTCACCAAAAAAGCAAAAGTTGGACTCATGTAAAGGCAAGGTGCATTATACACACCTAAGTACACATTTGTTTTCATTTAAAATAATAATTTCATTACTTGATTAAAGGGGGAAATGTAGACAATAAATATAAATTCTATATCACTTCAATATTATATTCTGGAAAATACATATCATGGATGTAAATTTAACTTCTATTCCTTTCTATTAAAAGGCTCACATAGACTATCTCTCTATGCCAAATTGCTTATATATTAGTCCAATTAGTGTTATTTTTATGACCCAAGTCTTTTATCATACTCAAAGTGTTGTAAATTTTGTCTCTACAAGTTTGAAGCATGTGCCTATTTTATACCTTCTCTAACACTTACATCTTAGTTTGATACCTATGTTGATGTGAGTGTCCTATTCCAACTAAAGTGTTTAATTCTGTAAAATCATCAAATTTACAAATGAAATGTATACTTATGGTTGATCTAATGATATTTATATATGATCAACCCTCATTAATTCCTCACCTAGCACAAACCTAACAAATCATAAGGTAGCTTACCAAAAATAATCAATCAAGCATTCAAGTGAGAAAAATATTCCCTATTTTCTCATATTTACATATCAATCTTAAGGGCAACACATGTATAGGTCTAAATTACTAAAGGATCACTCCATGAGCTATACTTGCCAAGTTATAAGCTAGGTCATTATTGTACTTTCTTATGACATATTTAATCCTTATACACACATAATCTAATAGGTAAGGGAGAACTACATGAGTCTTAGGCCTTATTAAGAGTCGTGGCTATGTAGGCATCACCAAATGATAAAAGGGTCTTTAGGGTTATCTCAACACCATAAGCCCACTAACACATTTTCACCATAACCACTATGAAGATGAATAACTAGTGTTTTTTAATTTGATAAAAAGTAACAACCCATGATCTAGATCTGAGCACAATAAAGTAAAGGAAATACATAACCCATAATATCCTAGGTGGTCACACACACACAAACACACACACACACACACACACACACACACACACACACACACACACACACACACACACACACACACACACACACACACACACACACACACACACACACACACACACACACACACACACACACAAAGAGTAGGTATTCTATACTAAACACCTGAATCCAAGCTAGATATAAGTGTCAGTGTAACCATCTAAGGTTGATGCAAGTGTTTGAGGCTATAGAGGTCAATTTTAAAAAAATTAACAATTGATCTAGGGCACTAATATAGTCTATTTTTGGCCTGATCCATATCATATCTACATGCATACACTTGACTATCAAGCTACCCTTGTGTTCATTTTATTTCTATATCAATCAATAGTTGTAATGACTATTTTTATCATATCTCAGTATTTAAATTTAGAATATTGTTTATCTGAGTTTGTAATTAATTGGTATACTATAGATATTTAAATACATAATATTATTTATCTGAGTTTGCTATTAATTGGCCTATTATATATATGTTTATCATTATTATGCTTATTCATTTATATATTCTTAACATTATACTATATTAAACCATCTCAATTCAGGGTAAAACATTGATATTTATCATGAGACAAGTAAAAATAGAAGTAATAAATGATATGAATAATTGCATAGAGTAACAAGAAATAAACATATAATTAATGCCATATAATGTCACACTATTTGTATATAATGTCACACATAAGGCCCAAGTGCCACATATAAGGGACATGTAAATGTCACACAAACACACAAGTTTAAGGGACACATTCAAATGACATGATGATGCCAAACAAGAAATAACATGTATATATTGCACACAGAGGGCCAAGGGACACACTTAATAAAAAATAAAGTCCTAACTTATCATGTAATAAAGTAAAAATGTAAAACAAGCATATAGAATATGAGACTAGTTTACATCCATCATATGTGTCAATGTCATTGTTAGTAAATAACATATCTATATGACACAAGGTAAAGTATGAGTGAATAACAAAAATTTTGTATGATATATAGTTCAACATGTTATAAAGGTTATGGGTAGATATAACCTATTGTAGAGTTCACAGAGAATGAAGAGATTCCCCCAACTTAGCAAGGCTATTGGGTAAAAGGGGAAGCCTGACATCAGAGAACTATGTAAAGGTATGTCCTGTATCACCATCAAATACCTCATAAAAATAAATGTGTTTTTAAAATATTAAATATGCTATTTAGTTACATAACATAAGTAATATATGTAAATAAGTAAACTAGCAACATTTAAAAATTTTCCTTAGGTCCTGATTTTGATTTTTTTGATTTTTAAATTTTTTTGACATATTTGAATTTGTTTAAACTTTTTAACATATTTTAATTTAAAAGTATTAAAAATGTGCTGATATAAAATACTTCAAAAATATTGGAAAAGGGATGGATTCAAACAATCCACAACAAGGTGCTAAAGCATATTATGATAAGAAGGAAGGCAAATAATGTGCCCTCAATGTATGTGTAAAAATAATTATATTAATGTAGATAAGGATGTTCATGCCTCTAATGGGAAATAATATATGTGTGTTCATGGAGAATGTAGATAAAAAAAAGATCATGTAAGTTCAAAGGAAACTATAACATGATAGGTAGGCAATAGTAAGCAAAAATGAGCATTGAACACATTTATAATATAATTGTTTTGGATTTTTTGAATCAATTTGAAAATCAAGAGGGAAAGTTCTTAAAGTGAAAAATAAAGCTAATGGATATAAGAATTGTTTTAAAATTAGGATATAAGACATAAAAATGAAGTAAACGTAAATAATCTATGTGTAAAGGAAAATATGTACATAATTAATAAAGATATTCATCCCAATTAGTAGATTGGGAGGAAGTAAAAGGTTCTGTCTAACCAAGGATCTCATTAAGAGGATGCATATATGTTTACCAAATTGCTTTTATGAAGGAATAAATTCTTATGAAGAATAAATATCAAATGTAGATGCCCCTAAATCTTAATTATAATCATATGTTATAATAAAACCATCAGAATCGCTACTGATATACCCATATAATATTGTATCCTCATGTGTAATAGGTGAATATGTGTTTAATCCTAAAATGTGGATCTAAGGTGATCTTATCATTAACCCTAGATTTTGAATTGAATGGGTATATAGAAATGAAATGGTATAAGGGTGATAATTAGATCTATAACAGGCCAATTAGATGTAAACTTAGATATAAGTATACATTGAATTTATTATGTTGAGATAGTCTAAATATGTAAAGTAAAACTATGATATATATGGAAATGGAAAATAAGCGATGTAATTAGCTTGTTTTGATTCTAATGAAAATTTTGATCTAGAAAAAATACAAAAAAGGCTGGAAGGATTTTTTTTCTAGTCATTATATTTTGGATTGGATGCTTTTGGAGCTCTAGACAATAACATTAGCCTGGGATGGTTGAATCGATGCTACTATCTAGGTTTGATTCTAGTGTCTTATACATAATACCTATTAGAATAAGATGCAACCACCTAGATGCTTCTATATTTTTCTTCACCTTCACTCTGTTGCATTCAGATATGGGTCATGTTGACATAGGAAAATGCACCCAGTGGCAAGAAAACAAGCTCTTGCCTTCTCCTCGCAACATGGAAACTCCTCTCTCAGCTGTGGGATGGTGAAGCTGGAGAGGAGAGTCTCTAGGTAAGGTCTAGCTCCCTTTGATGTATCATGTTTGTTTTAGCAAGTACAAATACATACAAGTATAGATATATATACAACTATATAAACTGGGGGGTGAAAAGGGAGGAAAATATAGGAAAACAAACTACTCTAAGGAGGTGATACACCAAAACAAGATGACCTTTCACACCCACTCTCAAAATCAGACAAACACAATTATATGCTTCACCCTTGATAGAAGAAACAATCTGCAAACTTGACAGGGAGGTAAAAATGAAAGATACAAAAAGGGAGGTTCACCAAAGGTGTTGTGAGAAGCACTTTATAGATGATCCCCTCTATTCTGCACTCCAAAATAGAACTCTTCTCCTATCAGCTGCAGATGGCACCTTGTAGATAGCTGGTGTGTTGGTGTTAAACCTATGAGAGCATCAAAGACAATGACTGAAAACAAATCAACACTCAGGACATACACAGAATATCTATCCAAGAAGAGGTAAAAACTGTGTTTATAGATTCAGGTAGAAATTTTAGCAGGGTTGTACCTTGTAAAATTGTGAAAAGATCATTACGAATGAACAAGTTTGCAATATATATGAGAAGCCAAGAGGCCCATTTGGTGCTCCTACTTTTACAAGTGGCATACGTGTCCCTTCATGAAAAGAACAAGTCACTCAAAATATTAATGAGCTATTTGCTTTGCCTAATTGAGAACTACATTTCCTACTTAGGTAACTTACACAATTTACCTTCCCATTTAATGCAAATGGAGAAACTAGTTGTTGCTTTGCTAGCTGCTTGCCTTCCAAGTGATCAATTTGCCAGCACAATTTCACCTACTGGAGTCACTTCTTCAGTTAGCACTAATTGGACTGACTGCTCACTCATTCCTTTCTTGTCACTTTGTCCATTTGTACTATCTGACTCATTCGGCCCTTGGGGAAAACATCTTGGTGGGTCACTACATTTTGAGCTCCTTTCCATGGCTAGTGCTTCCTTCATTTGAAAATAAATAGTTATTCCATTTCACTAAATTTGACATTTTTGTGGCTGTCATGCTTTTGAACATCAATGGATATTTCACTCTATTAAACTTGACGGCTTCTGGGACATCATCGGGTCCACGTGGCATCATTATCGGATCCCTTGTCAGCCTTTGCTTTTGTGTTCTTCCCTGTGGGCACCCCTTTTGCCTTTGAAACTACCCTTCACATTCTCCCAGAGGGATAGTGACTCTCCGAGCCTTTGAAAATGCCCCTTTACACTTGGCTAGAAGTCCCCTACAAGGGCACTTGCCCTTCAGGGTCCTTCAGTGGGTCTCTTTGTAGGGTCGTTGGACCTTCAAACTTCTCCTTGGGTGCCCCATGGACAAATTTTCTGTGGATAATTTCCTCGGGTAAAAACCCCAGGTCACTTTGACTGTGGCTTCATTTATTTTTCACAGACTTTTGTTCGCAAACAATTTCCCACAGGTAAAAAGTCTGCAAAAATTCTATCGGGGCTTTTGCCTTGTTATTTGAAGTGACCCGAATTCCTTTGGACTTTTTGTCTGAAGGAATTCATTCAGGAAAAAATTTTGAAGGAATTTGGACTTAGTCAATTTCAAACCAAAAGAACTTGAACTGGGTCCCTAGCTTTTACGTGCCTGCCCTCTGCTAGGGCATTTTGACTTGGACTTCCCCTTCAGCCAAAGGGAACCCCTTTGAACCAAACCCATTGAACCAAAATTGGTTTAATAGTTCAAGGTTCAACTATTGCACGCCGATTTCCTAATGAACCAAGCCGATGAACCTTTCCATTGAACCTTTTGTTGAACTTAAGCCGTTGAACCAAGTACGTTGAACCTAGTCCGTTGAACCAAAAATTTAGTTCAATGGTTCAACGATACGAAGGTTCAATACATATGCATTGAGATACTTTGAACTGAGCGATGAAAATTTTGGCCTGAACCAAGTAGCGAAATACTGACATGAACTTGTGCACCCTGAAACAACTATCTTCGAATAGTGAAGAAAGAAGGTGAAAATTTTTGGCCTATGGATAAAAAATTGGTCAATAGATGGTGACTCACAGGGGAAGCATGCCTGCCATGCTTAGAATTGAGCTACCTTGAAAATCCAATAGGCATGGAGTCAGATAGTAACTTTGAGAACTAGCAATAGCTCTATTAAAACTTAAAACCAGTCACACAGATCTACCTCCAAGGAAAAGAAAGAACATGCAAGACTAAGAAAAATACTACTTTGTGCAACAACACTTAGGGAAAATAGGAAAGAAAATAAGGGAAAATATGTACAAGCAAACCCAAAAATTAGTGGCAACACTTCAGATGTATACCATTAACTGGGATACATAGTCCTTCACCATCTAACTGGAAAGTTGGAACACATTATGCCACTTACACTGAGTGATCATGTAAGGACCGCTCCATAGGGCATCAAATTTTGCATGTTTCCTAGGCTTAGCTCAATCTTCATCCCATTTTAGGACAATGTCTCCTTTAGAGAAAACTCTTGACAAAGATTTCTTATTGAAATGCCTTTTTACTTGTTGTTGGCGACTGGTCATGGAGGCCATAGCCCAATCCCTTACCTCTTGGAGTTCCATTAGCTCACATAACCTGACCTCCGGGCTATTTCCTTCATCAAACTGTAGTTGGTGGGAGAGATCCAATGCTGGTAATTCAAGCGAGATGGGAAGCCTAGCTTCCCTTCCATACATGAGCGTATATGGAGAATTTTTGATTGCTCTTTTTTGAGTAATTCGGTCGGCCCATAGAGCTATCTTTAGCTAGGCATGCCAGGTTCTCTGATTGTTCTCTATAGTTCTCTTTATGATTCTGATCAAATTTTTGTTGGTGGACTCAGCCAACCCATTCCCTTGCAGATAATAATTTGATGAAGTGCTGAGATATATGTCATACTTCAACGCCCATTCACTAGTTTTGGTTCCCAGGAAAGCCAAGGTGTTATCTAAGATTATGGTGGCTGGGACCCCAAATCTTATTACCAAGTCCTCATAGAACTCTAGGACTACGCTTTCATTCACCTCTTTCAGAGTGACGACCTCCACCCACCTAGTGAAATAATCTATAGCAGTCAGGACCCATTTGTGCCCAACACTAGAGGGAGGATTGATCATCCCTATGAAGTCCAAGCCCCACTGCATGAATGGTTGCTCAACTTGAATGGGCTATAGAGGCATGGTAGCTAATCACTATTTTGTATCAAAAAGTGTGCACTTCTGGCACTTTCTTACCTAGGCATGGGTGTCCTTGAAAAGACTAGGCCAAAAATAGCCAGCTCTCATTATCCTTGTTGTCATATCTCTAAGGGTGAAATGACCACCTACTGGCCCATCATGGAACTCAGCCAATACCTTATCAGCCTGGTTTGGGTCAATGTACCTTAGGAGGATCCTAGAGAAATCCCTCCTAAACAATACTTCATCAACCATAACATAAGGAAGGGACTGGAGTTTAAAATACCTTCTTCCAGTCTTATCAAGACCCTATGGACACTCACTCGTGAGAAGGAAATACCTCATGTCCAACGTCTAATCCTTTATGATAGCTAGCTCTTTTGCAGTGGCTACATCATGGATTAACAAGCTGTCTTTCCTTTCTTATTTTAATTCTATAGTGAGCTGTTCACACAGGCCTCTTCCCCTCACCAGCTTGGTGATCTTAATGTCTATGTCATACTCCATCACTTTGGTGATCCACCCTACCCTTTTCTCATTCAAATCTTGATTGGTCAAGAAATCCTTGACGCCAGGATGTGGGACCATAAGGTGAATCTTGCTATTAGACAACATATGCCTAAATTTCTTTAGGCTCTGCACTACTACCAAGACTTGCTTTTCAACATATGTGTACCTGACTTCAAAGTCCTTTAACCATTGGCTGAAAAAAGCAAGTGGCTAATCGAGGTCATCACCATTAGGTTGGGTAAGCATGGCAAATATCACCTCCTTGTTACTAAAAGTATAGAGGTTGAAGTCCTTACTGAAGTCTGGGCTGATCAAAGTGGGAGCCTGAGTTATGGCCTACTTGATGGCCTCAAAGCTATCTTTCCTTTGAGCTGTCCATTTGAAATCCCCACCCTTTTTCAACATAGGGGTGAGTGGCTTGACTATCTCTACAAAATTCAGTATGAATTTCTGAATGAAATTGATCCTGCCAAAGAAAATCTACAGACTTTTCTTGTGCTTTGGTAGGGACATCTCCAGGATAGAGTGAACTCTCTCAAGGTCAATAGACAAACCCTCTTCAGACATAATGTGGCCAAGAAGTTTCCCCTCATGAACAACGAACACACACTTCTTTAGATTAAGAGAGATGCCAAATTCCCTGCACCTTTCAAAAATCTGCCTGAGGTGTTCTATGTGTTGGCTCACTTTCTTGGAGAATACTGTTACATCATTAAGGTACACCAGCATGTTGTTATTTATCAAGCCATCAAAATCCATGTCCATGGCTCACTAAAAGGTAGCACCAACATTGGATAGCTTGAAAGGCATCTTCTTGTAGGCAAATGTTCCTCAGTTAGTAGTGAAGGCTATTTTGTGCTGGTCACAGCCTTGCACTAGAATCTGATTATACCCTGAATAACCATCCAGGAGGGAGAAACACTCACTACCAGTTACTTTTTGGAGGATCTACTCCATGCTTGGAAGGGGATAATTATTTTTTAAAGAGACTTTATTAAGGTCTCTAAAATTGACACACAGCCTGATCTCCCCATTTTTCTTTCTAACAGGAATAAGGTTGGCCAGCCATGAGGAATGTTTGATTGGAAATATAATTCTAGACTTAATTAATTTAGCCAATTCCCTCTACATAAGGGGCTCAATTATAGGATTGACAAGCCTTTGCTTTTGTGTGATTAGCCTGGCATCTTCTTCTAATTCAATGGTGTGTTGGGCAAGCCTTGGGTTGAAGCCCTTCAAGTCACTGTAATCCCAAGCAAAGACATCAGAGAATTCTTGACACAACAGAATGAAAGCTCACGTTTCTTGAAATGTACAAACCTTCCCAAGCACAAGCAGCTTGTCTTTGAAAATTTTGACTCTTTCATAATTCTCCTCTTTGGTTATGATGCAGGCCTTGTCATTTCTTAACTGGTCATCTTCGTTGAAAATGCTTTCAAGTGTGACCAGACCTTTAGGGAGTTTATTATTCTTCAACTAAACAATCTGATTGCCATATTGCTGCTACAATTTCACTTGGTTGTGTGTTGCAAACTTAGCTTCTTCTTGTAGGAAGAAAGCTATCTACTGGTCACTTTTGAAGACCTACCAATTTGTAACGTTGTCTGGGATTGAATGCTGAACCACCACTTTCAAGTGGTGTAAACCATAGTCTCAGCTTATTTCCCTTGAAACATCAAACTGAGTGCCAATTGCTGCTAGCCTATCCACTTGTTTATTTTGCTCTTTGGGAATGGAGGTGATGTTAAAAGCAATGAAATCCTCCACCAAGTCCTAGACTCTATGCTTGTAAGACTTCAGTAAGGAGTTCTTTGTTAGATTCTAGCCTTTCACCTGATTTACAATTAGCTCACTATCTCCCAAGACTTGCAACTCCTTAATCCCTCTTTTTCTTGCCCATTCAAGGCCATGGATCAAAGACTCATATTATGCAACATTATTCATGCAATAAAATTGGAAACGAAAATTTTAAAAGTACCTTTCTTTTGAAGGGAAAACCAACATCGCCCCACCACCAACGCCTATTTTACTTTTGGAACCGTCAAAATACAGCTGCCACAGGCCAATGTCTTCTTTGCTTTCCTTCATTAAATTTGGCATGAAGGCACCCTCTTCATGCATGAAATAGACTCTAAGGTTTGCCTCCTCTATGAATTTGTATGGGTCATGTTCAAAGTTATCATTTCCCCACTCATCCAAGAGTAAGTCTGCAACTCCTTCAAGAGCAGAAGATGGAGATTGGTCTATCTGAGACTCTTCTGGGTCGATGATGGTGTAATTGACATTTGTTGCCTTGGGCAAATATGGCTCTAGGTGCTCCTTATAAAGTGGCTTAGACTCAATTTTCACCTTGGTCCCATACTTGGTTCTGAAAACTAGATATGACCAATTCGCTGCTAGATAGCCACCTATCTTTGACATGAAGTCCTTGGACAAGCAAATTGTGAAATATGGAGGAACATCCACTACCACTATATCATGGGAAATTGAGAAGGTTGGGCAAGCATGCAATGTCAAGCCTAAACCCTTCACAATCACAACTATTTTTGTAGGTGTCCCATCTAGCTGTAGGACTCCCTTTTTCATTTCTTCATACTTCAATCCCATTTTATCAGCAATGCACTTGGGCATCACTGAGGTGCTAGCCCCACTGTTAATTATGTAGTTGTGTACCAAGAAGTCCCCAATGACTAAGGATACATAGAAAGGAGGAGTCTTCTCTTCCTTCTTTACTTGACCTGAAGTGGAAGGCTGCCCATTTGTAATCAAGACATTATCAGTGCTTGCCAGGATAGTTTGACAATCTAGCTCATGCAATTTCTTCTTTAATACATCCTTCTGGCCTAGAAGAGACAATGAATCCCATAAAGAGATATTCATATGCAGCTTCTTCATCTGGTCCACTATATTATTTGAGGGTTGCCTCCCTTCAAGTTCTCTTTGGGGTTAATTCCAAGCTAAACTGCAGGTTGAGGGGCTGAAGGTAAAGACAACTGCCTAAAATTTGGGGCCTTTGAATTGGAGTGTGATGGAAGAGGTGCTACTACCTTTTGAGTGGTAGCCTGGGCTTCTCCCATTTCCCTTCTCTTGAACCTCGTGTTGGCTGCAACATAATCAACCTGATTGTCTACAACACCCACATAATTCACTAAATAAAATTCCCCTTCCAAATGATTCATCAGGGTAAAATCAGGCTGGGCCTGATTGTTGCTCGTGTTGGGTTGCATTGAAGGCTCAAAGACCTAGGATTGAGCATCTATTTGGTTGTCTGCATTCTGAAAATAGTTCATCATCTCATTTGTGTAAACGGCCTATTCTTGACCATATCCCATGGTCGAACAACTTGGTTGCTTTTACACTAAATTGTTCTGAATAGGCACCATGGCCTTAGATGATGAGGAGGGACTAGTGTTGTAATTTTGAAATGGCTTGGTTGTAGTGAGCTACCCCTGACCTTGGTTATAATTTTGAAAGGGGGGTTTAGGGGCTTGACCATATTGTTGATATCCCTGATTCAGTCTGTTGTTTTGAGTTTGCTGCCTTTTAAGGGCAATAAGTTTGTTTGACATGTTTTACAACCGGATTTTAACCTCATGAAGCTCATTAGATGGAATAGTAGCTTGCTTCTCAATGGTAGATAGGGGATCAATTGTTAGATCAATGGTTTGAATTAGGGGTAGCAATTCTGGGAAAAGTGGCATGTGAGGTCTAGGGGCTATTTTCCCAGCTTGAACCAAGCAATTTTTGGCTGCTATGGCAATGTTATAAGCAACTGGCAGTATATGTCCTCCCATGGATTAGATCATCATAGAAATATCACTATTTAATGCCTTTAAATAGTACAAGAAAGTATAGCTAGGAGTCGGCCTTACCAAGATGGGAATTCTATCCCAAGTCTTTTGAAACTGCGTGTTGAAGTCTTGCATATACTCGTGTGGAGCTCTCTTTATGGTCGTCAGCTGCTTAGCAAGTGAGAGACCATCACTCTTTTCCCCAAAATGATCTGTCAATTGAGTGCCCAATTCATTCTAGGAATGTATTGAATTCATAGGCAAGGTGCCGTACCAGTCAAGAGCTTTGCCTTTCAGAGACAAAGCTAACAGTCTAATGGCAATGTTTTCTTCTATTATATTGTGAATATTGTAAAGGTTGGAAATATTCCTAATATGCTCAATGGCTGTAATAGGTCCCACTCCATCAAAAGAAGGTACATTCTTGAGATCTATTCTCAAAATTGGATCATAGCATGGGATATTCAAGGGACTCTCACCATAAAAAGCCGTAAAAGGCAATGCCATGGCTGTGATTGGCTGTAATCAAGGTTCTACTGCAACTGTGTTTCTTATAATAGGCCTAGGAGGATTGATTACTGGATAAGGATGGGTCCTCTCAAATCATAGTGTTTTAGCAGAGTTTAAAGGCAACTCAATGAAATCAAAAGGGACCCCTCTTGAAGCTGACCTTGTGGTGACTTTAGGCATAGAAGATTAAGAAACTAGTTTTGAAAATATAGAACTGAAGCTCTTACTAGTTGAGTCACCAGATGCTAAAACTTTAATTAGCTGTATCAAGACCAACATCAATCTTTAACTTCACTAAGTTATCAAATTGTGTGTCCCACCGGGCGTGCCAAAACTGTTGACGCAGGAAAATGCACCCAGTGGCAAGAAAACAAGCTCCTGCCTTCTCCTCACAACATGGAAACTCCTCTCTCACCTACGGGATGGTGAAGCTGGAGAGGAGAGTCTCTAGGTAAGGGCTAGCTCCCTTTGATGTATCATGCTTGTTTTAGCAAGTGCAAATACATACAAGTATAGATATATATACAACTATATAAACTGGGGGGGTGGAAAGGAAGGAAAATATAGGAAAACAAACTACTCTAAGTATGTGATACACCAAAACAAGATGACCTTTCACACCCACTCTCAAAATCAGACAAACACACTTATACGCTTCACCCTTGACAGAAGAAACAATCTACAAACTTGACAGGGAGGTAAAAATGAAAGATACAAAAAGGGAGGTTCACCAAAGGTGTTGTGAGAAGCACTCTATAGATGATCCCCTCTGTTCTGTACTCTAAAATAGAACTCTTCTCCTATTAGCTATAGATGGCACCTTGTAGGTAGCTAGTGTGTTGGTGTTAAACCTATGAGAGAATCAAAGATAATGACTAAACACAAATCAACACTCAGGACATACACAAAATATCTATCCAAGAAGAGGTAAAAACTATGTTTATAGATTCAGGTAGAAATTTTAGCAGGGATGCACCTTGTAAAATTATGAAAAGATCATTACAAATGAACAAGTTCATAATATATATGAGAATCCAAGAGGCCCATTTGGCGTTCCTACTTTTATAAGTGGCATATGTGTTCCTTCATGAAAAGAACAAGTCACTCAAATTATTAATGAGCTATTTGCTTTGCCTGCTCGAGAACTGTATTTTCTTCTTAGGTGATTTACACAATTTGCCTTCCCATTTAATGCAAATGGAGAAACTGGTTGTTGCTTCGCTAGCTGCTTGTATGCCAAGTGATCAATTTGCTGGCACAATTTCACCTACTGGAGTCACTTCACTTCTTCAGTTAGCACCAGTTGGACTAATTGCTCACTCATTCCTTTCTTGTCACTTTGTCTATTTGTACTATCTGACTCATTCAACCCCTGGGATGAACATCTTGTTAGGTCACTACATTTTGAGCTCCTTTCCATGGCCAGTGCTTCCTTCATTTGAAAACAAATGGTTATTCCATTTCGCTAAATTTGACATTTCTACGGCCGTCATGCTTTTGAACATCAATGGATATTTCACTCTATTAAACTTGACAGATTTTAGGATGTCATCGGGTCCACATGGCATCATTATCAGATCTCTTATCGGCCTTTGTTTTTATGTTCTTCCCTACGGGCACCCCTTTTGCCTTTGAAAATACCCTTCACATTCTCCCAAAAGGGATAGTGACTCTCTAGGCCTTTGACAATGCCCCTTTGCACTTGGCTGGAAGTCCCCCACAAGGGCACCTGCCCTTCAGGGTCCTTCGACAGGTCTCTTTGTAGGGTCGTTGGACCTTTGGACTTCTCCTTGGGTGCCCCGCAGACAAATTGTCTGCAGAAAATTTCCCTGGGTAAAAACCTCGGGTCACTTTGACTGTGGTTTCGTTTGTTTTCTGTGGACTTTTGTCTGCGGATAATTTCCCGTGGGTAAAAAGTCCACAAAAATTCCACTGGGGATTTTGCCTTGTTATTTTAAGTGGCCTAAATTCCTTCAGACTTTTTGTTCAAAGGAATTCCTTCAGGTAAAAAGTCTGAAGGAATTTGGACTTAGTCAATTTCAAACCAAAAGAACTTGAACTAAACTTGAACCGGGTCCCTAGCTTTTACGTGCCTGCCCTCCACTAGGGCACTTTGACTTGGACTTCCCCTTCAGCCAAAGGGCACCCCTTTGAACCAAACCCATTGAACCAAAATTGGTTTAATGGTTCAAGGTTCAACTATTGCGCACCGATTTCCCAATAAACCAAGCCGACGAACCTTTCCATTGAACCTTTTGTTGAACTTAAGCCGCTGAACCAAGTACGTTGAACCTAGTCTGTTGAACCAAAAATTTGGTTCAATAGTTCAATGGTACGAAGGTTCAACACATATGCATTGAGATACTTTGAACTGAGTGATGAAACTTTTGGCCTGAACCAAGCAGAGAAATACTGACATGAACTTGTGCACCCTGAAACAACTGTCTTCGAATAGCGAAGAAAGAAGGTGAACAATTTTGGCTTGTGGATAAAAAATTGGTCAATAGGTCATGGACTATCCATCCTTATTAAATGTAAAAAAATTAGTTTTCCATCCTTATAGTGACCTTAGGAAAAAATATGTTAGTGAGCACATGGTGTTGAGCTAACCCCAAAGATTCCACTATCATAGCGTACTGCCTACATTACTTCAAAAGAGTTCCTTAAAATCACAAATTTCTACCCTACATGTTGGCTTGTGTGTAAATCATAAAATATGTACAAAGTACAAAAGTGACCTAGCTCATAACTTGGAAAATTAGGCTCTTGGGCCACTCCTTTAGTACTTCAGACCTATAAATGTGTTGTACCTATGATTGGTGTGGAAATAAGGATGTTTTATTTAATTGAATGCTCTTTGGTAAGAATACTTAGTATTGCTCCCATGTTTTTAGGTGAGGAATGAATGAGGGTTGATATTGTATTTATATCAATCCCTTTAGAGTAATAACTCCAATTAAATCACTTAGACCAATTATATGTAAGTCAAACTAGATAGTTCTATAACTTATCCCACTTAATAATATTCAAGATTGGAGAAGGTAATTAACTAACAAGTACACTTGGGAATACATTTAAATGAGGGTCATGACCAATAATGTATTATTTAAACCTACACTAAGGGATAAGTTATCATACTCAATAAAGGAAAGGTTTCTAAGGCCTCTAGTCAAATGCCATCTTGTGATAAACCTGACTAGGTCTTATGATTGTAAATAATATTAAGTAAGATGATCTACTAAACAAATATGCAAGTTAATATAGTAAATTCATATGCAAGGTAATATAGTGCTCACCAAATCTTGTGGCACAAATGGGGAAGATAATAAACATGCAAAGATAAATCTATCTATAACATAGAAATGATCTAAGCAAGGAGAGATACAATTCAATATATGTTAACTCTACAATATTTAATTATTGAAATATGAAGAGCTAAGAATATACTTAAATTGTTGAAGTGTACTCATCATGCCTTAATATTTCCCTTGGCCAATGGTGCTTTGGAAGAGGTTGTTATGGGATTACAAGGATCATAAGGAAAAATAAGCTCTAGGTTAAAAGACTTCTCCTATGCATCCGATACTTCCATAATACCTGTGCTACTTTTCCAAGGTAAAAACCTAAGAAATGAAACCTCCTATTGATTATATAAGCATATTTAATACCAGAAATGATGTGCAATTGATTGATCCTATATTTATAAATGAAGTTAAGGTGTATTTATATCCAAATATTGACTCTAAAACTTTCTAATAATTTAGTCAACAAGGTCAGATAGGTCGACCTCATTAGGTGGGAAATAGAGCCATTAGGCCTCAAACTACGTCAGCTTGGGTCAATGGAGTTATGTAATGTGTGTTGAATTCCTAAGGGGTCAACCTAGTTGAGTGAATCTATTTTTATATACTTAGAAAACATACTATAAATGATGGAGTTAACTGGGTTGGCATAGTATGCTTAGATAAATGACAAAGTTGACTTGGTTTACATAATAGGAAAATAGGTTAAAATAGGTAGTATAAATATAATATAAGATAAGTATAATTTGAAATTTAGACATGGAAATATAGTTTCTTATACTTTAATTTATATTTAATATTTATAATTTCAATATGTTTGATAGTGGTTTCAAACATCTAAGAGATACAATGCAAATTCTAGATTTTGGAGGGTCCTACTAGATTTTAGTCTTAGCCATATTTTAGGGTTTCAAGATTTTAGACTTAGCCATATTTTAGGATCTCAACATATTAGGGATGCATCATAAGAGGTTTATATATAGACACTCTAAATTTTTAGTTTGGAATAATGGTAGGAATGATATAAAACCATAACAATTGTACAAAACACCATTGGTCTGCTAACCCCTTTCTTGGTGTACCCTTTAAGGCATGCACTAAGAGAGCTTGAAACTCAATAGCTTCCTGAAAGAGAGAAAATGTTATTAAGTTATAAATTTAAAAATATTATGTGTATACACTTACCATTAGGATATGTTTCATTTTTAAATTCGATGACTTTAGGGCATTGGTACATGACAATAACATCAACACTCCTATCTATTCTAGGCATTAGTGTCTAGGGAATAGGTTAATAGATATAAATTTAAAAATTATAGAGATGGAATATAAGTACATTTTGATAATTTTAGACAAGATAAAAGACCCGAGTCATCAACATAAGACTAGCTATATTAAGAGACATAGGCCAATGGGCATAAAGATAGAGCAGATGTGAGACTTGCAGAAGAAGGAAAAGTCTAGAACTAAGAGAAACAACCAAGGTCTAAGTTTAAAAAGTGTAAAAGAATAAGGTGATATATAATAATAAGATATCATACACATTTTCCCATCATTTAATATAGTAATGAAATTTATAGTTTAAAGCAAAGGAATGCGTACTTGGGTGTGTAAGTATACCTTGTCTTTGCATGTGCCCAAATTGAGTGCTTTGCTGGTGACTGACCTGAAACCAAGAGCATGTTATAGTATAAAATTATTTCATATAATCTAAGATTTAAATTACTTGAAATATATTTAAATTGAAAGATTAAGGTTCATTAGTACACTTATGTGTTAATGTAACTACCTTGCCTATTAGCAAGTTATTTTGAAAAAGATGTATCATTGTAAGGCTCTAAAACTAAGATTAGGACAAATATAGATAAATATTTAAAGTGAATATATCCAAGAAGAGAAAGAAAGAGATAGATAGATTGGAAGACACATGCCCCAAAATTTGGAGTAAAAGGTGAGTTTCCACCTAGTAATTGAGGCTAGTTTAACCATGTAACCCAATAATACTTATACCTTGTGAAGTCTGGATGATCAAGTCCAACCTAAAAAATTATAAATATTTAGTGATTTTATCACCTCAACCTTACCAACATATGAACCAACTACTATAGTATATTGGCTCAATAAAGTTCATAAAATTTTATGAAGTATCAGTATGAAAAAGTCCATGATGTGGTAACAATTCATAAAAAGTTTTAGAATCTAAAATTGATCTATATTTTATAATATTAGGCACATGTTGCATAAAATATGCACCTTAGATATGAATCATGCTAAAAATATGTATAAAAATAGTACCAATGTATATACTTCTACCACAACTATGAATCTAAATCATATAATTGTGAACTTTGGCCAATTTGTAAAATTGTGTAAGTGTGGAGAACATGCTTCCAAATCATGACCCCACTATATATGGAGAAATTTGAAAATTGATATAAGTATGGATGTGGATAACATGTTTCAAAAATATTCCCCATTATAATATGGAGATGTTGAATATTTAATAAATGTGAAGAACATGCTTTCAAAGCATGCCCCCACTAAATCTAAAAAATATGTGTGGAAGCCATGTCCCCACTGAATCAAAAAATTAATATAAGTAACATATATTGAATGAGTGTGAGTAAGATGCTTACAAATATTTCCCCACTTAATATAAAAACTATTCCAAGTGTGGAAAACATGTCTCTATGACATGCCCCCACTAATATTCCCCTCCTTTAAGGTGAGGGAAATATAAGAATTGGTAGTTACCTCACATTAAAAGGATAAGACAAATATATAATCTATGAATGTAATCATGTATCATATATAAGGAATATGCAAGGTAGATATAACATTGAAATGTATAGAACTAATGTGATCACCTATAGGCCTAAGATGCATGATAAAGATCATGTCAACATCTAGATAGTAATAATACAAGATCATCAAGTAAATCAAGCACATACACAAGATCATTTAAAAACAAATCAAAAGACAATGGTCCAAGAAGATCATAAACAAGGGGAATGTTCAAATGTTGCATAATCTAAGGACATGACTTATTCAAATGTCCATAAAATCAAGAATGACATATTCATATGTCCATTCAACAAACAATGACATATTTAAATATCAATGCAATCATACATAGGAATTGGGGTCACAAGAAAAGGAGAATATTCAAATCATCAAATAAGGAATATAATTACAAGGAAAGATACTCAAAGAAGTGCATAAAATAAAGCATAAGCAACCAACATAAACATGTCTTAGTATCCCATGGATCAAATATGTTAGGAAAAAATGTCAAGTTTATAATATGTCAAGTACCCTATGTAAGATATAATCATGGATAATAGGCATGTATAAGTACATATGTAATCTCAAACATGATAATGTAGAGTGACCACCAAATCATATAACCTGTGTGTATCAAGATCAAATAAGTAGATGCCCCCAATGCCCATATGACATAAGTAGAGAAAAATCCCAACATCCAAAATAGGCATGTATCATGTATCTATGTATGCCTACATCACACTCAAGTATAAGTGTGACACAAATTTGTATGTATGAGTAACTAAGTATTCCATAATTTAACATAGAACTAACACATAGATGCCAATAGAACATGTAGCTGCCAAAAATGTTTTTGAAGTTTTGGATGTTTTTGATTTTTTTTAGAATTTTGATATAGGTTTAATTAATTATGTCATCATATTCAAAAGTTATAGGCCCACCTATAAAATATTTTAAGTTTTGATTATATTGAGTCAATGCCAACACTTTAATGTTTCCATGTAATGGTTTACTTGAAACCACTGGTGTAGGTAAATAATGATGTCCATCATGGTGTATTGAAATATTTGTACCCATATGATGAAATTTTACACACATGTTTGTATTATCTAGCTTAGCATTCCACTCAACTAGACAATTTAATTCAAACTTTAGATTTAAATGTGATTCATGTGCTGATATCCATATAATGGATGTTTTGATAGGTGGGTGATAAGTAATGGGTAATTAAATGTATCCTTGATAAATGGGACCTAAGGGAGAATATATTATTTCATTTTTAGTATGTCCCAATCAATAAATAAAATTATCTTTGTAAGTTATATCCCTCTTCTTTCGATCAAACTAGATATGGTGGTAGTATACCCCATGTATATTAGTAGATATATTTAAATATTCATGTATTTTTTCATTTTGAGGTGTATTTTTATTTTCAAAGATAATAATTATGTTTCCTTTTACCTATTTTGGACACATTGCATATGTATCCTTCGCTATTATATTAATGAATTAGATTTTTCAATGCTGCACATTGATTAGTAGTATGGCCAATGATGTTATGGTTTATTAAAATATGGTACTCCCTTTGTGGGTAGTAGTCTACTAGCTGACCTATGTCTGGTATAAGGTAAATAAGTCATTATATGTTCAAGTAACAAATATAAAATAATATTGATGCTATCTTAATCCATTGTGATCTTTAGCATTTGGGGTAAAGCCTTTTGAGAAGACTCCACATTATTCATGTGATGTATTTGCATTTGGACCTTATAAGGTTATCTTAGTGCTTTTAACTAAGAGGGATGTATGGAATAACAAGCATTTACATGCTCATTTTTTAGTCTTGTTTTGCCTCTATCTAGATTTATCTCTATATTTTCTATAAGTGGGTTTAGTTTATATGTACCAAGACCCATATGTTTGAATAGGTTATGTGACAAGTGCTCTATTTGGTAAAATTTTAAATTCACATTTTCTCATCCATCATATCATAAGTTGTATCATCATCACTATCATAGTATTCTAAGATGTGACCATCTTTTTTCTCAGTATTGACCAATAAAGGAAGTTTAAATGGTAGGGGCTCTTTCATTTCTATTATAAATTTTGGAAATGGTTCTTGTTCTTTATGTTTTTCTATATGCACTTCAGGATGCTGTAATTTATTTTCATTTTGAGACAAAGGAGTCATTATACTTGACTCACCTATTTCATACATGCGAATATGCTCAAGAGGGATGAATTTTTGAGGTGGTACCATTATAGGAATGCCTTTAGTTTTAGAATTTATAATATTTCAAAATTTGAAGGGCTCATCATTGGCAATCATGGATAACAAGGTCCTTTCATGGATGAATTTTACACATCGATGAAGTGTATATGGGACAAATTACATTAGATGTATCCAAGGTCTACCCTAAATTTAATGTCAGGATTGAGACATGACCTAAAAAATAGTTGGAACTATTTTTGGTCATAAGGTCACATCCAATTTAATTTGTCCAAATTTAAGGCTATGTGAATTATCAAACCATTTTATGTGCATAATTGTGTTTTGAATAAGGCTTGTGTTAATACACATGGTGGTTAGGAATTTCATGCTACAAATGTTTAGGATCGATCCATTATCATTGAGAATCCTTTTGATACCTTTAATTTACATTGTCACTTGTATGAACAAAGATAATTTATGGTCAAAAATATATTTGGATGGTAAATATGTTGGATCAAAGGTGATGATCTTGTTATTATTCTTGAGATCATTCTTAATATCTATAAAATAAGAAGGCTCAATATCACTTGAAACTTATGTCTCACACAATACCTCATATAGGATATCCTTATATACATTAGATCACTTTAGGATCTCAATAATTGAAATTTTTGCATACATATTACTCAATTGGTCAATAATTCCATATCCCTTAGATTTTATTACAAGATTAGGTTTAGGTGGCACTTGTATATTAACATGTGTCGGAGTGGGTTGAACAATTTTACATTTTAAGTAATAAAATCATGTTCCATGGAATCTAATATAATATGTGAGTGAATAATGGGTTTGGGTTGGTATATGTCATTTAAAAAAGGCCCAGGTAGGATAAATGGTTGAAAGCATGTACATGGTGTCTAGATATTGGATTTATAACTTTGAAAAATGAATTTTGAAGATAAATGAAGTGTTGTTTTTGCTTTAAAACCCTCTCATTATTGGCATGGATTTGATTATAAGATTTGAAAAGACAAGTAATGTAGTAAACTATAACAAATATGATATATTTAATCCAAAATGGGTACTAAATGCATCCATGTTGCACATATTTTATGACAATATAGGATAAATAATAGAAAAAATAAAAAAACCCTAATTTGTCCTAAGGTTTTATGTTCAAAAATTAGGTTCACCAAATGTTTAACTTTAAAATGTGTATTTATGTTGATCTTATCATCAACCCTAAATTTTGAAATAAAGGGGTATGTATAAATGAAATGACATAAGGATGATATTCAGATCTATAGTAGGTCAATTAGATGTTAAACTCAAATATAAGCATACACTAAATTTATTATGTTGAGATAGTCTAAATATGGTAAAAAAAACTATGATAGATATGAAAATGGCAAATAAATGATGTACTTAGTTTGTTTTGATGCTAATGTAGTTATAGATCTGGAACATATAAAAACTAGGTTAGAAAGGGATTCTAGAGAAACCATTAGATTTTAGATCTAACACTTCTAGAGATATGAATAGTAATGTCAATTTATCACTGTTACATCGATGCTACTATCTAGGTTCAATGCTAATGTGATATACAAAATACCAATTGGAACATGATGTAAACACCTAGATGATTTTGGGTTTTGATTCACCTTCACTCTGGTACATTTAGATATGGGTCATGGATTGTTGCTCCTTATGAAATGGTAAAACCCTAGTTCTCCATCTTCATAGTGACCTTGGGAAAAATAGGTTAGTAGGCACATGATGTAGATCTAACTCTAAATACCTCTTATTAGAGGGCACTACTTGCATAGAAAATACTCTAGAAGAGGGCCTCAAACTCATGTAGTTATCCCTTATATGTTGGTTTGTGTGTGAATCATATAATATGTGCAAATCAAGTACAATAGTGACCTAGATTATAACTTTAAAAATAAAGGTCTTGGGCTACTCCTTTAGTAACTCAAACCTGTATATGTGGTGGACCTATGACTAGTGTGTAAATAGGGAAGCTTTGTTCAATTGAATTATCTTTGTTAAGAGTACTTAGTATTATTCCCATGTTACTAGGTGATGATGAATGAGGGTGGATATTGTATTTATATCAATCTTTTTGGAGTAATAAATCACATTAAATCACTTAGGTTAAACATTAGTATATATTTCATTTTTAAATTGGTTGAATTCAGGGCACTAGACACTTATGTCAAGATAGGACAATAGTGTTGATGCTACTATCTATCCTATATGTTAGTGCCCGTGGAGTAAAAAAATAGGTATAGGTTTAACACTTATAGAGATGGAAGATAAGTACATTTTAAGAATTCTAGGAAAGATAAAAGACCTGAGTCATCAACATAAGACTAGTTGAACTAAGAGATATAGGCCAAAGGGAACAAAGATAGAGCAGATGTGAGACTTGTGAAAGTAAGAAAGGTATAAAATTGAGAGGAACAACCAAGGTCTAAGTTTGAAAAGTGTAAAATATTAAGGTGATATATAATCACAAAAAATCATCTATAATATGTAAGAACTTGTACTTGTGTTGAAGTTCATTGAATAACCTATGATGCCTTAGGAAATGAAGACATCATTATAGTTTCCAATTTCTACTTAGGAGATTGTGCCACATTTGTTGGAATTAATTATATATGCTTATGTTTAATTATATCATGATCATAAGTAGGTGGAGAAATGAATGATGTAATATGCTCATGTGTAACAATATCATGTTCATAAATAGATAAAAAAAATGGTTTTGTAATATGCTCTTAAATAGTTATATAGGCTATTTCATTACCATGTTGCTTAATGTATGTGCCTTCTTATTTTTTGTAAGAAGAGTAAATATCACTAGATCCAAAGGTTTTTCATATTGGATTCCTATAGTTTTGACCACTTGGTTACCATTAATGTATTTGAAACATTTATGCATTATATAAGGTATTGATATAATATTTTGTATCCAAGGGTGTCCTAATAGCATATCAAAAAACAATATTCTTGGTATAAATAATAATGGAGTGGTCACCATGAGAGGCCCCAATTGTAAAGATAGTAATATATGCCAAAGAATATCATGTATATGGCCATCAAATGCTTTGAAAACTCTATAAGTATATTGTAAATATTTCTTTGTATAACCAAAATAATAGAGGAGTGTTATGGTGTGATGTAAACATTTTTACTTGATCCATTTCATATCATAATAATTTATATGGATTTACTACCAACGTATGCTTGAATAAAGAGTGTATGTCTATCTGAATCATCATAAAAAATTTCACTATCATCAAATGTGATTATATTACTTGATGTTTGTTTACTTGTAACCATACCAATAATGCTATAAAGTGGAAGCCAATATGTAAGAGGAGGATGAGAACTATATGCATGATTTACTTTATAATTATACTTTTTATTCATTTATTCATGATTTGGAAAAGGATATTTGTATATTTTGAGCTCTGAATTATCATTTTATTATGGCTTAGCCTCTTTAGTAGGTGTGCCAATATCAACAATGTTTTCATCAGTGAGATATTAAATATTTTATTTAAGCTTGAAACATATATTTGTGGAATGTACAATACATTTATGATAGTCATAATATGAATTTCCATTAAAATTTATATATTATGGTCTAGGAATGTCTACTTGCATTGGTGGAGGAAGAGTGATGATATTAAATTCAAGTAGATTTTAAAATAATACATGAGGTGAAGGTAAACATGAAAATTACCTTTTTAGTAGAGCTTGTAATTGAAGATTTTGTGTTGGTTGTGAAATAACATTAGCTGTAACTTTAGATTCATTCTTTCTTTCATTTGGGATACTCTTATAATCTGGCTTGCTTTGAAACTTAACATTTGAAATGTAAGGAGAATTTTAAGTATTTATGAGCTTATTCAAAGTAAGAAATTTGATCTCATGCTCTTTGAACTTATGAAACATAATAGACTCTTGGAGTGGAGATAGAACAATTTGAGAGAAATTATTTTGAATCTCATTATTAACCATTTGATTTGTCATTTTATTTAAGCATAGTATTGCATATAATAATATATTTACTAATTATTTCATTGGACCCTTGTTTGAGCTTTAGAATTTGAGCATATGATATATTTTAAACCAATGTTGATAAAAAAGTGTGTTAAAAATCAATTTTTGAAAGGATTAAAATTCTTTAATGATTAAAGAGGAAGATTATAAAAACATATAAGAGCATATTATTTGAAACTTATTATAAAGATATTGTCAAAAATTTACCATTATCTGCATAGTCTAGACAAGTTACATGGAATGCTCACAATTTCTATTCAAGATCACTTTTGAATTCATATAAAGGAATTTTAGGAGCCAACAATCCAATTGGTAATGGATAATATGAAATTTTAGGTATCAAAAGGTATTCACAAGGAATATGAGTCCATATAAGGGCTAATATTAGAAATAGTTCGCTCAATTTGAGATAGCCTAGCTTGTGAGGTAAGAATGGTATGCTCAAGAGTAGAATTTATAAAGGATATTGGAGGAGTATAAGTTGCATAAGCAGGCATAGGCATGGATAACCATTATAAACCAAGTGATGTTACCAAGATAAGGGATGATTGTATTGAAGTAACTAGAGGTGTAGAAACATGAATGGATGTAATAATGGAAATGGAATTATTATAAGAGTTATCTTGGGCACCTTTATTTTATTAATCTCTAACAACATATAATAGGGATTCAACGTTTTTATGGTTTTTAAAAATATACTGCATATTTTTTCTTCATCAATTTTAATATACTATTCCTGAGTATTAGGTTCTGAAATAAAATCCATAATGCATTCTTCAAGAGGGTGTAAAGTAATTAATGGAATATATTATGAGGCTTAATATTTGATACAATGTATAACACATGTTTCCTCTTTTTCCAAAGACATTTCATATTTTATAAAAACTATTGGAGAAGAAAAATGACATGATGTATTAGTGAAACCATGTGAAATAGGAAGTCCATGAGGTTGGGCCTTATTTATTGTAGCTTATTTATTAATTTGATATTGAATCCATGTAAAATAATAATAAAGCACATACTAAAAAATAAGACAAGATGTAACAATGAACTACATAATTCTATGAAACATATGAAATAAATATTCACTAATCGATCCCATTATGAATAAAATATAATAAAAAATCAAGGTATAAAGGGTGATCTAGGCAAGGTTTTGAATAATTATGTGGGCTATCAAATATACTTTCTCATTCATTGATTAATGTTGGCCCAATGTTTTAGAGAACTAAATACATAATAAAAATTGTTCATGTAGCCTTCTAACCCTATTTATAAGGGTATAATGATATTAACTTCCATGAGAATTACACTCCTCTTAGGTGCACCGCAAATTAAATTAATAAAAAGGGTCCTTATGGTATATACAAAGGATAGTAGGCATTTATGATTTAACATGAGATATATGAAAACTAAAATATATGTTTAGTTTTATATAATGGATATAAATATTAGGGTAACATTATTCACACCATGATGTCTATATAATAAATCACCATGTAGCATGTAATGACAGTCACGAAGTAGTTTTAAAACTACCATATTAAAGCTTCTAAAAATAAGTAACAAAAAATAGAAAATAAAGTGAAAATTAAAGCCAAAAATATTTTTGTGTAAGGAATCAATAATTTATGATTATGTGAAATCATATATTTAGTTGAAACCCTAGACCACACAAAAATCAAGCAAGCAATGTTCTTAACATAAAATTAACGATTCACCAAAAATTATGACTCAAATAAATAAATATAAAATTTTAAAACTAAAATATAATGTATATAAATATCTAAATTTAAAATATATGATTTATAGAATTGAAATAAAATAAAAAAAGTAAATTGACAAAAAAATTCAAACCTCTCTCAAATTGTTTATGTTAACTATGATTGGAAATTGCCTAAAAATTATGGTAAAATGTGCTATAACCAAAATTAGGAATTTAAAATTTGATAGGATAAGTACACACTAGAGGGATAGGTAAATATTATGGCCTTGTATATTGATGATGGCTACATCTTGATTAACTCTATGGATATTTTTTCTATTTGAATGCATGCACTTATCTGTGAGGGTTTATTATCTAACTATGTGTGCTAATTTGATACATGAAAGACCTAAAAAATATAAACCCTAGGTCATACATAGTAAATATAATAGATATCAAATGAAAAAATGGGGAATAAGGCTATGGGAATAGTTGATCTACCCTTAGAAAACCCTACAAAATTTGAATGGTACCTATGTAACCTAAAGTAGCCTCAGGCTGATGTAGTTCTCCCTCTTAGATTGAGTATGTGAACCTTGAATTTTCTATATGAATGCAATTGATAAATTTATTTAATTACTTGAAAATGAGTAACCTTGACCTAAAAAAATATATATTTAGACTTGACCTATGACTTTTAGAATACTTTAGAATCAGAATTGGAAGAAATAGTGATCTTTTATTCATTGTGTTATAGAATTTCCAAATGATTACTAGATATATTTGGAAAAGCCTTGATGTGATTATATAGAGGTATATTTTGAATGTTTATACTAAAAAAACTGGTTAAAATCATGGGAGGGAAAAATTCAACACATCTAATTTAAAAATTAATCATTAGAGCATAAGGATTAAAGTGCACTGGTGGACAAGGCCGTAGTGTGGCCTAGTGCAGCCTTATCTATCCTAGCATGGTCGTATCCCAGAAGGGAAGAGACTAATATAACTAGTCTGATAGGAGTTTTTAATAAAAATAGGTATGTATGAGTAGTATCAATATAATATGTATAATAATGAATCCTCCCATAGAGACTATAACTTAGCAAAATGGTAAATTGGCCAACTAAGGTGTTTTAACTTTATATGATTTATTGTATGTAAATCTCATGTTTGTTAGAGAGATGAATATCATAAATCAAGGTAATAATATTTAATAAATAAAATGACTAGTTTTTTGATAGAATTGAATAAATTTGACCTTTCTAAAAATAGTAATAAATAATGCAAGTAAGAACTTAGTTGAAAAATAACTGAGATGGATGATCTAGAGGTTAGAAATTAAGGTAAAAGTTTATTTGAGTGTCAAAAAAAATATCTCATTGTTAGAACCCATATTTAAAAGTATCAACCTAATTTAAAATTAAGTTTTATTGTTATAAATATGGTGGTATTGTCCTCTATGTAGGATTATCCCAAGCTTCTAGGTGCACTTGTGTCTAGATATTTGATGTTTGTTCCTATGTGAACAAGTTATAAAACCCTGTATATTGCCTATTTTGAATGATTTTATGTGTCAACCCTAATTTTCCATGTTACTAGGGAATCTATTTGATACAAAATAAAAAGTGTGTTTTTTAGTGGGGTAAGCTAGATATCCTCAACACCCCACTGTGATGAGAGTTTCCTACATACCAATACTCTAAAGAGGGATCAAGCCTGATATAGTTATACCAACCTAAGTGCTAGTTCAACTTCAAGTGAAGATAATATTATAGTGGACCTGAGTGCTTTGAATGTGCTTGAGACTAAAAATTTGGGTAATCTGAGATTAAGACTATTGTAGATGGTAGAATGTAGAAATATAGAAGAACATGGATTGATAATCTTAATTATACATAACTTTTTTTGAGTTTAGATGTGTATTTTGCATCCAATTTCCATTTAATGATTAAAGGGATAAAAATCATGTATATATACCATTTTGATGCTTGTGTGGCTATTAAAATAAGTCTAGGCCAACCTTAGGAGGTTTTAGATTTAAAAAGACATCTATTTATGAAAAAGAGAGGGAAAGGAAATTAGTGCTATTATTGAGACACTAACACAATGTGACGTTACTGTCCTTATTATGGTGCTAGTGTCCAAGTAGTAGAACACTAGGAACAATAGGCCAAAATCAAGAAATGAAGGTCTAAGATTACTTTAGGGTTGACTAAGGACACTTATGGCCTGCATGAAGGTTAGATAAGTGTGAAAATATGATCTAGGATAGGTCTAGGGATAAACTAAGGATAGGTAGTCTCAAGTATCACTCTTAACACTTAAATACCACTTTTAAGTGATTACATTCCCTCCCCTTTATTCTATAAATGTAGCAAAGTTAAATGTCTAGGATAAAGGAAAAATAAGCATACCTAGACTTCCCTAAGAGGTGAAGCCTATAAAGCTAGGTCTAAGTATGTGAAGCATGTTCCAATGAATGTCTTGCAAGTGAAATGTGTATTAATCAATCCTTACTTAAGAGATGCCAAAAAAAAGGACTAAGTAAAGAAGAAAAAATTGAGTAAAGGGATACGATAGAGGAAGGGAATAAATACACCTCATTGGGTATGTGAACTAATGTATAAACCTAGTGATAACCTATGTGTGTGAATGTATATAGTGATCAATCGAAGGATGTATTAGACTAAGTTAATATATTTCTCAATCCTCATGTATGGGTGTCTAAGGAACTCAATTTGATTTTGACTTTACCATTATCCACCCCTATTTGGTGGATCATGACCTATGAATTGATTAGATTGGACTGATGGTGTGTCCAATATTATCATGTAGGTGGATTAAGAACTAAATTAGGATATAAATCCATCATTTCCCACCCATGTGTAGTGGATGCATCTAAAATTGAAATTGAATTATGTAAATAGAAAATTTTAATTGGGTGTGTTGGCTCTATGGCCACTTGGGTATATTAGGTGACTTTAGGCCACTTAAGAATGCCAACCACTAGAGATGAAGTAAGGGATGAAACTAGTGTGTAACCTAGAATATGATTTCAAATGTATAAAACATAAATAATGACATATAATTTATCATTTCATTTGATTAATTGGTGTGTAAGTGAGCATATAGAAATAATGTGCTATGCACATGCCCCCAAAATCTAATATCTAAGCATATGGATTATGGACTAAGTTATAATAATTTATATCTAGGTATCTAAATTGAATATGGGAATGGTCATATCATGCATGATGCCCCCAATCTAGGCAAACTGGTATGAATTTGAGCTAAACTAGTATAAATCTAAGCAAAATTGATAAATCTATAACTAAACCTATGTGAACATATACTATACATACTATACTTTATTGGCCAATCTAGGGTTTTATGAAATTAAGGCTATTGGACAATAACACCATATCTTGGATAATATTTCCATTATTGAATATGTGGCACTAGTGTCCTAATTTGGGTGTTAGTGTAATTTTATTCTAATTTCTGTGCAACTTTGCTAATGTCTATGTCACTATATTTCCACTATGTTTACCTAAGTCTAATTTTTATAGTATGATCTAGTGTGATGAAAATATATTGTGAATGTATTTTAGGAACTTGATCTCTATGACAAACCATTATGCATTCCCACTCTTTTAAGGGGAATTATTGAACATATGTAAGAAATGTCCTCAAAATAAACATCGCCACAAGATGTGTGTTAGCCAAATCATATATGATAATGACATAATAATACAATATAATGTGCATATATAACATTATAATGTAAGATAATTTGAGCATAAGTTTATAATGTGTAATGTATGTCATTTCTATCATTCACAAGGGTGTCAACATAGATATAATAATGTATGTAATAAAAAATTTTAGTAAAATTAAGTATCTACCTAGAAGAATAGGGCATGACGTCCATCACGACACCCAAGTAAGAAGGGTGTTAAGGTGTGGAGCCAAAAAGCTTCACCAAGGAGCGCATTACCAAAGTTGCAGGTTTACACAGTCATCGGTGTCAGTCAGGAGTGATCGACGTTGGTCAAGAGTAGTTAAAGAGATGCTGGCATCGATAGAGATCGGCTGACGTCGATCACAGGCAAGCAGGCAGGAACCAGCATCGGTTACTTGTGCGTCCAGAAAGTGATTTCTGAGGATAGAACCGAGTGTTTGCATGATGAGTTTAAGTCTGAGTCTTAAGTTCACATTTCTATTATTAGTAAGACTATTTTTAGAGCCCTTGTTCAAGAGGCTTAACTGTTGGTTGTAAGTGCATGCTCAAGTTTCCTAATTCTATATGTAGGAAAGATCTTCTTAGCTTATTGTAGTAGAACATTGTGAATGTTGAAGAATAGTACATAATTGTTTAGGTGAATCATTCCAGGTTGTTGGAGTTGATTGTACTTGAGAGAGAGAGCTCTTGAGGGAAAGAGATCTAGAGAGAGATCTTGTACATTTGAGAGAGGTGTGGAAGAAAGAAGTTTCTTCAATTGTATTCCTTCTGTAAAGAGTTTAATACAAGTTTTCAGGGTGGTTTCTTGTATCTCTTGTTCTTTGCTATTTATCATTCTAGTTACTTATCTATCTGATTTAATTCTGTGGTTTATTGCTTTCATAAGTGTAATCATATTGTTGGTTGATCCCTAACAAGTGGTATCAAAGCCAGGTTCACTAACAGGTGGTTCAAATTTGTGTAGTGTGTATTGATTACAGGTTGCTCATAGGGGTTTTTACAGAGATTTTTGTTTGAGTGGGAGAAGCAATGGCAGAAGAAAGTAAGCTGAGAATGGAGAAGTTCAATGGAAAAAATTATCAACATTGGAGAATGCAGATAGAGGACTATCTGTATCAAAAAGATCTTTACTAACCATTAGGTGGGATTGCAAAGAAGCCCAAAGACATGGATGATGAAGAATGGGAAGTTCTTGATAGAAAGGCTCTGGGGTCTATAAGACTGAGTCTAGCATCTACTGTGATATCTAATTTATCATAGGAAAAAACAAAGGTAGAGTTGATGACTACTTTAGCAAATTTGTATGAAAAACCCTCAGCTTCTAATAAGGTATATCTTATGAAGCAATTATTTAATTTGCATATGCAAGAAAGTGGATCTATATCTAATCATCTGAATGATTTCCATGGAATTGTAAATCAATTAAGTTCAGTCAATATTGTGTTTGATGATGAAATAAAAGATCTTTTAATATTATGTTCTTTGCCTAAAAGCTAGCATGGCTTGGTAATGGCAGTTTCTAATACTGCATCTGCTTCGAATATTTTAAAAGTAGAGGATGTTGTTAGTGTTATCTTGAATGAGGAAATTCATAGGAAAAGCACAGAGGAAACATCAGGGAATGCTTTAAATTTTGAGATCAGGGGAAGGCAAAAAGAGAAGAGCAAGAGGAGATCAAGATCTAAGTCTAAGGTGAGAGGTAGATCCAAATCCAAAAATGGCAGGAGGCCACAATGCTAGAATTGTGGAAAGATGGGACACATAAGTAGAGATTGCTGGTCAAAGCCTAAGGAGGACAATCAGCACGAAGGAAAGGAAGAGGCAAAGGTTGCAGGTATTGCACAAGATGATTTAATATTCTCTTTGCATAATAATATAGAATCTTGGGTATTAGATTCTGGTGCATCTTTTCATGCTACCCCTAATAGAGAATATTTTAGTGACTATATCCATGGAGATTTTGGAATAGTATATTTAGGGGATGATGAGCCTTGTAAAATTATTGGCAAAGGTAAAGTGTAGCTGAAAATGTAGAATGGCAACACATGGGTGTTGAGAGATGTTATGCATGTTCCTAGCTTGAAGAGGAATTTGATTTCTGCAGGAAAGTTAGGGGATGAGGGTTATAAAGTAACTCTCACAGTAGAATCTTGGAAGGTGACCAAGGGTGCACTTGTTATGGCCAGAGGTAAGAGAGTAGGTACTCTCTATTTATGTAATTATGTTACTAATATTTCTCCTTTTGTATTATCTACTTCAGGTGTGGATGCTAAATTGTGGCACTCAAGGCTTGGCCACATGAGTGAGAAGGGGATGTCAATTCTTAAGTCTAAAGGTAAGCTTTCAGATTTGAAAAACATAGATCTAGAATTTTGTGAGCATTGTGTGTTTGGAAAATAGAAGAGGGTGAGTTTTCTTAAGATTGGGTCTACAAAGAAGAGGCATAAGTTGCAGCTTGTTCACACAGACATGTGGGGATCGGCTCAAGTTGCTTCTATTGGAGGATCACAATACTATGTTTCATTCATAGATGATGCTACAAGAAAGGTATGGATCTATTATATTAAGAATAAATTTGATGTATTTGAGACTTTTAAGATTTGGAAAGCTATGGTTGAGAATGAAATAGGTAGAAGATTGAAGTGCCTAAGATCTGACAATGGTGGTGAGTTCTGCAGCTTTAAGTTCAGAGATTATTGTTATATGCATGGAATCTATAGGAAAATGATGGTTCCAAGGACACCTCAGCAGAATGGAATTGCTGAAAGGATGAACAGAACAATAATGGAGCATGCAAGGTGTATGAGATTGCATGCTGGTTTGCCCTTAGAGTTTTGGGCAGAAGCTGTTGACACTGCAGTGTACCTGATTAACAGAGGACCCTCTACAGCTCTGGATGGTGGAATCTCAGAAGAGGCATGGACAGGTAAAAAGGTAGATCTCTCATATCTCAAAGTTTTTGGTTGTGAAGCCTTTGTGCACGTAGATAAGGAAAATAGAAAGAAGTTGGATGCTAAGTCTATGAGGTGCACGTTTATTGGCTATGGCTCATATGATTTTGGTTTCAAATTTTGGAATCTAGAAACTAACAAGGTAATTAGGAGCTGTGATGTTGTTTTCAATGAAAAAGTGATGTATAGTGATCAGCTGAAGAAGCTGAATCAATTTGGGTAGAGCAATGGAGAATTAGACAAGGTGATGGTCCAAAATGAGCTCACGGGAAAAAGAAATAATCACGTGTAGGAAAACACAGAGACCGACGTCGATAGGGTAGGAACTGACGTCGGCAGAACATAAACTGATGTCAGTCATACAGAGACTGACGTCGAAAGGACAGGAACTGACATCGGTCAGGAAGAACCAGCATCAGCCAATAACAGGTCTGGAGGTGCCTGAGGTCGGTCACTGTCAGAGAATTTGGGTAGACAGTGTGTTGTGAACGAGTCTCAAACGCCCATCAGGAGGTTAGAAAGGGTAAGTAAGCCTCCAATTAGATATTCTCCTTCATTATTCTATTTATTGTTAACTGATGGTGGAGAACCAGAGAGTTTTGAAGAAGCATTACAGGTGGAGTCCAAGAGTCAGTGGGAGCGTGGCATGGTTGAGGAGATGGAGTCCTTGAGAGAAAACCAAACATGGGATTTGGTTGAGTTGCCAACTGGTAAGAGGACACTGAAGAACAGATGGACCTACAGGTTGAAGGAAGGTGAGAATGGACAGATGAGATATAAGGCCAAGTTGGTAGTGAAAGGATTTGCACAAAAGCTAGGTATTGATTTTGGTGAGATTTTTTCTCCTGTTGTTAAAATGACTTCTATACAGATTGTACTGTCTTTGGTTGCTATTGAGGATTTGCATCTTGAGCAGCTAGATGTTAAGATAGTGTTTCTTCATGGAGATTTGGATGAGGAAATATACATGGAACAGCTGGAAGGATTTGAGGTCAAGGGTAAGGAGAAGTTAGTGTGCAGATTGAAGAAAAGCTTGTATGGCCTCAAGCAAGCTCCTAGACAGTGGTATTTGAGATTTGACAGGTTTATGACTGAGCATGGCTACAGTAGGTGTCAATCTGAACATTGTGTGTATTTTAAGAGATTGGATAATGGTAGATATATTATTTTGTTGTTGTATGTAGATGATATGCTGGTTGTAGGATCACACATGCAGGATATCTCTGAGCTTAAGGTGAAATTAGCTCAAACTTTTGCTATGAAGGATTTGGGAGCAGCAAAGAAAATCCTTGGCATAAGCATTAAGAGAGACATGAAAAATCACAGGTTGATATTGTCTCAAGAGGATTATGTGGACAAGGTGTTGAAACGGTTCAATATGCAGGATGCTAAACTGGTAAGCACACCTTTGGTTGGACATTTTAAGTTGAGTAAAGAAAAATGTCCTAATTCACATGATGAGGTAGAGTACATGAGTAAGGTTCCATACTCTTCCATAGTAGGAAGTTTGATGTATGCAATGGTGTGTACTAGACCGGATATTGCCCAAGCAGTGGGAGTTGTAAGTAAGTATATGGCCAATCCAGGTAAGGAACATTGGAAAACAGTTCAGTGGATCCTTAGATATCTGAGAGGAACCAGCAGTAGACACTTGTGCTATGGAGGTTTAGATACTTCTCTACATGGTTATGTAGATTCAGATATGGCAGGTGAATTGGATGGCAGGAGGAGCACCACAGGATATGTTTTCACTATTGGTGGAATAGCGGTTAGCTGAATATCAAAGTTGCAGAAGGTTGTTGCCTTGTCAACTACAAAAGCAGAGTATATTGCAGCCACAGAAGCTAGCAAAGAGATGATATGGATGACACGGTTCATGGAAGAGCTTGGAAGGGAGCAAGAGAGTTGTAGACTATACAGTGATAGTCAGAGTGCCATTCATTTGGCTAAGAATTTGGCCTTTCATTCAAGAACAAAGCACATACAGCTTAGGTACCACTTCATAAGACAAGTATTGGAGGATGGTGAGTTGAAGCTGGATAAGATCCATACAGATAGGAATCCTGCTGATATGTTAACCAAGCCGGTTACAAAGGAGAAGTTGAATCTTCATTCAACTTCTGTTGGTCTTCATGATTGAGTTGAAGATGGAGGAGCTAGAAGATGTTGCTATACAGGTACTAGTGTAGCTGTTTATCTCCAAGTGGGAGATTGTTAAGGTGTGAAGCCTAAAAGCTTCACCAAGGAGTGCATTACCAAAGTTGCAGGTTTACACAGTCACTGGCGTCGGTCAGGAGCGACCGACGTCAGTCAAGAGTAGTTAAAGAGATGTTAGCATCGGCAGAGATCGGCTGACGTTGGTCACAGGCAAGCAGGCAGGAACCGGCGTTGGTTACCTGTGCATCTAGAAAGCAATTTTCGAGGACAAAATTGAGTTTTTGCATAATGAGTTTAAGTCTTAGTCTTAAGTTTGCATTTCTATTATTAGTAAGACTATTTTTAGAGCCCTTGTTCAAGAGGCTTAACTGTTGGTTTTAAGTGCATGCTCAAGTTTCCTAATTCTATATGTAGGAAAGATCTTCTTAGCTTATTGTAGTAGAACATTGTGAATGTTGAAGAACAGTACATAATTGTTTAGGTGAATCATTCCAGTTTGTTGGAGTTGATTGTACTTGAGAGAGAGAGCTCTTGAGGGAAAGAGATCTAGAGAGAGATCTTGTACATCTGAGAGAGGTGTGGAAGAAAGAAGTTTCTTCAATTGTATTCCTTTTGTAAAGAGTTTAATACAAGTTTTCAGGGTGGTTTCTTGTATCTCTTGTTCTTTGCTATTTATCATTCTAGTTACTTATCTATCTGATTTAATTCTGCGGTTTATTGATTTCATAAGTGTAATCATATTGTTGGTTGATCCCCAACAAAGGGGAGATGTATGAGGTCCCTCATGGCATATAAAAATGAAGTGTGTAAAAATAAATAAATAAGTGTCATGGCCATGACACATACAAAAAAACATACATAAAACACACATGAGGAATACAAATTAGGTCAAGGGGCCACAATACATGGGACATGGGCACATATAATAAAATATAAGAAAAGAAGACATAAAAGGACATGTTCAAATGTCCACATACACAAGCAACAACTAAGTTATCTTAGAGACACATAGAAGGATATGTTCAAATGTCCACATACACAATTAGGAAGGAACACACAAGGACATGGGCACATGTCTAAATCATACATACTATTAATAAAAGTGGTGTATATCCAAAGAGTAGTGGAATATTTAAATTCCCTCAAATAGAAGAATCATAAAGATACAATCAAGTCTAAACTAAGAAAGGTATAAATGAAAGTATGCATGAGCATGTAATACAAATCTGTGTAAGATCTAGGATGTATATATTGAGTCTAAAGTATTAATAATATGCAAAAAATATGAGTAAGTGTAGCATGATCAATATCAAGATATATTAATGCTAAATTTCTAATGTAGATAATAGAAAGATATAACCTTATAATTAGAACTATGTATAGGGTACCCCAAAGTGCTAAATTTATCAAATTAATAACCCATGTATCCATGTATATGCCCCTAGTGGGTATATAATAGCAAATATATATAATTTTAGTGGACCGAAGTCCTATAACAATTTACAAGCACTTGACAGGAACAAGTGAAGCATGTATGTATGATAAAATAGACTATACTAAGATAGATAACATATTTAGTGTCTAGAAAATATAAGAAGTATAAACATAACAATGCATATAATCTATAACTTTGTGTTTTTTGAGTAAACATCTGAACATTTTTGTGTTTTTGACATATTTTATTATTATTTTATTTTATGGATATAAGCTATGTACAAACAACATGAAAATGAACTATGTACAAGGAACAAGAGAGAAAGAAAGTATGCAAAAGAAAGGAGGAACAATACTAATTGATGAGTCTCATGGGATACTCACTATAAGTGTGGCCTATGTCAAATAAAGAAACTGTGATCATGTGTGTTGTATGAAAGGGTAACTATGGTCCCATAATCTACTGCATTAAGTGATCTATATCTGGTCCTACCTATGGAGTGATGCTTGGAGTTTGTGACACTAACAATGGTATCCTATGAACTATAAGGGTCTTAGAGACCCATCTGGTAGAAGATGTTGTAGGTGGCATAGGTTCCTTATGCTGAGAACCCTGAGAACTCAATAAGATTGATCTTGGTAGAAAATGAGTAGAGGGAGGACCTATAGTATATGTAACATATATTTTATGTATGGGTATCTTTAATAATTATATCCATGGGAGAATATGTGTACATGGAAAAACTATAAGATTATGTCATCTTCACTAGTGGCTCTACTGAACTCTATGTCATATTGATAGGAACTATGCTTAGAGTTGTAACTAATAACAATGCTATAACTGGTAACTATGTTATAACTACCTATGGGATAGGTATAGGATGTATACACATAATATTTTAAAACTTTTATCAATTACTAACACTTTTTATCTTGAAATAACCCATTGAGTATCAATCTATTTGAATGCATGCCTTAAGGAGTACACTGGGAAAGGGGTGGATAAACCATTGGTGCTTCAAAATATTGTTATCCCTTTTACCACTTGTTATCTACACACTTATCTCCTAAAAACATTATCCCTAATTTTTTAATTCTTTGTTGTACCCTTTATATTCATTTTCTAAATTTTATCCTCTTATTACTCACCTTAACCCCCTTTTTTAAGTTGGCTATACTAGGTCGACCCTGTATAGTTTTGGTTAATTTTCACTTAGGAACTAGTTTGGCCTTTGGTCGACCTAGCTCATGACCTAGTGAATAATTATCCAAAATTGTGCTAGGTTGAACCTATTGGCCAAGGTTTTTGGAAGGGTTTAGGGTCAAATACACACATTTATATAAGTTAATTTCTCCATTATTTAAATAAGAAAAGAAGTAAAATATATTATGCATCTAATTATTGACCATTCTACTTGAGGAACAAGCTTAGGGTTTCATACTTTCTTTAGAGATATGGATCTTATCTTGTGGATAAGTCTTTTGGATGAATTGATAGGTTATGAAGCCTAGAGTTAATTTATCCTTTTCATCTTTACATATCACAACAACCTTTTGTGAATCACCTTGGCCAAAGGAGAGATTGAGGCTTAGTGGGTTTGTCTTCAAAGGTAAGTATTCCTAACTTTGTTCCTCCTTTGTAAGAGTAGATAAATATGCATTTTTAATTTTAATCCATGTATTAGGATTATGTATACATTTATGTGAGTATATGTCTCTTATAAATGTTTAATTTTATTATTTCTGACCCCCACTTTGTGCCACAAGCTTTGGTTAGCACTAGATTAGATTTAATTTACTTGTTATTAGTTTTGTGAGATATCAAAACAAAATGACTCCCTTAGGGTTATTGCATGATTTTTCTTGACTAGATACTTTTGATCCCTCCCTAACATGGTGTATTATGGTAAGAGATCCCCTTATTAGGTCTAGCAGATCCCCATATTGGTCATGTTCTTACTTAAAAAATGTGTCCCCAATCGAAAGTGTATGATATGATTTATCTTCTCTGAGTTAGGATTGATTTATAGACATGATGCATTTTTAATTACATACATTTTTATGAACCTAACATGAATCTAATCATTACAAGTTTTGCTTCACTTATTTCAATATTTTATCATTTTATTTTTCATATATTTGCAATGCTGGGTTGACTCTATTGACACAGTACTAACTTATGTGCATAGTTTTAACACACAATCACATCAATATGAATCTGTTCTATAGGTTCAAGATACTATGTCAACATAATCAACCCTATACATTTTTATACATTTATTTCAACATACTAGGTTGACCTAGTTAACTATATACATATTAAGCTATTAGCAATAGGTTTTTGCATAGCTAGGTCAACCTAGTTGACATAATTTGCAGGATTTACAAGTAATAATCAAGGTTATTCAATAAAAATTTCACTTATCTATATTATCCAACCCACCAAGGTTACTTTATATCCTTCTCTCTATTTTATTACATTTCTATTTTTCACAGTTTGTAGTCTTTAAAACTGTCTCTATACAGTCAACTAGGTCAACCTTGTCAACATAGTTCTGTATTCTATATTCTATTTGGAAAGCGAGGTCAACACTGTTGATGTAGTTCATTTTCATACCCTTTCTTCCATAGTATAGAGGTGACACTATCAACCCTATTCTATATTTTAGGCATACATTATTGATTGAATCAAACTATACCATGTTTTAAAGTTGAGATTAACACTTATATACTAGTAATTAGCTTACACTTTCATTTCTTATTGCTTACATGATTAGAATAGATCACATAGTATAATTAGATGGTTTTTTAAATATACCAATTATTTTAATTATTTTTTATTTTATGCACGCACTACCAAATCATAAAATCTTAAAACACATTTTAAAAATTGTCTACCCAAGGCCTACCTACTTGGATTTCATCACCAAAGGGGAAGCCAACTTGGTTTTATGGCCAAGTATAAACACATGGTTAATGGTATATTTTGGATAAGAACCTAACACCCTTATCATTTTGATGTGTGAAGTGAGGGGGTAGACCCTAATACCAAGCTAGTACCATTGCCAATATAGATCCCTTTCAGTCCAAATATCATAAAACTATCTTTAGATTATTTTCTAGTTCCTTGCTTACATCCAAATTCCTATCACATCTAAAATTATACTATAATAATCTAAAATTTTTTTAGTTGACCACTTATTTAGATTTTACTTTCCAAGTTGATTTCTTGCTCTTTTCTCAATTATATGTTGTATTACAAAAACTTGCATTGGCCAGTATTGGTGCAAGGTTTTGTGTTATGTGCCTCAATTGGATCAACCTAATTGATCCAATTGATTGTGTGTTTAATTTTATTTCTTGATTTCATAAGTACTTGAAAAATTATTCTTGTTTCAGTACACAATCATTTCTATCAACACAATCTCTTATAGGTTGTCTATTTTTCTACCTGTTGTACTTAGTTGACCTAGTTGACCCTATACACTTTTTCAGCCTCTATTTGCTATACTAGGTCAACCCAATAGAATATGTATAGTTTTTAGGCCCTAATATGTAATGTTTCTATCACTTCCTATTTACTTACTTTTTTCATCTCTCTTACCTTGTTTAATCTTTCTCCTTCATCATGAACTTTTTTTTTGAAGACAACACTAAGTTACATTCAACAAATATGATGAGTCTTACCAGCCCTCATAGGGTCTCCAATAAGTAGAATAGGGATCCTATCCTATATGAGAGTGATGTTCATATATCCACTTTCATAATGAAATATGGTACCCTTCCTCATTCCTTTTCATAATGTAATCCTCTCTTCTCACTAGAAGATCAACCTAAATTAGAGTATACCCCTGAAATGCTCTTCTTTATCTTTGAATTTCCTCAACATCAAGGAAAGGATCCTTATACCATTTACCATCTCATGATTAGTGGTCAATTTGAAAAGATTCATTTACCTTCTCCCACATTATCAAATGGATTTAGAGGTACTACTTTCTTTGATTCTCAGCCTCTTCCCTCGATAATGACCCCTTATTATACCATGACATCTTCTTCTTTAATATCTTCTAACTTCATGCCTAGTATATCAACTAACATGGAAGGTTATACATATAGTGGGACTCTATTAAGACCCACTCTCCTTAAATCTTCCACTTGTGCATTGTTTTTTACCCAAGGTAATCATGCATCTAGTGCTTCCTCTTCTCATACCTTCACTAGTCCATATTTTGTTACACAAGCAAATTTTACCACTAGTACCTCACATTCTAATAGTTCCTCTCAAGATCCTACCAAAGCCAAGAGTGGTACCCAAGCCACTAATACCTACTCTAATGCTTAAAATAATTCTAATAATGCCAATAAAACCCACCAAATATTATTACAAACACTTAATCAAATGAATAATTTTTAAGTTCATAATACAAATCAAATAATGAGAATGCAAAATCACCTTCTTCATCTTCAAAATCATCCACAACCAATGTCTTGGGGCATACATAATCAAAATATTCCTCTACCTCCTCATTGACAGTCTCAAGGTATTCTCATCCCTCAACCTCCTTTGGTCAACAAAACCATTAAGCATCTTCAAAATGAGACTCTTAACACTCTAATTGATAATATTTATATAGAAGGTATTACCCCTATCATTTCTTATAATGGATCAATTGATCCTACCCTTCATTTAAAAAAAATTGTAAATATTTATAAGGATTGGGTTAAATTGAACACCTTTGTCTCTACCAAGCTCCTATCTAGAACCCTCATGGTGATGCTTTAGATTGGTAAAAACATCTTAAAACTCATTTTATTACTAGTTTCAAAGATTTATTAAATGCTCTAGTTCAAGAGTTTAAAATTAGTGATCTTCTCAAGAATACTTTGGCCCACTTTATAAATTGTAAATAACTTGAAAGTGAAACTTCCCAATATTTTTTTAAAAGGTGGAAAACATTGTTCAACAAATTTGAATACAACATGGCCAATGATAATCTTTTCCATCTCTTTACCAATGCTCTTTTCCCAAGTTACAATATCGGGTCCACACTCTCTCTCCATGCACCTTAGAGGAGGCCATTGACCAAGTAAAACATCATGATTTCCTTATGCATTAATTCAATCCACCCCAAATTTATATGGGTCCTCATATCTTAAGAAAAAATAAATTATAATTCTACCAATAATGGTGTCATAGACTCTTATGACACCATTCACACTATTCACATTGTTGTTCCTAACCAATCTTTGAAACCAACTCCCCATTCTCAAAAATACACCAATCCTAGCTTATCTTCACCTAATAACATCAATGTTTACAAACCCCCATCCTCAGTTGAATTAATAAAACATATACTTGGGCCTCTACCATGATAAATTGATCCCACTCATCCTATGAAATCCTGGTATGATCCTGATAAGTTTTTTAGTTTCACACTAGTTGGGGTCATTCTCATAAGACCTATAGGTAGCTTCATAATTTAGCTATGGAATTTATTCTTGGTCCTAATTTTGATCATGATTCAATCATTCAAAATCATCAACAATCATATGACATTGATTTTAAGGCTCATGAAACTAATACTAAATCTCAAGCCTTGAATCAAGCTAATGCTCATTTGACTATCTACAAAGACCCTCTTCATAATCACCAACCTAATAAATATACCCAAGACAAGACCACCCCTTCCACCAAAAATTTATAAAGTCTTGTTTACCTAACTCCTAAAGAGAATATGGTTAATATTACTAATATGTGAAGGGTGGTTGATTTCATTAACCCCCAACCCATCTACACCCCTCTATTGTCTTGAACATTTCATGTTATCTAGGATTTTTCTCCAACTCACTTAAATGAGTTGGGGTAAGATTACCTTATAACCTTGGATTAACCAATTCCAACTCCTTTTTTTGGGTAACACTTCCCATTATATTTATACCATCCCTTCATGTTCTTTACCTAACACTAATGATATCAAGATTCTATCAACACTTCTTCTATCGATTCTCAAAACCAACCTAAACCAACTGATTCATCTTTGTAAAATAATTTAAAAAATTATTCTAAACCTCTCCTTTTTATCAACACAAATTCCAATGAACTTTTATTCCTCCTTCTAAGGACCTCCTTCAATGATATGCACCTATTTATAATAACCTTCTTATGGGTTATGATGAGTGAGATCCCATCATGGAACTCACTAATCTCCCATCTCAATTTCCATTCCTTGAGATTATGGGGGCTTATCTGCATAATTAAAACCATCTTATGTAACTCTTGTTGGAAATGAGAACATCCCTCATCCTCTTCTAGTAGGACACTAAGTAACCTTATCTATATCTTAAGATAGCATATTACAACAATGTGAAGATATGCCCATCCATTTTAACAAAAAAATGGACACTTATCTTTCATTAAAATTTCTTATCAATTTTATGATTCTTGATGAGATTATACTTCATGCAGATGATCCTCCTCTATTCATTAGTGTCTAAATAGGAGATATCTAAGTCAAGCATGCCTTGATTTATGAGGGTTCCAGAACCTATGTTATATCTCTCAATTTTGTCAAAACCCTTAGATATTATAAATGAAATCTCAAGTCCACATGTAACACATGTCAAGGATATGATCAAAGGTAAATTAATCCTTTAGGTTGTGTGTAGCTTCCAATTACCATCCCACCTATCACCATTCATATGAAGGTGTTGATATTTAACTTTCCTTTATCTTATAACATCTTGCTTGCTTGGTTGTGGACTAACCATATGAGAGCTGTTACTTCTTCTACCTACCAATGCATTAAATTACCTCACAATGGAACCATCTATAATATTTAGGGTGACACTAACCCTTTTAATTTTGAATAATTCCAAGACCGTGGTGTCTTCAAAATTCCTACTCTTGAACCTTTGCCTAGTGTTCTATTTTGTGAGTCTCAGTGATTCAACTTTCCCATCAATTCCACTTGAGGTTACAATAGTAATCTCGAAATCATTGGGAATATTCTTCCTAATCTATTAGATTACACTGATGATGAGTATGATGAAATCAACCTAAAGACTAAAACTTCTAATCTCTCACCTCATCTCATCTCTCAGTTTCCTACTTATTTACATCCTCATTTTCATACACCTCCTTATGATGACATTCCCATTTTCTTAACTAAGAATCAAAATTCTATTCATCACACTTCATCAGAGGATAAAGTCATCCATACATGAATCATTGATCTTCATACACCTGACTAAGATTATGGTTATTCCTTAGATGATACATTAGTAGGTGGTCTTGTTTAGGCCTATGATGATGAGATTATCCATTATCATTCTTATTTTCTTCATTATTTTCATGTATCTTCTTGTATTCCATCATTCATAGTTCCTAATTTTTGTATTTTTCCTCTTTATCATAGGGTAGAGATGATGCCAACAACTCTAATTTTTAAATAACCTCATAGGAGTATGCTCATGGATCATGCTATGATTGGGCCTTACCACTTTTCTAGATACCTTGATTTCTATAGCCTACTTATCATAAGATGTGTGTGACCCTTCTTAGGCCTTATTTAGATCCCACCCATTCGTTAGTATATCCTACTTTAGATCCCAATCCTACACCCACTCTAGCAAAGTCTATTCTTGATTCTGATCCCATTGCTCCTTCCATTGAGCTCAATCTCATTCCTTCCCCACCATCACCTTCTCTTGCTAATGATTTGATTACTTTACCTTAGATGGTTCTATTTCCCACCAAATGGGTTGAAAAGCTTTCCCAAGATTCTTTTGCTCCTATTACAACTCCTCTTGTGAGTATTTATACTAAGCCTACTCATAGGCATATTTATTGATTATATGACATAGATAACCATTATTTTATGCATTGTTGAAAGCTAATACAATATATTAATACTTTACATCCTTCTACTTATTAGTCTTCAAAAAAAACCATACATCCCTTGAAGGTACTATCTAAGTATATGCCTAAGTATAGAGAAGTGTATTATCTTTGGTACCAATGTGACACCCATCACACTGATCATTTTTGTATCCTTCAATAACACCTTAAAAATTACCTTATAACTATTCTTTCCCCTTCTTTCATTCCTCCCATAGGTCATTCTCTCAAAAAGGCTCCCCTTTATTCTCTTATGGTTCCACCTCCTATGGTTTCGTCTCCTTTTGTGGTCCCTTTCTCATCTCCTATTCTTCCACCCATGTATCCTTCACTTATAGACCTTCCCTCACCTATGGATCCTTATATGCCTATAAGTCCCTCTCTTATGGATCCTTCCCCATCGATGATTCCTACATCTCCTATATAGTCCTCTCCCATGCATTCTTCTGAGCATCCCTTGCTTGATATCCCTCCTCAACATGATCCATCTAACATTCCTAGCTTTTCTATTGAGGAGATTAGATGAGAAGTATTTTCCTAGTTTTATCTTTATCTAAATTGCACATTGTGTCAAAATTCTTATTTATCTTAATCTAGTGCTCCAATCTTATATTTATATATTTGTTATATCATTTGACATTATGTCAAAATTCTTATTTATCTTACATGGTGACTTTAATTTTTCACTCTATATTTCTTATACTATCATTTACCTTTACATATACATGTATTATTTATCATTGCTTTCTTTTTCTCTTGGGTTTCTTTCTTAAAAGTTCTCCTTTGTTTTCCATTCATAATTTTTTGCTTTCTTATCTCTTTTTTCACAGTTAATTGTCATTTTGACTTAGTTATACACACTTAGTTCCTTTTAGTCATTCCCTCTTTACCATGTGATCAGACAGTAAATAATTAATATTATTCTATTCTCCTTTCACCAATCGACTTTGGATCTCCTTTATTACCTTTATTCCATTTTCACAAACTAATCATATACATGGTTGAGACTTGAGATAACATGCTGGTTCATTATTAAGCCCAAATGTTTTAGTAAATATTGTCTTTGGTTACTTATTTTCCTTTATCCTAAGCTTACATCTCATTCATGTGTATCACTCTATCTCTCATGATTGGTCATTCCAAGTCCCTATGGAGGAGTAATCTTAAAAATCCTTAAAAAAAATTTTTAAAGACAAATCATTTAATAAAATGTAATGATATAAAATGAAAAAACATTTAAAAATTCTTAAAAAGTCAAAATCACACTAAAAGACACGATTCAAAGCACGTCTCCTTTTTCTAGTCAAAACTAAAACTCCATAGTTGGCCTCACTATAGAGCTACTATCCATTAGGGTGTAGTAGGCTAGTAAATTAGAAAAAGAGAATAAAAATAATCTTTTAGTGCTCCTACTTTATCATGCAAGTACCTAATCTTCATAGTAGACTAGAGACTCTATAAGGGGTCCTAAAGAATGGGGAACATGTCATGGGAAGGTAGGTCCATTTTAATTTTCTTGTAATAATCTACCTTTATTAGTTGATCTTAGTATCATGCTTATTTGCCTACAAAGCTTTATGTCTATAGTGAACATGTTTCCTTTGTATAATGATGGTCACTAGTAACTTAGTGTCTTCTCATGTCCTTAGTATACCTCTTTTATCCTACGGTCTTCTCATAAGATGCCTAAGTTATGCTTTTTACATTCCCTTTTTCCTTCCCTACATTTCTCATATTTCCTCTTGAGTAATATTGTTTAGTACATTGATCACTCCCCTAGGGATTCCATTTGTGAGTTTTATAGTAAGACCATGGATAGGACCTAACCTTCCTAAAAAATTACCATAGTTTCACCTTCCTAATACCAACATCCTTTATTACCAGATTTTCACATTTATTCCACCTCAGTGGTGCTCCCTTTGTGAGTTGTAGTGTAAGACCATGGATAGGACTTGGCCTTCCTTATAAAATTTTCTAATAATCCAAGTCATAATCAAAATTACATGTGTCAAATATGAGATAAGATGTGATTGATTATGAAGTTACATGTCATTGACATGCTTTCTAGCTTGATTTAGTATGTTTTATGCTTACTTTATTTATCTTTCACTTTTATCTTCTTATTTTCTGATTTCATGTAAGAATCCAACCATTTTTAATACTTTCTAGATTGAATTAGTGTGATAAATTTAAGACCAAATTTTGCCAATTTTGTTTTTCTCTTATACTTACCAATGTGATTTAGTATGATTGATTGACTTAATTCATTTTATTTTTATATGATTTTTCCTTTCACATGATTTCCACTTTATTAAATTAATTTGATACTTCCCAACATGATTTAGTGTGATTTTATTTGTTTTAATTTGGTGCCAATTTTTGTTTTAAAAATAACCTTTTTACCATCTTGTTTTACCACCATTTTGGTTCTTTATACTTAGTAATTTTCTTATTATTATACATTTCCCAACATGAAATAGTGTGTAGTACATTTTTGATTGATTATATTTTACCAAGTCCTTTTTGCATATTTCTTTTTAACCATGCATGTGTTTTATATAATGCTAGAAAAAAACCATAACCCATATATTTATAATAGAATATATAAAAAATAGCTAAAAACATGTGCTAGAAAGAAATATATTCAAACATACACAACCACAACCATAATGCAAACATATACAATCAACAATCTAAATCCCAAATTGAGACATATATATATATATATATATATATATATATATATATATATATATATATATATATATATATCATGAGTTTTAATACAAAAATACAACTATATACAAATCTCTAGCTCTATGGTTGGGACCCGTCTTACCTATCTCATGGCCTAGCCACATTACCCATAGATTCCTCCATCTAACTACTTCAAATAAAATGCTATAAAAAGGATATCTAAGATCTCAATATTGATACCTACCCCTATAGATGAGCCACCTAAGCCTAAACTTGTGCTAATTAGGCTAGTGTTGTTATATGTGTCACTCTCTCCCATTCTTGTACTTATGTCATATGGGTTAGGGTTGTTACGTGTGTCACTCTCTCTTGGGCCTATACCTATCCCATCTATATCACAATATCTATATACATAGTTCTCTTCTTAGTCAAGGCCTACCATGCCCATGCCTCTCCTACACTCACCTCTATTGGTGGACACATCCCCTCTCTATGTGCTCACAACTACCTCATATCCTCTTTAGCTAATCTAAACTAATTCACCTGAGTTTGGGTAGATGGTACCTTGGGATCCTCTAGTGTAGCAGGTCATACAAGTTCAACACCTTATCTAGGATATCATAGAGTTTACCCTTCATTAGGGACCCCCATATGGTCTCCTCATCCTCTACCACACCTAAAAAAACCAAACTAGATAGATAATAGATCATTGATATATCTCAAAATCTATTTATCTTTAGTCTATCTCAAGTAAACTTAAGCAAAATTTAACCAACTTTTTTTACCTATCTATGTGTTGGCCACACTATTTCACCATCTGCACATTCACTGAGCATGGTCTCCCCATAAATTTAGCATCCAAGAACATCATATATAGGCCATCACTTAAAAATAAATATTGGAGTCACCACTCATGTTAGGTTATGCTTGAGTGGTCTCTCTATCACCCATCTCTATCTTGGATAATCTAATAGGTCATCTGAGATGTCTACTATCTCTACTCTCTCCTAATCTTAATAACTCCATCAATTCCATGTTTAGGATGATCATTTCTCCTCCTACTATGGATATAGTGTTGGTACCTCTGGTACTCATAATTTCAAATCCATATCCTCCCACTCTATTGCTCATCATACTTAACCTGTCCATAATCTCTCATGCCATGGCCTAAGTGCTAGCTTATAAATTGGTGACCCTAGTCCTCCTCTCCCCCATGGCTCTCTCATATTCCAAGCCCAAAATGTGGGCACCACTATAAGTAATATCAAGTGAGGCAATCCCATCTACCCTAGTACATGTGCCACTAGATATGGTTCTATCTACCTCGTATAATGCCCTGTCACCTCTATCCATGCCAAAGATGGTGCCATCATCTCCTAGCTAAGCCATATCATAGTCATGTGACCATATAACTACCATATAATATTTTCTCAACTCACTATCCATAATTTTAGCATGTGGGGCATGACCTATTCTACCTAGTCCTATCTCCATCTCTGAACTTGAGGTAACCTATCATCAATTGCATGGGGTAACCCAGTTGATTGATACACGTGAAACCTCTTATATATCCATGTTGTTAATAATATGATTGGTCTTAATGACTTCTAACCTCTAGACAACACTCCATATATGTCATGTAAAAATTGTACCCAAATGATAGATCCCAAGTCATCTAACACCCTCTACTCTAATAGAATCTAGCTCAAGGCTATCATAAATAGTGGTACCTTGCCATCCAACTTGAGACACAACACCCATACTATCAAAAGTCATATCATTACCTTCTAGATATCCAAAATATACAAAATATATACATCAAACATGATCACTCTTAATTTAGGGTGTATTATCTCTAAGCCCATCACCTATATACTTAGGGTTCTCCTCTCCTCATCACTATCTGGAACCCTTGTGACCATACATGTACCTACTATGGGTAATCCTAGGATGGCATGCACATTATTTAAGGTAATATCCACCTCTATGGTATCCCCCTCTACCTCCCACCTGAAGGTGTTAATCAATCATTCATAGGTTCTTAGGAACATGACTAACAAATCTAAACTAAGTGGTATTCTACACATGTCTACTATGCTTCCTAGGCCTAATGAGATAAATCTAGCTCTATCCTCTATAAACAAGCACTCCAATAAGTTTAGGAGCCATGATGCATCTACTAACTACCAAAATTTGCATCATATTTTTAATTATAAAATAATAAAATATGTATTAGATCCTCCATGTCATGTATAGTCAAAATACATTATTTTATAATTTTAACCAAAACAAGCCTACTTTGCTTTAATTTATTCATTTTAAAACAATTTGACCTATTTTTAGCCTACTCAGCCCTTCTAGCCCTTAATAAACCATTATGGGCTTTTCTAGTACTCTTTTGGCCTTTTGCATGCATTTTTGTACTATTTTAGTCCCTTGGTCAAACACTAGTTCAACAAAAAATTCCCTGTTTTGACTCGATTGACTAAAAAACTAAGTTAACCCCTCTATCTTTCCCCTCTTAGTACTGAGTTATTACAATGACTTTTTATAATAGGATAATAATAGTGTACTAGGTTGATAGTCTGGAAAACAAACTACATCGACACATACCTACTAGGTTGGCAGTATGGATTTTACCAAGTTTCAACCTACTAGGTTGACTGGGTCGACCTAGTTGTTTTTACTTGTCGACCCCTTACATTTTGTGAAATAAATGCCTTTTGATAGTTATTTACTCAAACCATTTAAACCCATTTCCATAATTTTTTTCATACCTTAGCATCTGCTTTGCATCCATTCTGATGTCTAAAAATGTGTTAAATTACAAATTTCTAAAATACACTTAAAATCATTAAAACATTAAAAAACTAGTTTGAGATTCTTAGTTGCCTACCTGTAGTGCACTCGCTCCCACCGATGGGGGTCCCTCTAATCTAGCTTGTCCTATCTTTTCTATCCTATCTTGTTTGGTCTTTTAGAGCTCTTTTTCTCTCCTTCACAAGTCAAAAATACCAAATGATTTCCCTTTGAACTTATTTAAACTCAATTTTCAAAATTCTTAAACCTTTCAAATATATATCATCAAATTCCTTATTTTACCTATATATTTTTTTCTACTAATCTATTTTTTGAAACATAAGATGTTCTAGAATCATGATTATGTAGAGAATCTTTTCCACTACTAAATGCCTATCTTCCAAAACTTTTGATTTTTGGCTATTTTTTGCACTAACTTCTACAGGTTCACCTAATGTTCTTCACATTTGGATGCCTTTACTTCTCTTGTATTTTACTTATTTATCTATATAACTAAGGTAAGTAAAAGTATGTGTTTTTCAATTATGTCCTTTTATTTATATTATTTTCTCCTTACTTCACTTTAATTAGCATGAACGTCATGTGTTATCATGTTCTATTTCCCAAAGCACCATATCATGTTGTACTTACATGACACATGATGAGCTTCAAGTGAGGTATATGTATAAACATAATATTTTTAAACTTTTATCAATTACTAACACTTAGTATATTGTAAGAACCCATTGAATCTCAATCTCTCTAAGTGAACACCTTAAGGGGTGCACTAGGAAAAGGGTGGGTAGACCATTGGTGCTTCACAAGATTGTTATCCATTTTTACACTTATTATCTACATACTTATCTCTTGAAAACATTATCCCTAAGCTTGTTCTTCTTTGTTGTACCCTTTCTAGTCATTTTCTACATTTTCTCCTCTTATTCCTCACCTTAATCCCATTTTGTTAGTCAACTATACTAGGTTGACTAGGTTGACCTTGTATAGTTTCAAGTAATTTTCACTTAAGAACTAGTTTGGCCTTTGGTCAACCTAACTCATGACCTAGTGAACTATTATTTGAAGTTATGCTAGGTCAATTGGGTCAACCCTATTGATTAGGATTTTTGGAAGGGTTTAATGTTAAATCCACCTATATATATAAGTTTATTTCACCATTATTTAAAGAAGAGAAGAAGAAGTAAGATATATTATGCATCTTCTTATTGACCATTCTACTTGAGGAGTAAGCTTAGGGTTTCATACTTTATTTATAGATAGGGATTGTCTTGTGGAGAAGTCTTTTAGATGCGTTGATAGGTTGTGTAGCCTAGAACTAATATATCCTTATCATCCTTATACACCACACCAAGCTCTTGTGAAACACCTTAGCCAAGGGAGAGATTGAAGCTCAATGGGTCCATTTTCAAAGGTAAGAATTCTTAAATTTGTTCCTCCTTTGTAAGGGCAGATAGATATGCATTTGTACTTCTCTTTCATGCATTAATATTTTTTAAACATTGACATGAGTATATGTCTCTTATGCATATTTAATTTTATTATTTATAACCCCCACTTTGTTTCAAAAGCTTTGGTGAACAATAGATTATATTTACTTTACTTATTATTAGTTTAGTGAGATATTAAAACAACAAGACTCCCTTAGGGTTATTACATGATTGTCCTTGACTAGAGGATTTGGAATCCTCATTATGATGGTGTACTATGATAAGAGATCCCTTAATTGGGTCTATCGATCCTCATATTGGTCATGTTCTCACTTAAAAAATGTGTCCCCAATTAGAAGTATATGGTATGATCTATCTTCTCTGAGTTAGGATTGATTCATAGACATGATGCATCTCTGATTACATATAGAGGATACTCATATGGAAGACTCTCAACTATGACCATCTTATTTTCATGTATGTATTTTAGGCATCTATGCACAATTGATGGGATGGTTTATAAATGCTATATCCATGGCCTACCTAGTAACATGTCAAATACACATACACTAGGTACTAATAAAAAATCTATTATCCACATTTGTGAGTCTAACCTATAGTAGAAGTACAATCTCTCTGATGGAGCTTTGAACATGGACAATGAAACCATTGAAAATTATGTTTGTAGGATATATATCCTACTTTGAATACTCCAAATGCTGTATAAGTATGATAATGTACATGGTAATACTTGACCCTTTGTCAACCATAACACTTTAGACAAGATGATGATCTATGTTGGTTCATACAAAGAGTGCATATAAATATTTATCATCATCAATGATCTACTACTCTTAGAAAGTGATAAGTGGTCTAGTTAAAACTATAATATGATACACACCAATGATATTTTGTAATAAGTATGCCTCTTCTATAGTAATGTGATATGATTCTGGTGGTGGATGTGCCTAAAATGTGTAGTGAACACTTGAAATGCTCCCTACCTCATTTTTTGTATGCTTTGGAAATGGATATGAGAATATTTTCAATGCCTTAGATTCTATTTATTACACATGGGTGTCTTTGTGGGTGTGCCCACATCAATAATGTTAGCCTCTATCAAATCTTGTATCTTATGTTTTAAGTTGATACATCTATTTATCATATGGTATAGTTCCCTATGATACTCACATAATGCATTGGAATCATATTTATTTGGAAGAGGCCATATCGTATCAACCTCTTTGATGGGAGGGAGAGATATAACCTTGAATTCCAAGAGATTTTATAAAACATGTGCTGGTGATTCTAGAATGTTGGTGAAAACTCTGTGTGGAGGAGATGAGAAAACCTAACGAGGAGATGGATCTGAAGCTACACTAAGTGTGGCCTTTGGATCATTATTATTTTAAATGGATTTTAACATATATGGAGGCTTATTATAAATCTTATCAGTAGATTCTGATCTATTGGTATATTTTAGTTTTCCCATGGAGAGAATCTTGACTTCTCTTTCTTTCACTATGTGGCATAAATCTATGAAGGTTAGAAAGTTCTTAAATAAGATAGATCCATTCAATGCTAGTCAAAGACTTTATTTAAATATGTCCTAAATATATTTATCTACCATAGGGATAGTTAACTTGGCTAATATAGTATTATATCATAAGACATATTCTATAATAGGCTCATTTGATTTTTGTTTCTATTGTGCAACTTGATCATATGAGATCTTATCACTGATGTTTATTGATAAGTGTGATATAAACATATCTTCCAATGGATTGAATGCATTGATGGACTAATTTGGTAGATCATAAAACAAATATGAGGCATAATCCTTTAAACTACATGTAAACAACTTAGTGAGGGTCCAATCATCAGACACATAATCCAAACATGATACATGAGAATCTCAAATATGGTTCTTTAGGTCACCCTTACCATCATATAATGTAAGCTTAGGTGCCAAAAATCCATATAGTAAAGTATTCACCACTATGTGATGTACTAAAGGTGTATGTAAATTAACATGAGAAGTAACTAAAGGTGTCGAAACAAGAATGTATGTAGTAATGGAAATAGAATTATTAGAAGAGTGATCTTGTGCACCTTTCTTTTATTCATATCTAGTAACATATAATAGGAATTCCACCTTTTTGTGGTGTTCAAAAAGATATTGCATATTTTTTTCTTTATAATTTTAATAGACCCTTCTTGAGTATTAGGTTTTGAACAATGATCCATAATGCATTATTCAAAAGGGTGTAAAGTAAGTAATGGAATATATTATGAGGCTTAATATTTGAAACAATGTATAACACATGTTTCCTCTTTTTCCCAAATCATTTCATATTTGATAAAAACTATTGGAGAAGAAAAATGACATGATGTATTAGTTAAACCATGTGAAATAGTAAGGCCATGAGGTTGGGCCTTATTTATTGTAGCTTATTTATTAATTTTTAGATTGAATCCATGTAAAAAAATAATAAATCTCATTATGAAAACTAAGACAAGATGTAAAAATGAACAACATAATGCTATGGAACATATGAAATAAACATTCACTTATTGATCACATTATGAATAAAATACAATAAAAAATAAGGTATTAAGGGTTTTCTAGGCAAGGTTTTGAATGATTGTGTGGGCTATCAAATATACTTTCTCATTCATTGATTAGTGTTGGCCCAATGTTTTAGAGAACTAACTACATAGGAAAAATTGTGCATGTAGCCTACTAAACCTATTTCTAAGGGTACAATGATAGTAAATTCCATGGGAATTAAGCTCCTCTTAGGTGCACCATAAATCAAATGGACAAAATAAGATCCTTATGTTATACACAAGGGACATTAGGCATTTAAAATTTACCTTGAAGTATATGAAAACTAAAATATATGTTTAGTGTTTTATAATGGCTATAAATATTGGGGTAACATTCCTCCCACCATGATGTCTGTATAAAAAATCATCATGTATCCCTCAATGATAGTCACTAAGTAGTTTTAAAACTACCAAAATAGAGATTCTAAAAAGAAGAAACAAGAAATACAAAATAAAAACCAAAATATTTTTGTGTATGGAATAAATAACTTATGATTATGTGAAATCATAAATTTAGATAAAACCCTAAACCACACAAAAATCAAGCAAACAATGTTCTTAACATAAAATTTTGGTTTCACCAATTTTTTAAATCTATTTTTAATTGAAATGACTCAAATAAATAAATATAAAATATTGAAACTAAAATATAGTACATATATATATATCTGAATGTAAAATATATAATTTACAAAATTGAAATAAAATAAAAATAGTAAATTGACATAAAAATATGTAAACCTCTTTGAAACTAATTTTATGTTGACTATGATTGGAAATTGCCTAAAATTTATGGTGAAATGTGTTATAAATGAAAGTATAAATTTAAACTTTACTGGGAAAAGGCCACACTAGATGGATATGGAAACACTATGGCCTTGTCTATTGATTGTGGTTGTATCCTAGTTAACTTTGAATGATTTTTCTATTTAGGTGCATGCACTTATCTTTGAGGGTTTACTATCTATGTGTGTCAATTTGATATGTGAAATACCTAAAAAATATAAACCATAGATCATACATAATAAATAAAATAGATATCAAAAGGAAAAAGGGGGAATAAGGTTATGGTGATAGATGAGCTATCCTTAGAAAACCCTAATAATCTGAATGCTACCTATGTAACCTAAAATAGCCTTACGTTGATGTAGCTCTCCCTCCTAGAGTGAGTGTGTGAACCTTGAATATTATATATAAATGAAATAGATACATTTATTTAATTAATTAACAAATATTAATCTTGACCTACAAAAAAATATATTTAGAATTGGCCTATGACTTTTAGACTTAGAATTGGAAGCAATAGTGATCTTTTACTCATTGTGTAGTAGAATTTCCAAGTGATTGTTACATATATTTAGAGAAGACTTGATGTAATTATATATAGGGATATGAATATTTATACTAACTGATTTGGTTAAAATCATGGGAGGGAAAAAATGCAACACCTTAAATTTAAAAATTTATCATTATAACATGGAGATCAAAGTTGCACTAGTGGACAAGGTCACAGTGTGGTCCAATGTGATCATATCTATCCTAGCGTGGTCCTATCCAAGAAGGTTTGATACTGATAAAACTAGTCTAATATGAGTTTGTAATATAAATAGGGATGCATGACTAGTATTAAGATAATATGTATAATAATGAATCCCCCCATAGAGACTATAATTTAGCAAAATGGTGAATTGGCCAAGTAGGGTGTTCTAACCATTTAAGACTTAGTGGATGTAAATCCTATGTTTTTTAAAGAGATGATTATGATAAATTAGGGTAATAATATGTAATAAATACATCCATTAGTTTGTTATGAATTGAATAACTTTGACCTTTCTAAAAATAATAATAAATAGTGCAAGTAAGAACTTAGCTAGAAAATAACTGAGACAAATAATTTAGAGGCTAAAAAATAGGGTAAAAGCTATTTTAAATGTCACAAATATGATTCTAGTGTCATAACCCATCCTAGATAGTATCAAACTAATTAGAGAGTATCACCATTATTGTAAATATGGTGGTAATGTCCATATATTGGTAGTCGTGTCCTCTATAAAATACTATCCAAAACTTTTGGGTGCACCTATGTCTAGATATTTGAGGTCTATTCCTACATACATGAGTTCTAAAACCTTATATATTTATTATTTTGATTGAGTTTTTGAAAAAACCCCAATCCTCAATATTTCTAGGGAATTCAGTTGATACAAGCTAAAAAATGTGTTTGTTAGTGGGGTAGTCTAGACATCCTCAATACCTTTCAATGATGAGAGTTTCATACATACCAATACTCCAAAGAGGGATCAAGTCTAATTTAGTTCTCCCCACCTAAATACTAGTTCAAGTGTAACCAAATCTAGTATGATAGTGGACTTGAGTGATTCAAATGTGTTTGAGACTAAAAATTTGGGTAATCTAAGTTTAGGACTGCTGTATATGGTAGTGTGTATAAGTAATGAAAATAGGGATTGATAACCTTAACTATGAATTTTTTTTTATGAGTTTGAATGTGTATTTTACATCTGATTTACATATAATGGTTAGAGGGATAAAATTCATGTATATATACCATTCTTGATGCTTGTGTGGGTGTTAAAATAGGTCTAGAGAGGTTTTAGATTTGAAAATATATTCATTTGTGAAATAGAGAGGGAAAGGATATTAGTGCCATTATTGGGACACTAACACCATGTGGTGCTAATATGCTTATTATGGTGATAGTGTTCAAGTGCAGAACACTAGGCATGAAGGGCTACAATCAAGAAATGAGGGTGTGGAACTACTTTAGGACTGATTAGGGACATATGTGGCCCACACAAAGGCTAGATAAGTGTGAAAATAGGCTCTAGGATAGGTCTAGGCTAAGCTAGGGATAGGTAGTCTCAAGTAGCACTCTTAACACTTAAATACCACTTTTAGGTGATTACACAAGGTAAGGATGTCAAGTTTAAATTTTTTAAAGAACTTAAATATTATATTTTAGTGTCTATAATAGCCTTTACTCTTGATCATTTACAATTGATTATAGATAACATAGGAAACATCCAATGATACTAGAAGCTCCCATCAAAATTAGTTGATTTGGCATAACTGGTTGTCATTACAAAGTAGTTTAATAGATGTTAGTTTGTATTGATAATGCATATATATACAAAAATTGAGCTTAAATTTTATCATTATAAAAAACACATAATGAACATTGAGAAATTATAATTTTGAATTAAACTACTTATTTAAAATTGATAAAGAATAACCTACAACACTCACTAAAGACCACATGGACATCAATAAAAATACCATATAGTAGATTTTAAATGTAAACTAATTAGAAATATACCTATTTGACACAATATTCTAATATTATATATAATGAAAAAATTAACTATGATAATAATAAACTAATAAACTTAGTATAACTTACACTAATCTTAAGATCTTAAAAACCAAACATATTAACATTAAAACACATTAATTTAGACACATTTTAAAAAACTAAATCTTTGTATAAAAATAATATGAGCTATTTTGTGATGGTTTTAGTGGGAAAATGGTAAGAGGGGAGTAATTCAAAGTGAAATATTTGTATGTAAATGGGATGAAAGTATTCAATCTCAACGTTAAATGTATTTTAAAGGACCTAACTTGGTAATAATCAACATTGTGCCTTGTGATTTGTACATGGATATGAATGTTCTTTAGGATGATTAGTGCTCCTATGCCCACTACATGGGTAGTTTGATCCATGTTCTCCATATTTGACTTATCACATCTTTAAAATTTTAAGCTTCAAATATTTTTTTGAATGTAAACATGAGTTCCAAATTCCACATGTGATTAACCAAATCTCATGTGCATTCCCTTGAAGTTCATCATCTTAAGAATTAGCCCTTGGAGAAAGAGTAACCTTGTACACTAGCCCATGGGATGATTAGTTAGAAAGAAAATAATCTTTAAGTAAGATAAATCCATTCATAGATTCTAAGATTCACAAAAAGTGAGGTTGTACTTAAATTTTTTTCACAATATAAATTATCACATTATCATGGTCAGCTTAGTTACAACCTTAATGATCTTTAAGAACCTCAATAATATATCTCACAATCCTTATGAAGATAATACAAGTAACACAAACATAACACCATAGTATTATCATAGCTATTTATACTAAATTTTCTAAAATAAATATTTGAGTTTACTTAAATAGTAGTAGGAAGATAGGGTCCTCAGAGATGATAAGGTGAAATCACTTCTCTATAACACTAGATAATAGATTATATAATAACAATTTCATTTTTATTTTAATAAGAATAGAGTAGTGTTAATACTCACCTCCTTTACCCAACCCACAAGCTTTATGTGCTTTTAGATTTATTATCAAGATAGTAGTTTTCTACTTTATAATTTCATAATTCCAAATCAAATAACAATTATAAAGACTAGGAAATTAAAATTATATCAATTTATCAAATGGCATTCAATTTGAAAGGGAGTAAAAGGTTTAAAACCCTAAGTAAGTGCACTACCAATAAAATCTTATCAAATTCCTTACTTGATGACAATGAATTATCCAACAGAGGTTTAATTATAAGATCATACACTTAAAATATCTTGTCAATAATATCAAACCTCATTAATAAATTTAATATAGACAATATAGCTATAAAACCATCATATCCAACTTATCCCCACTATGAGAACTCAAAATACTATGAGAACATCTTTCAATATTACCTCAGGATGATTTACTGGTTGTTAAACTATAAACATTATTTATGTTTCCAATTAAAAACTTGTATTATGATTTCTTTCTATGAATCCAAAATTGTATTAATAATTATTAATAACCTCTAAGTTTATTTATGATAAAAACTATAACTATATTCTTTATAACAAATCAATAAATGCTCAATGGAGTACGTAATAAAATCTTACTTATCATAACCATCATGTCATATGACTCAATGATTTCTTGAAATTAGTTCAAATAAAATTAAGTTACTTAAAGTACCAATAGTGAAAATAATCAATCAATTGGTTTCAAGAACACATACAAATTTAATCAAGAATTCCATTTACCAAACTTGGTAATGCTTCTGTGTTTCATGAGACTACTAACAATAACTCTTAATTGTTAGACATAATAAGATACTCATATCTCTCCTTATTAAGATTGATAAAGAGTAAATATTCATTTCAAATGTACAAAAATACATGCTTAAATCAATTTATTATTTTTTAAAAATTAAAGGTTTCTTATTCTGCTACAATACTTGAAATTTTTGTTAAATCAATAAAATCAACAGAAACAATTCCCAAAATAGAATTCACTTAAATTTATTAACTTCAAGATGAGAAAAATGTTTAAAAATATTGTTACCTAAGGATATGTATGAGATATAATATAAAATGAAAACAATAGGTCTTTTATAGAAGACAATATTCCTATATGGGCCAAACTCAGTATTATACAACTATTAGTCAAACTACTAAGTTATTGAAGTAGCTTCAAGTTTGAGCATAAAAAATATATTCGAATATAAGATCTACATATAACTTAAATCCTTCATTTAAAACATGAAATTAAATATGTCAGTATGAAATTAGAAATGTACTCTACTCAAAAAATTATAACAACCCATTGAGAAGAATTAAACTTAGATAAGAAAGATCTATAAAATCCACAAGTAACATTGAGAAGTACAACTTATACAAAATCAAGTGGATTTACATTTATGTCCCATATAGTATTTACCAAAATTATATTAATTAATTCAAGATGAGTATCATAACCAACATCAAGTATAGGTAATGAAACAAATCAAGGAAGAACTCAAATAAATTATTACTACCATAAAATTTCCATAGTAGAAAGTTTTTCCATGGCAATATCATGTTCAAATAAATGTAAACACAAAATAACCCAATCCTAGGAATTTATAGAATGTTATTATTATCTAAGCATATGTATAACATTATATACTCACTTGGGTATACCTAAACATATTAGCAATCTTAACTCTCCTAATGGTGTTTTCATTGAGGTACACTAAGGTAAAACTTAATCTAGATTTAATTTTACCATCAAACTTAGATTACATAATCCTTATATATTCGAGGGTAAAAAATAAAGTTTTTTGAAAATGGTGAGATTAATTTTGAATACTAGTGTCATTAAACATTTATATTCATTTTAGTGTGTTTATATACCACAATCTATTATATAAATATAGTCTAACACAACCAAATGAGCAATTCCATCCATTCAAGTCTAGACTAATATCATGCCACAATAAAATACATCATGAATAATTTTATGCAATGAAATATAAAATCCCAAATAAATTAATTCTAATATACCCAAAATCAATCCAAATATAATTAATAACTTCAAATGAAATTAACTAAAAATAAAAGTAGACTGTAATAACTTTACAATAATTTTTCCAAGAAGTATACCAACACAACTAAGTCTACACACCTTATCAATATGTAATGTATTAATATCAATCACTTTAATTAGACACATAATTCATAATAATAAATCAATAGAAATGAATGAGTCATACTAATAAAAAAATAGCTATCTCCACATTTGATTTCATAGCCTGATTTTTTTCATGTAACTCAACCTATATTTATTAAAAAACTCTTTATTAAAGATTTATTACATATGAAATAAAATACATGAATGGTAAATAAATTTCCTTAACATATAACTTAATGAACAAATATCTACTCCAATAATAATCTTTATAAAGATAGATTCCACTCAAACTAACTTAACTATTGGATTAACAAGGTTTGAGGTGCAGTACCATAGGTACATGGTTGAATATTACTCATACAAGGGAGAATATATATATTAATTATAGAGTTTAAAAACTTATGGAGTCAATGACATCATATTTACAAAAATAAATTTAAAAATAAATTATAAACACAATACTAGGTAAAAATAACATTCCAAGAGATTGTTATCCAACTAGTTATGCATATATTTAACCCTAAATTATATATTGGGGATATCCTACATTGGTGGTATATAAGGGGTAAGAATATATAAATGAAAATTCACAAGGGTGATAATTATACCTACAACAAGCTATTACATGATAAACTTAGATATAAACATACACTAAATTTATTATGCTGAGTATAGGCTAAATATAAAAAGTACAACTAAGATGTGCATGGAAATGACAAATAAGTAATATACTTAGTTGGTTCTGATGATAACATAGTTCTAAATTTAGAATAGGTAGAAAATAGGTAAAAATATGGCTATGTAATATTCATTAAATTCTAGATATGATGCTTTTGGTGCTTTAGACATTAATGTTAGCCAGGGATGGTTATGTCAACACTACTATCTGGGTTTGACATAAGTGTCTTATACATAATAAATTATAAAAATGGATGCAATCACCTGAATAATTAGGGGTTTAACTTCACCTTCAATTTGGTGCATTCGGATCTGGTTCATGGATTATTTCTCTCAATGAATTTGTAAAACCCTAGTTCTTCATCTTTATTTGTGACCTTGGGGAAAAATGGGTTAGTATGAACATAATGTCAAGCTAACCCTAAAGGCCCCACTATCAATGGGCACTACCTACATAGCCTATAATCCAAAAGAGGGCCTCAAACTCATGTATTTATTCCCTAGGTGTTGTTTTGTGTGTGAATCATGCAACATTATGCAAAGAAAGTATAATAATGACCTAGCTTGTAACTTGTCAAATTGGGATACTCTTTTAGTACTTTAGACATGTATATGTGTTGTACCTATGATTGGTCTAGAAATAGTGAAGATTTATTTAATTGAATGCTTAATACATTGATTTTGATAAGTTTCCTTGGTCTCTTTAGTATTTTTATAGGTGAAGAATGAATGAGGGTTGAACTTGTATTTATATCAATCCCTTTGGAGTAATAACTCACATTAAATCACTTAGGCTAATGATTAGAATATTTTTCATTTGTAAAATAGATGAATTTAGGGCACTGGACACTTACATTAAGTTAGGACACTAACATTGATGCTAGTATCTCTCCCAAATGTTAGTGTCTAGGGAACATGAAAGTAAGTATAGATTTAGAACTTGTAGAGATGGAAGATAAGTACATTTTAAGAATTTTGGTCAAGATAAAATTCCTAAGTCATCAATATAATATTGATTAGACTAAGATATATAGACCGATGGGTATAAGATAGAGTAGATGCGAGAATTGTAGAAGTTGTAAAGGTCTAGAACTAAGAGGAACAACAAAGGTCTAAGTTTTCCAAGTATACAAGATTGAGGTGCTTTATAATTCATAAATATTATCTACAATAGACAAGAAATGAGATCAAACTTAGAATATGACCTTTAAATCAATATAAAATCAAATAGAATTAAGGTCTTCATATGATGCATCTACTTTGATAGTTTTGCAACAACCAAAATTGACTCCAAGAGTTCATGCATGCAATCCCTAAATACCTTACCTCATGATTAATTTTTTTTGTTTAAATAATGTTCCCACTATGAAATTTCTTAGGGCCCTTTTTATTTAAATTAAACACATTATGAGTAACAAGTTTCATGCCTACTATCCAAGAATGAATTTCTTAAAGAGTGTCTATTATCTCAAAATTACCAAACAATACTATAAGTCCATTAAGGCAATAACTCAAATGTTACTGAAGTAAGGGCCAATAAAAATGGCCCCCAATTGAGAAATTCTAAGTCTACATGAAATATTCATTAATATAAATGTATAAGAGGACACATAAATGAACATAAACTAAAAATAAGAAGATATTCAACCAGCCAAAAATACCAAATAAATATAAGTAATCATTACTCAAAGAAGTTGTTACATAGGGTTTTGAGGAGAGTACATGCCTAATAGAGTAAAATATGAATTCTTTAATTTATTCTAGATTACTCCTACACATATAGCTTACAATAAGCTCTCATTTTCCTCATTTAATAATTATTAAAATTCAAAGATGAGATGCCTTCAATGAGGTTTAGATTTAATGCAGGCTTATTAGGTGATTAACAATATAAACTCATAATGTTACCTCCACAAAACTCACATATAAAAATAGTTTTATTTCCATAATCCCCTCAGGAATTTATCCCAAAAATCCCCATAAAACCCTAACATGTCACCATGACCTCCACAACAAAGTCAATGTGGTACCAAAGCCAGACATAATTACCCAAAAGCATTAAAAAGAGTAAGTATTTGACCTAATTTTAAATCTATATCAAATTATTAAATTTGACCTTAATCAAGATCTAACTAATAAGATTAATTATTTTTTTCATATATTTATACCTAAATATAAATTTCCTACCACAACAAAATAATGATTATCCAAACCTCCTTGCCAAGGATTACAAAGCTAAGTTAAAGCTATAATTAAATCATAAATAATAGTTGCAAAAGATAATAACTAACCCAAGTGTTAAGCATGGGATATATATTTTACTTAATCAAATTCCATTTAACCATACATTCAAGATATGCAATAAAATTGAAATAATAAACACCACACAAGATAGAGAGACACACCAGATTTAACGTGGAAACCCAATATGGGAAAAACCATGGAGAATAATCTCAAGTATATGAATGAGGACCAACTCAAACTAAAATATTCACAAACACCAACTTGTAGGAGCACCAACCCCTTTGTTGAGCACCAACACAACAACTATTCATGAGCACCAACCCACAGGAGCACCAACCCCTTTACTGAGCACCAACACAATAACTATTTGTGAGCACCAACCCACAGGAGCACTAACCCCTTTGCTAAGCACCAACACAACAACTATTCATGAGAACCAACCCAAAGGAGCACCAACCCCTTTACTGAGCACCAACCCATATGAGTAGCAACTCCTTTTGTGTATACCACACAACTATCTCTCAATTTTGCTTTCTCAACAAATGATAACACACTACTATATCTCTTCCCTCTCTCTCCTTTGTTCTTTTAAGCTAGATAAAATCATTCACTTCCATATTACTAAATGGCTTCCGAAGCCTCCTTTTATAGATTTCCAAATGACCTTTGGCATTCACCCTTGCATGACCCTTTGGATTCTTTCTTTGTCTTTACCTAGTGACTCTTTGAATTCCTCAAGGTGACCCTTCATGGAGAAATGCGTCCTTTTCCTCTTTTGTCTTTAGTGATGACTCTTCAGATTCCTCAAGGTGGCCTTCAAGGAGAAATGCATCCTTTTCCTCTTTTTTCTTTAGTGATGACTCTTCGACCTCTTCATGGGCCCTTTTTTGTCTTTATGCAACCAAAAATATATTTTTTAATATTAAATAAATATTAACACACATTTAGCCAAGATATAAACATTAAAAACACCTTTAGACATTAAATGCTAATTTGACATCAATGAAAATATTTCCAACACTAAGGAAAAGTAAATCATGATAAATAAAAAAAGGAATTTTGGATCTTATTAAAACATAACATTGAAAAAATAAAAGTGACTTGAGTCACCATGATTTTGGAGTTGACACAAAAATATCAACATATTCAATAAAATAAGGAACTACATGCATAATAAGCTCTTTTTGAATGACAACCATTAAAAGAAATAAAAATAAAAAAATCCAAAACCAATAAAGTATACTAGAATAATTCCATGAAAGATAAATTTGACACATGATACGGTTATCACCTTAAACAATTATCACCATTTTTATTTTATGACTTCCTAAAGGATTATGAACTTATTTAATTATGTAAACAAGTTCTAATAAGGATATCAACGCACCTTAATTTTTTATGTCATTTTATCAAAGTTCACTTATACACAATAAAAGTGAGTCGTGATTAATATTTTATGTTTTATTTATATAAACTAAAATATAAACACATACTCATGTTGGAACCTCCTGGAGAGTGACAAGCACAAGAAATACAATGCAAATGAAACTACTAGTGAATACTACCATGACTTCTTCTTACCAAGTCATGGTCCAATTCTTGTGACAACTTAATGAAAAGTGTTCAATTACATCAATAGTGAGTAAAAATGTCATCCATTATTTGTGTGGTTTTAGCCTTGGAATCATGGGGGAATATGATAGTATTACAGTGTAATATCATACACCTCATTCGGGTAGATTGCATCCACCTAGTTCTCAAGGATGATGCATCTATCAGATCTTTGTAATGTAACTTCATTAACACCTAAAAGTTGTGTGGATAAATGTAAATGTGATCCAACCACTATGTGTTTAAATTTTATGAGTGATAGATTATTTGACGCACCTCATACTTCTTTTTCATTAGGAATTTTATTAGACATGATCCATCTGTCATAAACCCAAAAAACCATCTTAACAAAAAAATGGATTTCTAAAGTTGTGATCTCAGAATTCAAATAATCAACCTTAAATTCCAATTGCATTAACAAAAGTTATATGTATTGAGAACCTCATTGATCTTATCTTATTAATTATGGTGCTCAAGTATAATTTACCAAGACTCACCATAATAGGTGGTCCATAATTAATTAATTATATTTATAATCATATTCTTTAATGAATAATAATATATAAAAAATAGGTTGTTCACACTTGATACAATCTAAAATGATTAAAACTAAAAACAAATAATCAATATTAAGTAATGCTATTCATAAAACATGACTTGTTAACATAAGGGCACTTAAAATATTATTATGCTTTCCTAAAAGAGTATTCAACACTAGTTGTTAATCCTAAACATCACATTTGGATTTATTAGAGAAAGATCATAATTATAACTCCCTATGTAATAAACCATATAATTATATCACTTAATTAATGTGCTTATTAAACATATAAAATGAATATATAATAAACACTTGAAGCTTCAAATTATAGTTTATGAAACAAGTCCTTCTTATAAGGTCTAATAGTACCTTATTTTCCATTAAGGTTAGGTTATATTTTATTTTAATGCAAATCAGGTTATGGATAATATTTCACCATGTCAAACTTGAAAATATTCAATCAATAAAATGTGTAATAAATATTTTCACTTCACATAATCAAACTTAAAATTTAATTCATCTCAAAGGAAAGGGTTGTTAATATTCCATTATCAATCTTAATTTTTGAAACAACCTCGATATGAGGTCCAATCCATGGAAGCATCTATTTATTCTTATACGAATGCACTTTATCATAAATTTATTTAACAATATTCTTGGGGTTAATTTAATTGATCATAATATGTTACAATTTTATTATCACCCACTGATCATTGACTACCCTCTTTAATATTAATTATTACATTTGAAACATTTTAGTGCAAGGAAAAATAATTCACACAAGGTCATTTTATCAAAATAGTTGACTAGAATATTCATTCATACCCAGTCATTATACAAAACCAATCCAAAATTAAATGCTTTCAAAAATGATATGGTCACCTCATCAAAATTCAACAATATAACTATATTCGAATTGCATCAAGTTCTCATAACTGAAAAATATATTTGAAGGGGATGTTAAAATTAAAACTTGAATCTAGATAAAAATATCAAGCTTCTAATGTAATACTATTGTGATAGTTATAATTATAAAGGCATATATTAATTAAATTTGAATACTCAAAATTGAAATATAGTTAATGTATACTACTTACATTTGAATAACCAAAAGAATTCAACGTAAATGTTAACAATTAAAATAATTTATACTTGTAAAATTGAGTATACATGAATGGGACTAAATTTTCTATGTGCCTCATATGTAATTAACATAATTCCACCATTACTGAATTGCTAAAAATCTCATAGGCTACATTAATGAAATCCTTGAGCATAGAAAAAAAATAACAGTAAATATGATCCCATCCATATAATGGAAAACCTACCCAACCCAACCATAAGTCTGGGGATTCAAGGAACCACTATATGACCACCCACAACCATAAAATAAAATGAGCAAGAAAGGTTTAATGAAAGATTAGAAGTCCCTAGTTAGGGATTTAAACAATAATCACCAAGATAACATAGAGTCCACAACAAAGAAACACTCAATGTAAAAGGAAAATAATATAGTGAGGCATGGATAAGATCTATAAAATAATTATCATCCATATGCTATATAAGGGATAGATGATCCAATGATCTGCTCTTAAGAGGAATTTTTGATAAAACCATCTAATCTCATAAATAATGAAACAAGCATGCTAAATAAACCATTGAAATATACTTACAAGATATATTCTAGGGTTTTAAAATGTATGCAAACAAGGATTTACATAGTCCTTAAGGACTTTCCATATTGCATAACACCTTCAAAATTCTGTCATAGACCTAGGGTCTTATTATTTCCATTTTTATTAACAATACAACTAAATAAAATAGCCTTTTGATCATAAATCACAAGAAAAAAAAAGGAAAAAGAGTCACACTTCCTTATCAAAGATATTTTGTTATTGACTATAAATATGTCACTTTTTTAAAATTCTTCCTTCTCTTTTTTTCTTGTGTTTTGCCACATTTATAACATTTCCAAGATTGCCATAATATTCCTTGCTTGAGATCCATGCTACCAACATCATTAATGGATTTTACAAATGGGTTCAAAAAATAACTAAGTTCATTAATGTTATAACATCATATACACAACATGGCCATGGAACCATAGGTTCCTCACTTATAAGTTTGCCTTAATCAAAAGAACACAATGATAGCCAAACCCAAGTCACAATGCATGAAAAGAGTTCCACAAAACCCTAATCATTAAAATTATTTCAATAATATTTCCATGAAAATTCAATTTATTGATGTTATTCAATTTCTATGACCTTTTAATGGGTTATAAACATAATGTTTTCCACCAACCTTGGAGACTTAAAAATTATGTCCCACCATGAGCTACTTTTAGTGGCCCCAAAACCATAACTTTAACATATGTTTGGCTTGTATGAGGATTTAAAAAACATGTCACATAATAGTAATAAAATAAGGTAACATACATCAAGGTCCCAAAATACAAAAAAAATATTTAATATAACAATCACAATTGACCAAGTGCTAATGACTACTAATTTAAAAAAGAGATAACACTCACGCATGAATAATCAAAACATTGGTATGACATAGTATAAAACATCACAAGGACTAAGTGGACAATAACTAATCTCAATAGATTATAATTATTATTTTTTACCTACATGAGATCAATGTGGAAGTTAGGTGGTCCTTCCATGTTCAAACCTAACTCATTCTTCAGTCATCACCTGCAATCACAAGGTGACATCATAAGTACTAGTATGCAACATAGATGTTGAAATCATAACTAAAATGATATAGATAAATAAAAATGTAATTATAATTGAATCTAAACATGAACCTTATAAATTAAATATATCTCATTAATGTTTTCTATCTCATAAGTAGTAAAATAACATACATAACAAGTACAATGGCTAAATCAGTCAAAGTCTACCTAGGCTGGATATGACATCATTTAGACTTATTTTTTCCATTATTAATGCCTTATTTTCCTTTTAATTTTAAATTTTCCCCATTTATTTTCTTTGGAAGATATCTAACCCTTAACTACTCTCACTCTTACTCTCTCTCTCACAAACCTCTTTTTTTCTTTTCTTTTTAAGCTAGGATTTTATGCAGAGAAAGTGAAGGTGTATCTAAATAAATTAGATCATGTATATGATTGAAAAAAAATTTTATCCCTTCCTATTAATTTAATTTATATAAAATTATATTATACTACCCTAAATAATGATAGAAGAAACTATTACTATAAATTTTTTATCAAATAATCTTACTCACAAATTTGAGACAATTATACAAGCTAGATATCGATTCAATAACATTTTACTCCTCCATTACCATAAAATATTGAGATGGATTAGATAATATTTAAGAATTTTGACAATGTAACACACTTCAAATACTTCCTTATTTAATTCATAAATTTGAGACACATATATACAAGCTATTGAGCTCCTACAATCTAGGAGATAACCTTATCAAAATACCTAACACAATCCCTATAAACACTAATTCACTCCTATTTATATGAGTGAGTAAAAACTTAAATAACTTATCATAAAATTATATGACACACTAATATCAAATATTTAGTAATATTTATAACAACCAACCAACCTGAGGAGCCTCACCTTCACAAAAAATTTATAACCAATCAAGATAAACATCAACATCACCATCTTCTCCTCTAAAGTAAGGTACATATTGTTTTTTAAATTTTGGGCCAATAATTTTTTTTTGAAGAATGAATCCTTTGTGAATAGGGTTAGGAAGATTTAAAACTAAAAAAAGGATGGTCTCCTAGTAAAAATAATATATTAAAAACTCATAAAATGTGGAAGGTCAGTATGCTAATTAGTCAAAAATCAACAAGGGTGAATAAGTATTGTGTGAGGAGTGAAAACTGATAAATGATACTTCCTAAAAAACTATGAAAAAAATTAAAGACAATACATGAAAATATATAAAAATAAAATAAGACCCAATGATTGAGTGTGTACATGCCACTTCTAGCTGTGACATCATATTTTGTGTTAAGATGAGACAACTATTTAAGTTTGAGAAAGTGTAAGCTAGAAATTATGACATATGTTTCAAAATTATTTTAAAACAATTGTATATGAATTAATATTTGTGATATATGTATATTTCATGAAAAATATTATAGGTAGAAAATTAAAATGTAAGGTGTAAGTCTTCTAGGAAAGAAATGAAGAGGAAATGAAAGGACACAAAGATTTAGAGTCATGAAAAATTTATAAATATTATAAATATTGCATTAAGACAAGGTTTTATTCCATAACATATCTAAATTTATTAAATATATATGAAGATACATTTCTATTTTTGTGTATTATCCTTAGAGCATGTATATTTATCTTTATCATGTCATGGTTTAGTCAATAATTTTAGTAAATAATGGTTATGTTTTGATTGTTGTAATTAATCTATTTCAAATATGTATCTTGAAAGTATGTTGTTTTTATGTGTATTTACTTAAAATTAATGGATGAAATCAATATATTACAACCTTAACATGTATTGATGAGGATTCTATGAACTACTAATAACACAAAGTGTATGATGGGGAAATAAGGAAGAAACCAAGAGGTATCTAAAATAAAGGTTATAACCATGAGGTATATAAGTAGGGATATACTATCATGAAAATATAACATAGCTAAGCTAAGCATGGAGAATAAGAAAATAACATACTACTATAGTATAATCATATAAATGAAATAAAATAAAAAGTTTAGAGATAAAGATAATTAACTTGGGTTGACTTATTAGTGCATCGATATCCCCCTTGGCTCACATGGCACTTTATGAGAGATGTTATAGGTGAAGAATAAAATGGAAAGGACATGGGAAAAATTATCCTTAATTAGGGACACCAAAGACTAGGGTGTACCTCTCAAGTTCAACTTCCATATATGAGACTCTAAAAAACTTGAACACTACCAAACCTTCATAAGAATAAGATCCTATACTCATTAGTTTTTGCCTAGTTTTAAGATTTTCTAAAATAATTCAATTGTGATCAAGTTTATGTTCCAATTTATGGTAAATTAAGGTATGTATGTGTTAATTTAAATTTTTTTATTTCACTTTTTAGATACTAAAATGTGATATTAGATACTTCAAAATGTTAATTTTGACATACCTTCAACCTACATGAATTGTGCATACATATATGACTCTTATTCACCATTACCTCACATCCACATGATATCCATGTGTCCAACCCTCTAGAATTTTTATCAGTCACCTAAAATATTTCACCTAGTCTATGCTAAATAAGTCAATGATCTTACTCATACACATCTAGATCATCAATTCAATGTTCATATCTCCTAGATATAATTGTTAGACTTAGATGGTACCAAAATTATGGTACCCTATAAACCTAATGGTTTCATCCAATACTAAGAAATGGTTATATTATAAATTCATATAAATTGACCCATATGTTTAGCATGTTAGTGGTGTGAATTTTTAACCAAAAAGTCTCATATAAATATAAAATAAGTGTAAGCCTATTATCAATCTAGCAGGCAATTATCAAGCATCATCTAACACTTTCACATTTAAAGGCACTACCATAGTATTTCCAATTCACTCATCATTCACAAAGATCATGTCCTAATAAATTTTGAAGAACCTCAAACCCAAACCAAATTTATCATTGTTAAATTATTGAAAGCTATATTTTGAGTTGCATATATTCAAGGAGAAACATTACACACATTCACTTAATAGGGAGAACTATATGCTATTTTATTCCCTCTTTTAATTATTATATATGTAGTCAACACTCAGTTATTCAACAATAAAGGTTTGAGGTCAAATCAACTCACTTTTATTCCTTTTTTGAAATCCATAACCTAGTGTCAAAACTAGACCTAAGGTTTCAAGTGAATGACACATATTTACGAGTATTACATATATCATCAAACCTCAAGATCATATACATGGGCATAATAGACTTAGTCACAAAAATTTGTATTGGAACCAAAAATTAATATTTATAGAGATAGAACCATCAAACTTAGAACATAGTGTCAGATGGCAATAACCAAAGGCTAATAGTAGTGTCCAAGAGAGCTTAAAAATCAAAATCTTGATTTGAGTGAATCATAGTCTAGTTTCCTATTTACCTAATATGTATATACAATCTTAGTTTGTACAAAACAAAATAATACTAAGTATCTTATCCTCTTTAATACTTTCCATATTTCAAAAGTACAATTATCAAATCATCTTCATTATTTTACATTCAAATTTATGCTTTAGTGTAATCCATAATAATATAAATTAATTACATTAGTTTTTATCTTATTATGGTTAGAATTAATCCAAAATAAGGTAAAACATATTGGTTAACTCACATATTGCCTTGAACAAAGCCAAACCCTAAGTTTTCATTTACTATTTCAACCCTCTTTTTAGGTTTTTAAAATTTTGTCTTAGGGTTTCATACTTGATTTATGATTTCCCCTATCCTATGTGAAAAAAATGTTTTTTTAATTATTTTTCCATATTGTTTCATGTTCATTCTCATATTAGGGATTTCTTATATTAGGGTTTTTTCTTGTTTATATATTAATTAAATCAAAATGGCTCTATTTTTAAAATGCTTAGATGTTTTTTCTTGTTTATTGAGTGGATAAAAAACTTATTTTTGTTTGAAAAAATAATATTCATTTCTTTTAAAATTTATAATTTACTATAGTTAATAAAACCCATCTAGAGGGCAAATGATATGCTTATTTTAGAATTTATTTCTAGGTTTAGTTTATCTATGGATTTTCATAAAAAACATTTTTCTCCAAAAATTACTCATGTTTTTTTTAAAGTGGGAAGTTATCTATTTTTCACATTTTTTGATGGCTGCAATGGGTATTCATAGTGTATAGTTTATAATTCAAGCAATGATTGTTATAGTTACATGTTGTTGGCCTAAAATATGCAATATCTTTCATAATAATGTAATGAAATGGGTACCACTAATTTATAATAAAATGAAGGTTTCAATTAACGAAGATACATATTATATGAATATGAAGTCCCAAATACTCTAATATATGCCTTCTTTGGTCCTACCTCAAGGTTATAATGGATACCATACCTATATTATGGATTTCCAAGCTATAACTATCCAAAGAGGTATGGAAATCCATGATATAATTCAATTCAAAGGTCATCTGAATGTTCCTCATCATTCCCTCCACCGCCTATGCTTCTTCTTTATAGAATTTATATGCATATTTAGTCTGAAGTTCCTAGAGTTTGTGCTTATGAAACCATTCTAGATAAAATAGTTACTATGAGGAAGTCCATAGAGGCATTCTAAAATAAAATGATTCTAAATATTATATCACTTTAAAATAAAATTGCATATGTCAACGACCCTCCACATGTTATTATAGATTGCATTTTAGCCTATTTATTCAAGAACTTTGTGCCTCAAAATATTTAATCTTAAGTATGGGTTAAAAAACAACATACATTTATAACCAAGGCTTTAAATATCATGCATAAGGTTAATAAGACACCAAGTGAAACTTTATGGGACATACATTGAAACAAGTTGATTTTATTACCTCCTATGAAACCTTTAAAGAAAATAAAATATTATTATATATATCATATAGTGCATGAACATAACACAAATAATTATTGGGAATTGAAGAGAAAAATACAAAGTATTATTGATAGTGGTGACCCTACATTAGACACATCCATCAAAGTACTACTAGATTCAAATACACCTCCTATAAGTAAGATACCTACTCAAATTATAGTTACATGTTTTAAAAATAATTACATAATAAATAATTGGAAAGGGAAAGGTTACATAAAGAACAATTGAAAAAGCTAAAAAAGGAACAATTGGAAAATGAAAAGTTAAAAAAGGAACAATTAGAAAGAGAAGGATTTCAACAAGAAAATTTAAATCAAGAAAAGTTACAACAAGAAAATTAAAAAAAATAGAAGGTAAAAAAATAAAGGTTGGAAAAATAAACTAAGAAAATTATGAAAGAGAAAATTAATAAATAAAATTTGACTATGAAATAAGTTCAACTCTTTAAGAGGTACCTAAGAAGAATAATTTCATAGGCATGGTTTCTAAGGGGGAAACTATAAATCATTCCTCATATCTAGAGCATTTTATTTGTATCCCTTACATAGATGGAATGAAATGAATTAATGTTGAGATTAGAAACCTTTATGAATTTAATACATGTAGCATGGAATTTATCCAATCTCTTGGGTATGCCATTCAAAATTTAGATAAGATTATTAAACCAAAGTAATGCATTGGATCCATTGAGTTTCTAGTAACTCTTGGTCTAGAAACATGTTCAATTATATTTCACATTTAACCTACTTAGATTTAGTACAATGTAATACTAGAGAGACCCTAACTAAGGATAATGGGTGACACACTTGGTAATAATCATGAGTATGTCACATTTTACTATAATTGTGTTATTTTTACTTTTTCAAGAGAGGAATATTCTTTAGAGCAATAAAAAAGAGTAAAAACTATATTATCAACAATGTGAAGGCAATAATATCTAATTATTGTACAAAATAAATTAAGATACATGATATAAAGGATGACACAACAAAAAAATTAGCAATTAATAGACATGAGTGGTGATTTTTAGATCCAAGATATACATGTGATCTTCCCATTGAAGGGATCATTATTTATGAGGAACACAATCTATTATAAATATATACTTGATGTTTTCTTGAATAATTATTCACTTTCTTCTTCTATCTCCATATATATATGTGTGTGTGTGTGTGTGTGTGTGTGTACATATGATCTTGCATTGATAATTATTCTAGCCCTTAGATTTTTTTTCACTTGGCACTTGACTTTTTATTGTCAATAATTATAAAAAAATATATGATATTTATCCTAAAATGATACATATTTTATAATAACTTCATTACAATGCACATTCTTTGTGGCATACTACTTGCTCATCCTTGCATATTGACTATCTATACTTATTATGGCATATATTGAACTACCAAAATCATATATAATCATGCATACATATTATGAAATGAGTACATACATTGACGTTTTCCCATTGGAGTCATGAATATTCATATCTCTACATACACTATTGAACTACATTGTTGAATTCATACATATAGTGGAAAAATATTACTTACCTTCACTTCTTCCTCATTTCCATGCATTCACATTTAGTACACATTATTCCTTAACATATATTATGGATTATCTAGATCCATCCTATTATTATATTTTAAAATACTTGTGAGTTTTACTTATTTGACTATATCTATGTATGTCAAAAAAGCAAATGATAAAAAAATAAAAAATTCAATTCTTAAAACATAAAAAATGAGGACCTAAGTGTGACATGATTTTTAGTTTATTTTTTTTATCTGATAAGGTTAAAAGACAATTTTTAAAGGCTCATGTTACCATTATATCACTAAAGGATATTTAATAAAGAAAAAATTAAAATAAACATAGATAAAATCCCCATGAGCTACCAAACATAGAAGACAACTTCAGCCAAAAAGACATTAGATTTATAGGAAAAAACTCCCAAAATTCAATAATAAGATTCCATAGCCAAAAAATAATGGTTAAACTAATGATAAGGTAGGGGTTAAGGGTAAGATTCCTTTGAGTCTAAGTATTCAACTAATGCATTGGTATCCATCTTCTTGCTTTCATCTTTTTAGATATGGCCCTAAGTTTTATTACTAGGGCCCTAAGTAGCATCTTTCACTTCACTCTTCCACCTCCTAGTTAGTGTTTTCCTATGTTTTTTATTGGTTGAACCATGATAGTCTACCAAACTCTTGTCCTATTTAATTTTCTTAGTTGGGGTAGCCTTCCCAACCTCCCCCTTACTATTAGTTTACTTCACTTTCTCTTTTCCTCTATGGTAGAAGTCTGTTCCTTCAACTTGGGTGAGCATTAGTTTGGCCCTCAACTTCTTCATTTGCTTTATCATCTCAATATATAGAAGCTTTTGATTATCAATTCAAATTATTTACATATGTTATTATAGACACGAAAATCTGGTATTTGGTACTTCACAATGTTAATCTTGACACACATTTACCATGCATCACTTAAGTGCCACAAACATGGTCATAATAAAAAATGTCTCACATGTACATGTTATCTTATGAGTTTTAACATTCCATTATAATGTTACACACCTATAAGAACCTCATTATCTATTTCAAATTTTCTTAATATCCTACACAAACATCTCTAGACCTTTAGTTTGATTTAATTATACACAAGTTAGTTCTATTAGCTTTAGTTAGTATCACTAGATGATACTAACTATATTTGGTCATAACTAACCCTCTCCTAAAAATGGATAATTTTTATAATCAAACCTTTCCTTAGAGTGGGTCAATATACCTAGCATATCAGTGGTATGAGAAATTTCCCATTTGGATTAATATATTTAAAAATCAAGGTCTCACTTTACAGGGGACTAGGAACTTATTTGGTATAATATATTCACTATTTCACATTGAGAAAATCTACCCTATATTCCAAAATTGTGGTTTTATCAATAGTAGTGGTCTCAAGCCAATTCATAAGCATATAAAATATAATTAAAATAAAACATTATCAAGTATTACATATAAATAATTAGCCACATATATATAGCAAAGGAGCACAATTACACAATAACACTAGGTGGGAGAGCTATGTGCAGCTTAATTTCCCTCATCAAAGTATTGGATATATAGGTACTAGTCAATCATCAAACATGGTTGATTAGGGTAAACTTAGTCCATTACACTTTTTTAGATTTAATAACTTTATATAACTCAAAGCACACCTAGGGTTTCAATGAAAAGGAAGTTGATTTATGGAGTTTTGCAAATTATAAAGGTTTAAAATCATACATACAGAGCTTACAAAGATAATAAAAGGTGACCATATAGTCACAGTCCCTAATTTACACACAGGTTAGTATTAACCAACACAAGTCAGCATAGACATGTGATAGTGATCCAAATTGATGAAAATGACCCTACATAGATAAAAATGTAGTTCATGAAATTAACACATCATAAGCCTACTTTATTATTTTTTCCATAGTCAAAATATAGTCATACTTAGATCTTCAATAAAAAAATAACTACTCATCACTTTATTTTACTTACTATATTTATCATATATCACTTATTAAATTATTACAATCAGTTTCAACATTTTACATTTAGATGTATTCTTGAATGCCATATCTTATTATCTAAACTAATCTACAAGTTCTATCTTATTAGGGTTTATAAAAACAAATTATGGTAAAAGATATTAGTGAACATGTACACATATATAATCATGTCAAAACTCTAGGTCTCTCTTTGAGTTTTCATCATTTTAGGGTTTCAAATTTTAGCCTTAGGGTTTTATCATCATACCTAATTCTGATTATTCCCCAATAATACACATTATTCATGGATATAATGAATTAAAATTATTAGATAACACAATTCATGAAGGTATTCTTTTCATAGTTTTCTACATGGATAGTGTATCTTATTTTTATCAATTATGTAAGTAAATAGGTCAAAAGGATCAAGTCTAAAAACACTAATAAAACTAAAAATAACATTGAAAATTTATTTGTCTTCCTCCAATCCTATTGTTAAAACATCCAATTTAATTTTACTTTTGTTACCAATATATGCCAAAGGGCATGTATGATTCCTTTTATTTCTCTTACCCCCAAACCTCAAGATTGTTATAGATACCTTTGTACTACCATTATTCACCCATGAATTATTTAGGATTTTGTGGTCTATGATGTCAACACTAGACAAGGTAGGGTGTCCCATTATGCACAATAGAACATGGGTAGTGAACATTTCCCTCCTTAACCCCATCCACTTCTAATAAATAAAACTAATCAACCCAAATGATATGAAATCATCAATCAACTAAATAAAAACCATGATAAAATTTTAATCTTGGAGTTATTCAAGAGATCAATGATCTATAAAATCATATTATACAAGTAATTACAAGAAAAAAATATCCTTATTGATACACAAACTTCATCATTTACCTCTATTATGAATACATTCAAGGATAAAGACAAATTCATCACCTTCAATAAAGAAGACTTACCAACATAACACACAATAGAGTAAACTATACCATTATTCACTCAAGTTCAAGTAAAAAGTACCTTGTTCAGATGTGTGTTGGTAATAATGATTTTGGACTTAATATTTGTAACATTACCTTATTATAATTATTTGGGATGAATTTGGATACTATTTAAAAAATGGATCAAAACATCAAAGGATTTGACAATAATGTGTGAAATAATTAGGATTATATCATTAGATGTAAAACTAGGTCCCAAGATGATACTGACTACCTTATATGTAATACCTAATTAGTTATATTACAACTTAATTTTGGGGTGACCATGGATACATGCTCTAGAAATAGTACCATCAACATTATACAAATGTATCAAATTAATTGATGAGGGTTATTCTTACTCAAAACCAATAGCTACCCTTTCAAATTTTATAAGATGACCCAATATACTAATTAGGGTCAATCATAATATCACTATTGGAAGATCACACTATTATTCATCCATCACAACCCATTCTAATAGCTTAGATGCATGCATATGAGGTGGGTGAATCAAGTACTAAGAATGACAAGGAACCAATCATAACATACAAAGACCTATACAACATTAACCAAAAGCTAATACAGAGCAACCAAAACTTATTAACAATCTTCTTCTATTAGTAAATTTAGAATATCAAGATGGCATAGTCAAAGATTATTACGATCATAACAAAAAGGATACCAACATAGAAGAAATGAGATATGATCAACTATGTGAGTTAAACTTCAATACTTCAAATAAATATTAATCCCACACTTTGTTCACAACTGCTAGAGTTGGATAATATCAAGATGATTCATATAAAATAAAAATATACCAATAAAAAATTCCTATTCATGAAAATATTACTAGGGTAAAGGAATGGAAAAAATGATAGATCATTAGTAAATCCTAAATGCAAAAAATAGTTGTGATACCATCTCACACCATGCATAGGTGATAGTAAACAAAACATAACTTGGAATAAGAAACAATCATACATTTTATAAAAAATATATGGAGAGCAAGGATAAATCATGTGGTAGAAAAAGAGCTAAAGACACCACAAATTTTGAATTTGACACTACACGAGAAAACTAGGACGTGTCTCATGGGATAAATGGTAGTCCTCAAGAAGAATATAATGGCATTAAGGTGGCTACACAAATTCATCAAAATGGTAGTGCATGTACCAAGTTGACTGACACATCCAGGGGAAAAGTCACAAGTGGTAATGACAACAAGGAAACTATATATTATCATCAGAAAAGAGATGAATTTACCATATTGATAGAAATGACCCAGGGAAAAGTCACGAGTGGTAATATTTTGAGTTCTAAAAGGGCCCTACCCACTAATCTCCCTTTGTAAGTTTTATCTCTCTCATAGGTGGATTGGGTCTTAGGAAAATGACCAGTGGGACTAGAGCTCTCAAATCTCCATCTAATCCCATCAATTAAAAATAATGACACTTGGGTCAATATTCCTAACACTTTGATCAAATTCATGGATAGTAAGATGGAAAATTACCTTCTATCCAGGGTAAATGATTTCATACCTAACATTGTTTCCCTCATAAAATAGACCAATAATCAGTGGAAGCCTGAAAGTTAACTTGAGTTAGTCACTTTACTAAGGGACTTCTTCCTCATTGAATTTACTAACCAAGAAGATTGATCTAGGGTCCTTATGTAAGGACCTTGGTTCATAGGTAAAACCAATGTTTTCATCAAATGTTAGAAATCAGGCACTAACCTAAACAACACAATGCTAAAATATAAACCCATGTGGGTGTTGCTTTTGGAGTTACCCCTAGAATAATGGGAACTGATGATCATTTTTAGTGTTTCAAGGGCACTTATCCAGGCAATAAATATTTATCAAATCACTGTGGTAAGGAGAAGGATGATTGCATCTATACTTTAGGTATTTATTTTGGCAGATAAACATCTTCTATATACCATTAAGATATGGGGTTTGGTCTCAAAAAATTGAGTATGAAAAATCTAATGTGATTTTTATTAATTGAAACACTTATATTCATTCCTTGAAGTATTTCCCTAAACATACCCCCTCTTCGACACCTTCCCTTGATTTAACCTCCCAACTAGCTCTTTCTAAAACCCTTCCTAGAAAAAGCCTGGTTAATCCTATGGCCTCACTCTCACCTCACCATCCCCTACTCCAACACCTCCTCCCTCTTATGGAATCAATGACCCCACTTATTCCCTTGATCCCCTCTAAGATAGGAATTATATTTCTAACTAGTCCCTTCTTAAGCATTTGAGTCTAACTCTAGCTCTAGAATAGAAAGTCCCCCTTACCAAATAAGATTTCTTAGATTCCAATGTTGCCTTGAAAGAAACATCCCCATAGAGTCCTTCTCTTAAATATATTCTAAACTGAAGCCCCTTGTTTACCATTACATCTATGGATTCAAACCTAAAAATTCTAATGGATCCATATAACATAAATAAAGTAACATAACATTTGTCCATAAACTGCTTAGGAGTTGATGACAAAGAACCTTTTCCAAGCCTGACAAGTGCCACTTGGTTGGAGCTATTTCACAATGGAATTTTTACCCAAAACAAGAATACATGTGAAAACTTCCCAAAATGCAATAATTTAGCCCCTTCAAATAATGAGAAGGGATAATGCTCTACTCTAACAAAAGAGGAGGAAGTAAAGTGGACATAGGCTAAGTCAAAAAGAGGCAAGAAGAAATCAGATACTTGATAAGGATAAAAAAACCATAATAACCCCAAATAATGTCATTAGAAATAAGGAGACTAATAATGAAATAACCAACATTTATCAAAAACCCCTTAAAAACCATTTTACTAGACAGAAGCAATGAGGTTCATTTCTTGAAACGTAAGGGGAATGAATAACCCTAGGAAGTAGAAACTGGTTGGTAAATTGATCAAAATAAATAACCCAATGATTTTTATTTTATAAGAAACAAAAATGTCAGAAGAAATTTTCCAAAAATGTAGTAACACAATATAAAAAGAATCAAAGTCATTATGTATGAGCTGAAATGGTTCCTCTAGAGGAATTGACACCTTATGGAATCCTTAGGAATTAGAAATGGAAATCCTTATCATGAAAAATTATCATATGGATATACTCTTAAAAAAAAATATCCAAGGAGGAATGGATCATATATAATATTTGTGCTTTGAGATCTAGGCTAGCCAAGAGAAAGCTTTGGGAGGACCTTATAGCTTTCAAGAAACTCAACAATCATTAAAAATGGCTACTGGTAGGGGATTTCAATTCTCCTCTATCACCAATGAAAAAGAAAGGAATTCTTATATATTTATTAGATAACATGGTGGATCTTAATGATTTCATTATGAAAACTAGACTTGTGGATGTCAACCTCAAAGGAATCCTTTTACCTAGAAAAATGTCTAGGAGAGGATAGGAGAGGATCTAATACAGGTTAGACTAGATAAATGTCTAGTATCCTTATGTTGGGATCTACATCATAAAAAATCTTTATCTTATCTCCTTAAAATTGGCTCAGATCATAATCCTATCATATTTGAATGAAATATTATCCCCAACATGAAAAATATCCCATTAAAATTTGAAGTTATGTGGCTACACCACCTAAATCTACATGAAGACATAAATACCTAGTGGTAAGAACCCTTCTAAAGATCTAACATGTTCATCCTAGTTAATAAAATCAATCACCTGAAATCAAAACTGAAAATTTTGGAATAGGGAGGTTTTTGGTAATATTTTCACCCAAAAGAAACACATTGAATAAGAACTCAAAAGAACTTGAAATATAATCTGATCTTTTTGATATTAATGAACAATATTATGCTCTTGAGAAATATCTTCTCAATGCCTATCATAACTTTGAAGCTAAAAACCAAGACTTTTGAAAATAGAAGTCTATATGCCTTTCGCTGAAGGAAGGTGATAGAAACATAATTTTTTCATCATCAAACATATATAAATAGGAATAAAAATATGATTTTGGAACTCCTATAGGATTATGGAATGAAATTCACAAACCCATAGGATATCAATGACCAAATTATTCAATACTTTCATGAGCTACTCAAAGAAAGTGGCTCCCCAGAGTACCATTTGGAGAAAAAAATACTTCACAACATTCCTAGCCTTATTTACCAAGATAAAAATACTACACTCTTATAAACCATGTTAGAAGCATAATAATTGAGATGAGTGGAGGGGTTGAATAATTTTGTAAACATTTCATTCAATTCCATTCATAATTATTTAAACATTCATACTAACATAGAGATATATCAATGCATAGAAGAGGAATCACATAAGCATGAATCAAGATATCAACACATGAACAAAAAATATATATGGAAAAACCTCATAGGGGATAAAACCCACTATCACACCACTTTTAATACTATCCTGTAACCAATCAAACAAAATTTAGTGAGGCATCAACCCCACAAAGAGTTCCAATGCCTACCTAGTCAAACACCCACTCAATTAGTATTTAGCAAACACTAACTTGAAAGGAGGATCTAACCTCCTAGGTGACTTAGAAAAAACCTAGACACTTCAAGGACACTTTTAAAATCTTTAATGTACAAGATAACTCTAAATCCATTCTTGACTAAGCACCAACTAGACCAAGATAAGCTTGATCACCTCAAGTCCTTGTTACTCTCTCAACTGATGGTGAACCCTTATTAAGCTCTCTCTCTTATCTATCCTAAAATTAAATCACTATAATATAGCTAAAACACACATATGATGTATCCATTATGGTCTTTCACTTAATTTATCTCTCCTAAGTCTTCTACCCCTCTCAAACAACCTCTTAGGCTTCCTCACTCAACATGCCTCTTCTAGGCTCATTAGGTCAACTTGACCTTGTCATCCACCTATAAAAGATATGTTAGATATTTATAATTATTTATTTCCTCTTATAATGTTACTCAATTACTTACTTCTACTTATATAATATCTCTTTCCTTTTCTTATATCCAAACTCCTCTCAACTAGCCCAAATAATCTTATAAGCTTCCTTACTCAAACAACCCTCATATTGCTTGCTTAGGTCATATGACCTTGCTCAACACACTCATACCTCCTATTATATGTTTATGTATAATAATATACTTCCATTTTAATATCTACATGACCTTATTTTTCTCCTCAAGGTGCTCTTATATTTGTTTTCACTCTTATTCCTTTAACTAGTCCAAATAGGCCTAATATGTCATGTATTTATACTTGAAACTTACTTGTACCAACCTTGGTAAAAAAAAAACCTTTCCACACATGGATCACCCTTGGAATAGGTTCATGCACATGTTTCAAAAGTGAAACACTCAATACATAGGCTGGATGATACCACTTAGACCTAAAACCTCCATTAGGCCTTAGGGAGACCTAATACAATTAGGCCTTCTCTAAGCATACATTTCACATAGCCACCATGGATAGATATGTGACACTACCAACATATGAAGAACTTAAAAATGACTCAAATATACACTTTATAAATTACATATAGGTCCATACCACCTTTTAGCTTGTTTGAATCCTTCAACAATGCCATTAGGACTACTTGCAATTAGGTTTGCACACATAGAAAATGTCTACCTTGAATATATGAAGCACATTAAAAAATATTCCACACAACCATGTACTAAAAATTAATGGATAGTATTGGCCCCTAAATTTTGAATAAGTGTTTTCCCATGTTGGCATATGACCAACACGATGTGGAAGGACCATGGTGCATAACTGACAGGCATAAAAGCACCATGACACAATAGAATAGAAGGACTATCATAAGAGGACCCAATCAGAGGATAAAAATTCATGAGTAACTTGAGAACATAGGACTAGGAATAAAAGTAGAAGACTAGGGGAGTGCATGGGAAGTAGGATGTAGATAGAAGAATGATTCAAATGGTACACTCTGACCTTATTGATATGAGGTCTTGCACCAACCCATAAGGAAAGGAACACATGACTGCTGAGATATAACATAGAATAAGAATCTAGGGGGTACAGAGGCCTAGATCTTGAGGAAGAACTCTTTGTTAGGCACGATGACTCTTAGTCTGTTGAGAGTTCATTGGCCACCTATACATACCATTAATGATTGTAAACACTTGGTTAGGGAAAAACAAGTATAAATACCCCTATTGTAAAGTATTACATAGGGATAGATAGATGGAGAAATTCTATAGTGTTATGGTGGGAAATCTAAATCTTAATATATGATAGCATGTTATATCAACTTTTGTTACTATCAGTAATGGCGTGAATTATTGTTTAAACTTTGTATGTGAAAGAAACTTGATAGTTTATGTTCTAAGCACTTAATGCTAAGTAATATTATGACTATAATATGCCTGATAAATGATAATTGAATCTACAACTCATAGGATTGAATTATTAAGTTTATGATTTTACATAATATTTGCTTAATTAATAAATATGAACAAGATATCCAAAATATACTATAAAGACTATGGGAATTGGTCTTTTATCATGTGTTTTAGGTGAGTGTGTATGACCCAGGTCTTGTGTGAAAGGGCTAATGCACTAGCATGTTGGGTTATACTTTAGCGCTAGAGCTAGACTTAACCAAAATAACCCAATATTTTGGTTCCATTACTAGGACTCAAAGCACTTGAAGCATAGTCATGGGAATATGTTTGAGTATAATATGTTGGAAAATATAGAAGAATGAGTTACAAGTGTTGAATATAATTTTGCAATTCCATATCTTAGACCAGGAATCTCCACACAATAGTGGGTAAAGTATAATCTCTATAGTTCTTTGTATGAAACTTTATTTTTTAAGGTCTTAGTTCTTTTACATACTTGGTTAATAGCATATGCTCAAGGATGATCAAGGAATATTGGAAGGAGGTAGTCTTGGATGATAGAATGGTAAAGGGTTTTAAAATGACTTGGAGTTTTGTGGATGCAAGTAGCTAACTTTAGGTGGAAAGGAGTTTTGAACAACTACATTCTTGATCCAGGAGGATCTATATTTTACTCCAAAAAATAAGTTTTCAAATTGTAGAATGATTGATGTCATGGCATAGAGCTCATTGATATATTTCTAGCATAATTTGAATAGGTCAATTTTGATTCCATATGCACAAGATATCATGTGTCAAAGATCAAGCAGTGCAATAAAAAAATTGGGTTTGGATGGAACATCTAGTTGGACATCGACAATTAGTGAGTGGATGATAAGTGGGCCACATCATGGGTCCTCAAGCCACTATGTGGCTTGCCACCACTTAATTATTTTATCATTTACCTCTAAGGTCCAATTTTGATTATATTGTAATTAATTATTATTGAATGATCCAAACAAACCCTATAACCTATCACTTCCATGTGACACATCCATGTCACAATGAAGTTTCAACGTTCCGTGCCACAAATGTCATGAGCCAAACCCACATGCCATGTTATAACCACCCAAAATCCACATGAAACCAATATGCCCACAAAAATAAATGGTAATTCCAATTACTTGGCATGGTTAACCACAAACTTCATGGTATATAAACATCCAAAAAGCCACCCACTTACCAATGTGGGATTTTAGATTTTTATCGACCACTAAAAATGATGCCAAACCCATTCAAACCAAGCATTTTTGGTTAAAAGGATAAGCTCCAAACCACTTGGGTTTTAGGTGTAAACTATATATATATATATATATATATATATGGATCAAGGATCATTTTAAAGCTAAGTTTTAGATGTGGAGATAAGGCACAAAAGAGTGTTAGAGACTTGGCGATTCTATTAAGGCTTAAAAAAAATAATATTATTTTGAGAGTATCTTTTGGATAGAGTGAAGCCCATATAGATAATTTGAGGTGACTTATAAATAATTTTTAAAGTGATTTTTCCAATATTATAATAGGACCAATCCCCATTGGATTGGATCCAAAGACGTAGGCTTTATAGCTGAACTCCATTATCAAATTGTGTGTGGTATTTATATCAATTTTTGTATCTTTAATTATTACACTCATGAAATTCAAATTATTTTGGATATTTAAAAGCCATTTTTAATTCTATAATCATTTAAAAAAACTAATTTTTATTAAATCATTAAATTAAGGTTCTAATCCATTACAAGTGTGTGTTCCACTATTATGACACTTGTTAGATTTCAATTATGGATTAGATATTTTTGGTATCAGAGTAGAATTTGTATTTAACCATGTGGATTGCTAGTGTATGTTGACAAGGTCAAGATCTAGGTGGGGTGAAGGATAATTAGTAGAGTATGATCCAGATGTTGGATCAAGACATACTACGGAAATGGGAGATGGCTTCAAGTTTGAATGAGCTTTTTGATAGTCCTTATTGGAAATGAAAGATATGGTCAATGAGATTTACCATGAAAGATGAAGGATAATGGAGCATGATGAAGGTGGTAAATTTTTTGAGAAATATTACTCCTCTTTAAGTGATGGTAAATACAAAAAAGCCATTGAATTTCTCATTTCACTAAAGCTAGACATTAATTTTAAATTGCTGATATTTAATGGTGAGATTAATGCAAAAAATATGGATAACTGGATAAATCAAACTGAATTATATTACATGGTCCATAATATTGTAGCTTATGAGGCTAAAATTCACCTAGATACTCTTTGAATGGGAGGCACAACTCTCAGCTAATGGGAGAGTAAGTTGAAGGAAAGTGAGATTAACACAGGTAACTCAATTTCCACTTAGAGTGAATTTGTTGATGCACTCAGAAAGAAATTTCATCCTTTAGGCTATATGTAGCAAGCCATGATGGATTGGTAATCTTTCAAATAAACTAAACGATAAAATGTTCAAGATTATACACAAGAATTTAGGAAAAAGGCTTTACTTTTGAATATTCATCTTTATACATAGGACACACTGCTTAAGTATATGAGTGGGTTACATAGTTACTTGAAACATATGATTTTGGTTCTCAATCCCACTAGTTTAGATGAAGAATTTGTTAAATATATTCACTCAGAGGCTAGAGGAAAACAAACAAAAGAATCTTTTTGTAAAGTTTAAATTAAGAAATATGATGTCAAGCATTCTAAAGGGCAAAGTTCTACAATGGGTAAACACAAATCCATTATTACTATTCCTAAAGAAGACGGTAAGCCATTTTTCAATAATTGTAATAAAAATCATGATGAGTCTATGTGTTCAAAATTACATCTTGAGTTAATAACCTTTAACAATTTTAAAAAGGATAAGAAAAATAATACCATGATTTAGGATCTAGGTTGAAAATCTAGGGATGAAACTAAGATAATAACTGAGTATGTAAAATTGTTCTTCTCTTTATGTTTCTATCACTAAGTCATCTAATATTGATTCCTCTTCAAAATAGAAATTTTTTCATGATGATAAAAAATAAATGAGTTGTTCCACATTAAGGTTGTTGTAAAACATACTAAGATTGACACTCTATTTGATAGTGGATCACAAGCAAACTTGATTTCTAAAGAGTTTGTTAAAAAGTTAGGCCTAGAAATAAATCCCCATCTAAAACCCTATCCACTTGGTTGGGTACGTGATGATGAAAAAATTCAAGTAAATAAAACTTGCAGATTGAAATTTGCCATCACATCCAAATTCATCGATGAGGTTGATCCGGATGTAATCCCTCTAGACATATGTAGGATTGTTTTAGGAATCCCTTATCTTTATGATAGAAAAGAAATATTTTATAGGGAGGAGAATAAGTAATTGCTTGTTAAGGATGAAATTAAATATATAGTCAAATCACATTACATTAAGATAAGACTTTCCTTGGTTACAACATGACAAATGAAAAGACTAGTCAGTTCAAGCAAGAATTTTTGTCTCATGTTGATTAAGTCTAAGGAAAAAGTATATTCCTAGGCTATAGAAAATTGTGATCCTAAACATAAGAAATAATGAGTTGAAATAATTTATAGTTATGATGATGTGTTTTGAGATCCTAAAGGGTTTCCCCCTAATAGGGGAGTTCAACATGAAATTCAATTGTTACAGGGTTCTCCTCTCCCTAACATTGGCATGTATAAGTTATCAGTGGTGGAAACTGAGGAAATCAAAAAGCAAGTAATGAAATTTTTTGAAAAGGGTGTTATTCATCCTAAGACATATCCTATTGGTTCACCTATCATTTTGGTTCCAAAGAAAGATGGAACAAGGTGAATGTGTGTTGATTTATGTGCTTTGAAAAAAATTACTATTAAGAATTGTTACCCTCTTATTTGTATTGATAATTTGTTAGATCAATTAAGAAATTCTATTTATTTTACTAAGTTAGACTTGAAAAGTGGTTATCATCAAGTTAGGATTAATGATGTTGATATTTGGAAAACTACTTTTAAGACAAAAAAGGATTATTTGAATGGCTTGTCATGCCTTTTAGATTTTGAAATGTACTAGCTACATTCATGCGATTGATGAATGATGTTTTTAGGCCATTTCTTGATGATTTTTTTATAGTCTACTTAGATGATATTTTGATCTTTAGTCAGTCTTGGGAAGATCATGTGATTCATATTAGGAAAGTCATGGATGCATTAAGAAGGGAGAAAATTTATTTGAAATTTATTTTGATCTTTAGTTTACTTGGGTTATATTTTAGGATATGGTGAATTGAAAATTGATCCTGCAAAAGTGGAGGTTATAGTTAAATAGCCTAAACCCAATAATATAGCTGAGGTTAGAAGTTTTCTTGGTGTAGTCTAATATTGGAGGAAATTAATTGCTAATTTCTGACTTATTGCATCACCCTTACATTCTTTGAATAGTACTAAACATGTCTTTCAATGGGGAGGAAAGCAACAAAGGGCCTTCAACACTTTGAAGACAAAGATTAGTACTACTTCTATCTTGGCACTTCCTGATCTGTAGCAGCCATTTGAGATCAAGATGGATGTAAGTGATTATGCTATGGGAGCTATTCTAATGTAAGGAAAGAAACCAAATTCTATCATTCTGATAACTTCACAGGTGTAGTAAGAAACTATCTAACTTATGATAAGGAATTGTATGTATTGGTTCAAAGTGTTAAGAAGTGGAAACATTACTTGATGGGAAAGGAGATAGTGATACATATAGATCATCAGACTCTCAAGTATCTCCAGTCATAGGCCAAGCTATAATAGTCTAGGAATTTTCATTGGATGTGTTTCCTGTAACAATTTCATCTTGTGATCAAGTATAAGAAAGGTATTCAAAATAAAGTTGTTGACATGCTTTTTAGGCCTCCTATGGTAGTTTCATCTATTCTTTTACAAAATATTTATTTGACTTATGAAAGTTATAAAGAATAATATAATGATTATGATGACTTTAAGGATGTATACAAAGACTTGATGAGTGGTAAACAAGTAGAATAATCAAACCATCATGTGCATAATGGACTCTTGTATCATTTGGGTAAACATTACATCCCTCAAAATGAAAGGGTGTACATGATTAGGGAAGCACATACTTCTCTTATTTTTGGTCATTTTGGAGTTGTTAAAATGGTTGCACATTTGAGAATGTATTTTTATTAGCCTCGTATGTAGGAAAATGTTGCCAAATATATCAAGGGGTGTGTTATTTATACCACAAGCAAGCCTAGTAATAGGAAACTAGGACTTTACACTCCCTTACCTATTCCTACCCATCCCTAGGAAAGTATTTCCATGGACTTTGTAGGGGGTTTTCCTATGTCATAGAGGAAACATGATTACTTGTATGTGGTATAGCAACATCTATGTTTTGATCCCTTACACTAAGCATATTATAGGGGAAGGTATGACATACTTGTTCTTTCAGCATGTATGGTTTCATTTTGGTTTACCCACTTCTATTATTTTTGATAAAGATTATTAGTTTCTTAGGGAATTTTGGTCAACATTGTGGGAATTAATGGACACTAAGTTGAATACGATCACTACATTTTATCCATAGATCAATGGTCAGACAAAGATTATGAACTGCACAATGGTACATTTACTCAAAGGGTATTGCAGTAAACATCCCAAGTTATGGGATGAACATTTATGCTATATACAACATGCTTACAACTATGCACTTCATTATTATACTATGAAATATCCTTTTGAAATTTGTTGTGTATATTTACCTAAATCTCTTCTAGATGTTTATTATGGATATTTACCAAGAAGTATGATGAAGGGAAAAGAATTATGGGATTTAGTGGTGCAGGAAGAGATTAGGAGAAGTCAAGGAGTGTTTTTTAGAATCATATGGAAATAAAAACACATGAGAGCCCCATAATTTTTGAACCACATTCTATGCCACTTCTATCCTAAAAAGTAGAAATAAGTTAAACAAAATGATCCAAGGAACTAAGTCTGAACCAACCTAGATCCCCTAACATAGTGTGCACTCATGCCTTTAAGTTAGATGGAGTACACATTCAAAATTAGGATATAGATAGTTTGGATTCAAAGGTTGAATCAATAAGGGATATTGAAATTGATCTATTTGACACTCAATTAGATTTAACACTATCTTTACCTCTTCAAGTAAATTCTATGGCATAACTTGGGATGCCTAGTGAACTTGGTCTTTAAAGATAAAATACAAGCCCAAACTTGGTTAACCAACTAGATAATATGACCCATACCACTAGCACTATTCCTAGAGGCACTAGAGGAGGGCTAAGTGGTGGCATGGGAGGAAGTGGAATCCCTCCACAAGGGACCATAGTTGGAGGTTCCCAATAACCACCCGTTCAAACACCTTAACCAACTATGATCTACTATGAGATGAAATTACACTTACCTAAATACCAATGGGTGGAAATATAGTTGAGCATGTCCATAAATGAAAATTGATTTGAAAGGAATGAGACATCACATCTTATGAATGTAAGGCCACATAGTTTTTAACTATGCTTTTATAGTACACCCACATGTGGTACCAAAAGTTTGACCCTAAGTAAGTAGTGGTCAACCTTGATCAGCTCAAAATAGCCTTCCTTTAGGAGTTTGACATTCCTAAATTTGAATAATAGAGCATAGTATTAGTAAAGGACATAAAACAAGGACTTACCAAAAGTGTGCACAAACATGATTCAAGTTTAAAACATTGTTTTCTAAACTATCATTTGAAATTAATGCTAACCAACATGCATAATAGTTTATGGGAGGAATGTTACTACCCTTCTGATGAACCTTGTCAATCAAACCTTCACTAACTCATATGACACTTTGGAAGCTGCTCTCTACACTAAAGTAGTTGAAAGCATTAATACTAGGATTAGTCCCTTTATGGATGCCTAAATAGCCTTAATGGCATTAAAACTTGAGAATTTGATAGAAAATAATGTGTATGAGACATGCATTACTATCTAGTGAATCAACTATAAAACTAAAGGACATACAAGGATCAATTGCCCATGTAAGAACATCCACATGATACTTAAAAAACATGTGAAATATACCATGAGGAACATGATGTCTAGTCTTGTTCTCTTTTATGGTGAGATACACACACTAAGGTGTCTAAATATTTTAATATCTATGATACCTATACTCATGACACTAATGATTGTCAATTGATTGGGGATATTCATGAAGATAAAACATGAAGAACATGCCAAACTTATGTTACAAACACTCAAGACAATGGTATTTATTAAGGATGAGGGAGAGGGCAAGGATGAGGAGGTCTACATTTCCTAATTAGGACCTATTACAAATGTGAGCCTCCAAACCACTATTAATGGGATTACTTAGATTACCTGATGTGCGCTTACTATAAAAAAGACCATAGACTAAAAAAGTGTCCTGACTTGTATACAGTGATCACCAAGGAGTGAAATGAAAAAGGCACTAGAATGATTCAAATTGATAAACCACAATGGCATGCATGCCCAACCATACCTATAGTTTAATAAGTAAATATTATCACTCATAGTAGGAGATAGACCTAGTTGATAGCTAATTTGATTGAGAAGGTATAATGGGAGGAACCATGAGCTAGAAATTACCCTAATGTTTAGTAGCAAAAGGATGTCCTCTAAGATATGATGGAACTCATATAAGAACTTTAGGGTGAGATTTAGTACCACAAAGATAAGGATGTAATGTAACATGCTACTATGCAAATGGAAGCTAAACTTTGACTTGTAGCATAAAATGACTTGTAGGAACTATGCAAGCATATGCTAGATGAGGATATTATCCCTTAGCTCAGTACATGGCTTAAGAGTCAAGCCTAATTACCAAATGAGGTCCACCCAAATATCATTAGGCAAAGTGAAGACTATTGTTTAAATCATGCTTAGTGATATGACACTCCTAGTTACTTTAGTCCCTCAAAAGATAGAGAAATATTGGTTAGTGTTGCCATTGATGGATGGGTAATCTGGGACATATTAGTGGATACCGATGTGGAAGTCAATGTCCTGACTAAGGATTATTGGTGAAAAATGTCTAGTCTAACACTAAAACCTTCACCTTATGTCTTATTCATGGTAAATAAGACTCGTGCACACCTTATTGGGGCCTTCAAGAATGCCACAGTTGATATACTTAGAGTACCATTCAAGGCAAACTTTAAAGTTCTAGAACTAGTGGATGCTGATGATTACCCAACCCTATTGGGAAAAACTTGGTTTTATGAAAACAATATGGACTTGAGATTTAATAAGTGCTACATTAGTTTTGAGAACATTTATTAATGTGTCATAATCCCACTAGATCAAACATAAGAACCCCCTTATATAGAGCCCATCAATGTTGATGAAGACATCAACCACATTTATAATGTCACTGATAGAAGTGATGAAAAACATGATCCTAACCCAGATGGTGTTATTTGATGGATAGATAACTAGTATATTTTTATACTACAATCAATTATTATAACTATTGGGCTCATGGTGACTATTATCTCATTAAGATGTGTAACATCATCAATAGTTGAGAGAACTTCCTGTGTTAGCTTCCTAAATGTCACAAATTTATTCACTTTAATGGGTTAGTAATGAGAGGGCCACTAGTAAGACCACCATTGGAAAGACTTGATGAAGCCCCATGATTCTAAGGACAAATATAATTACATGATTTTTTATAGCACCTTAAATAATTCTATGACACTTAAAATGACTAGATGAGGTCATTAGATCACATTTTTGATGGAATCACCACAAGGTGGTGGCATACTCATAAAGAGTACCTTCTATACTAGGATAAATTAAAAATGTAATCTACATCATATATTCCATTATGACAATAAGGTTAGGGGAATAATTAGTTAGAGTGGCATGAAAGCACCTAAACCTCATATTGAGGCTTGTGAGATAATATGGAGAAATGAGGAAAGATACTTACCAGATTATCTATGGGTGCATGCATTATATGGAATTTTATGTACATGGGATTGATCATGGTATATTCATGAATAATGACACATGGGTACAAAGTTATGGAAGTTACTAAAGGAAAACATGAAGTTGGCACTATCCTATTCTTTACCAAGGATGGACTTGCACCTCACACTCTAGCCCATGCATGAAGTAGCTCTTAGAGACCTAAGTCCCATGGAGGACCACCTAAGAAATATACATCAAGACCTTGAATAACCTTTAAATTTATTCAATTAAACTTTAACACATTGAATTCTTGCACCTATACCAGTCCCTGATGAAGATCAATGTGAAGAGATTTACTTAAGAAAGAAAAATCTTGTTTTACAAGTAAATGAAGGAGAAGGGTCCACTCCACTCGATCCAATATCCACCCATCTAGATATTATTACAATTTTTATCACAATAACTATTCAAGACACAAGTATTAATATAAAAAAACCCTACCATGGACCTATCTAGATTATTTATTGTAATATCAACTCAGACCGAGAACCAAAGATGGCCATAATAAGAAACTATTAGACTGAAATAGAGATTAAAAAAATATTTGAGTTGATAAAATAATATCATGATGTTTTCCCAAGGAACTATAGTGAAATAAAGGGAGTCCACCCATACTTATGGAAAATGCACATCAAACTAGTCGACGGTGCTTGACCATTGAAAAAATGACCATACAAAATGAATCCTAATTTCTGAGTGCATGTTAAAAAGGATATTGATAGTATGCTCTGCATTGGAGTAATAAATCCTGTTACTAAATATAAATGGGTTAGTACTATGGTGATTAGTATTAAAAAGGATGGATGTATCTATATCTATATGGACTATTGAGTACTAAACACATCTTGTGTGATAGATCCCTTTCTAATGCTATTCATAGAGGAAATCCTTGAAGGTGTTACTGGTTGTGAAGTGCACTCCTTTATAGATATATTATTAGGTACCATTAGGTCCAAATAGCTAAGGAAGAATAGCTTAAGACAACCTTCACCATAAAATGGGGATCATTTACTTATATTGTTATGTCCTTCAGGTTGAAAAATTCCCCAAATGTGTTTTCATGTATAACAATTAAATCCTTTAAGGACTTCATCCACAAATTCCTCCAAGTATATTTGGATTATTAGATGGTATATGGTTTGGTCAAGGACCATTGTGATAATCTCAGATTCATGCTTGAGTACTATAGGGTATTACAAATCTCCTTAAACTTGAAGAAGTGCCTATTTGTGACACCTTTTAGTGTGCTCCTAGGGCATATTTTTTTTAAGAAAGGAATTATGGTAGAACTGATGAAGGTATCTACTATTCTTTGCCTTTAAATTCCCAAGACTCAATGTAAGGTGCACACCTTTTTGGGCCACATAGGTTATTATATAAAATTCATTTATGGTTATGCTAATATTATTGTGCCCCTGGAAGAACTTTTAAATTAAAATGAGTAGTTCATATGGACTTGATCTTGAAAGGAAGCATTTGAAACACTCAAAAAATTTGGTCACAACTCCAATTCTATAATTCCCTGATTAGACAAAGCCATTTCATGTCCATGTTGATATATCTGGCATGGTCATTGGCATGATTCTTGCATAAATAGGTGAAGGTCACATAGACCACCCAATTTACTTTTCCAGTAGGAATCTAACACTAACTAAAAAAATACCACTATAGAATGTGAAGCTTTATTTATGGTCTACACTTTGAAAATTTTTAGACAATACCTTCTAATCACTCCTTTTATTTTTTATATAGATCAGGAGGCTTTGAAGTACCTTATCAACAAACCCATACTTCATGGATGGATCTATCACTATATTGTATTATTTTAGGAATTCCAATTTTGAGTTATGGTGAAACCTAGAAAGGCCAACTATGGACTTGACAACCTATCCCAGATTGATAATAGAGAACCACTATGTGCCATAGAAGATGATCTTCTTGATGTACTACTCTTCTGCATAACATGGGTACCTAAAGGTCTAGAAGACATTACAACATTTTTGACCATTGGTTCCACCCCTGAATCACTCACCTCATAGGAAAAAATCAACTTACAGTTTATATCATACCCTTTCAGCTCATAGTAGGTGATATTTACAAAATGGACCATGATAAAGTCCTTCAACATTGTGTAATGCAACATGATCACCTTAAGGTACTTTGAGAAGTTCATAAGGGCATTATTAGAGGGCACTATGTTGGAGAAGCTATCATGTGAAAGGTTCTACTAGTTAGAATCTGGTGGCCAACTCTATTCTAAGATACTAAAGCATATGTTAGGAAATGTGACATTTATCAACATGTAAGCAAACCTAACTGAAGAGATGATATGCCTTTATGACCCATCCCTTCTCAAAAACCCTTTGAAAAGGGGGGTATTGATTTTATTGGTCCCATCACTCTAGTGAGATGATGAATAGGTTCATGATATATTATTGCAGCAACTGATTACCTTATATGCTAGGTTGAAGCTATGCCAATGAAGGATTGTACTAGTACTACTACTATTACTACTACTACTACTACTACTACTACTACTACTACTACTACTACTACTACTACTACTACTACCTGATTCATTTGGGAGAAGATAAAAACTCAGTTTGGTTGTCCCCTAAGTTTCACTAGTGATCATGGTACCCACTTTTTAAATGAGACAATTTACATCTTGCTAGCTAGTTCATGATCGCACACCACAAAACAATACCATATCACCCACAAGCTAATAAAATTGCTAAGGATTTCAATAAGATCATAGGTATCACTTTAAAAAAAATCTGAAATGTTGGCTACATTGATTGGGGTGATAGGGTATCTATAGTATATGGGCTTACCAAACCACCTAAAAGCACCTAAACAAGAACACACCATTCAAATTGGTATATGGCAAATAAATAGTGATGCCAATAGATTTCTTGGTGCCATCCCTTTGTATATTGCATGTAGGAAAATTGGATAATGAGGCATCTTGTAAAGCATGATTGGATACTTTAATATAATTAGATGAGACCTAGTTCCTTGATCATTATATCTAGTATGTAGAGAAATGCAACCAGAAGGCATGGCATGATTGCCATATCAAGAACAAAAGATTTTATCCAGTAATGAAGGCCTTATTGTATGACTCTAAGTTCATACACCACCCTAGAAAGCTTTGTATCCATTGGGATGGCCCATTTATAACACATAACATTCAACTTATCGAATCATGTTGGTTACAAAGGATGGATGGTCCATTCCTCTTGGGGCACTATAATGGAAGTTGGCTTTGGCCATATTTCACTTTAGAATAGTGGAAGTTATTGTAATCAATAAGGCTTATGCCATTTAAGTTAGGATTTAATGTTTTCAATAAAAGTGATGCCTTTGTTGCACATGATTTTCCATTTCTATAATTTTGTTTTCTAATTTTTTTTTCTTTTCATGGAGGACCACAACATGTTTTAGTGTGGGGTAAGAACTCATGTTTAAATAGGAAAAATTAAAAATCATGCATGTTACTTAGGAATGAAAGTTAGTATGGGTGCACAAGTTATTAAGGGTGTGCAAGGTTTTAAGGCACATGAGTAATTTAAGGCATGAAGGGATAAGGCTCCTACCATAAGTTATAAATTTAAATGAGACAACTGTCTCCCACCTCATAAAAAACATGGGACACAACTATCATCCAATTCATAGAAAAGCACAAGATGAGATATGCCATAAATGTGATAAGGTTAGTTATGGAAATAAGCGTGATAAAAATGTGATGGAAAAATACTATTAAAGCATTAATCATAAAAAGAAAAGGATCTAAACATGGTGGTTATTATAATATCTACATTAAATTTCATGAAATGATGGGTGATGGAGGGGCATTAATGAAGGTAAAACCCCCTTAGATCATATAAATAGGCAAGTTAAATGCATTTCACACTTTACTTTGTGTTTAAATTTGAATTAATAGAGATAAGATCAAAAAACCATCAGAACTAAGCCAATTAAATATTTAGCAAAGAAGAGTTTTTATATCCTTAACAAACCACATAGGTCATTACGTAGTTGAGAAGAGAGTTTCCAAGTCTAGTTTGTTAGGAGAAGTGATAGTTTTAGAAGTTATAGGTTGTAGGTCCACCATTAAAAGGGTGCTTAAGCTAAAAAAGCTAAATTAGTAGTCTACACATATGTATACCTTTGGAAATGTTGGATGGCCATGAGTTAACCTTTAGGCTCCTCGAAAGGTAATGCAACCTAAGAAAAAGGTCAAAAGACTTGAGAAATTACCAACTATACCTAAAGAAGAAGAGGTGAGCAAAAAATATTGGGTCCTAATTAGGGAAGAGACCATGAAATAACAAGCACAATAACTAGAAGAACAAGTATAGAGCATAGGAGGAGAAGAGGAACAACATGCAAAAGAAGAAAATGAAAGAATGGTGTGTAAAGGAAAATAGGTGTAAACATCTACAGTGTAGAAGGCCCAAGAGTCCCTACCCCCATCCTTATTTATTGAAGAGATGCAATATCTAGATTTAGTGTTGTGCATGGAAAATTAGGTTTCCAAGGTCCCTACCTACACCATTTTTGACCATAATCATTGCCAACCTAGGAATGAGGTTGAGCTTTAGAATGATTATTGAGAGGAGACTACCAACACTAGGAACCAATTGGTATATGACATTACCATTTTTAACTAGTTGGACACTACAAGATTATTCCAACTCTTTAACTTGCTATATTTTTGTAATCCCATAGAGGTAGTATAGTTATTCCTTTCATGCATCCATGAGTACTACATCAAATTTGTTAGGCATAGCATGAATATTATCATAGAAATAATTAACAAGATAATGGGGCTATAGTGCTCAAGACTAAGTGTAATTAATAACTTGGTGGAAATAAGGAGATATAAAATAACACCATGGTGATGATGTATTAAAATTAGGGGCATGATTTACACATTAAGAACCTACAAGATCCCACCCTTAAGTTGTAGTATAGATCATCTTGACCAAGGTCAGAGGGACTGATTGATAGAAAGAGATGGACATGATGCACCTCTACCTTTATCATCAAGTATTGCAAGGGTTGAAGTAAAATTGGGCCATGTAATTTGCCCAAAATATTATTGAGGATGCAGAGAAGGCTCATTGAGAGCATATGTTTCCATGGGGGTGATCTTTTTTTGGTTAGTTTTTGATGAAATTATGGTACCAGATTATAGTTCTAGAGCATAGAAGTGGGTGTAACCTCCAACACATAGGTCCCCCATTGAGTGATACAAGCCATTCACTTTCCATGGACACATCACCCCATATTAAAATATTAATATGAAGTATTGGTCCAATGGGATGAAGGTGGTATTTGGGGATGAGTGGTGTATCCCCAAGAACTTACCCCCTTGGTTGTGAAGCAATCCTAGTTTGCTGTAAAGTAACACTTCTCCCTCACGAGCATCTGAATGAATATATAAAGAGATTTTAGCATGGCTTAAGCTACTTTATGCCTTATTTTAATGGTACTTCATAGACTCTATCAATTGGATATATGATGTGAAACCCATCATTTTTTAGGATGAGAAGATATATGTGAAGATTCACACTCTCTAAAAGCTATATGTGTAGCCAAGCATAAAGGCCTACATGGAGAGAATGGAAATAGACTTGATAGACATCTAGGTCAAGTATACTTTGGTTGAGGAGAAAATTCACAAATTATTTTACATGCTACACCCCTGTAAGAACCCATAGGGTGGAGACCCTAAGGAAAAACTCCCTCTAGTGTTGTCTTTGAAGAAGAAGAATCAACTAGATATGGGCACAAGTACAAGTGGGAAATATGACCCCAAGAAAAGGTATAAGACTATAAAGGCACAAACCTCTAGACCTACATCTTCCCATCTCTCTATTCTACCTCCACCTCACCCTTCACCATCTCCATGTTCATCCCCATCTCTTCACACTTCCAAATCTCCTCTACACTCTAATCCTCCACACTCTCTGATTCCCCAACCTTCATCTCCTTAGACCACTCCCCCTCTTTCTCTACCACCTTTTCCACCTCCACCTCTACCTTCTCCACTCCACCTTATCCACCTCCACCATCTCCCCTAAGTAATATTGTAAGATCTTCTCACCAACAACCCCTATGACAAGCACCCCAACTAGACATTCTTCAGGTATAAATTTAGATTATGAGAGAACTCCCTCCTTGGTGCAAGAACATGTCACCTTAGATGAATCCCTACTTGATGTTGGATTATCATATAATGAAGGGGATGGAAAAGAATAAATTTAGATGGTGATAGTTATCCATGAGGAGGCTAAGCTTGAATGAGACCCCAATAAGGGGAAGGAACCAATTAGGACTTCAAAAAGACATGATGGAGGTACCACTGGTAATACATGCAAATGTTATCAGTTTGATGTATAAGAAAATATGCTCTATATTTGGCTGCACTTCATCCCCAAAGAGGAAACTATCAAAATGATGAATCAAGTGTCCTTCCTCCTTGACATGTACAATAAAGAGTGTGAGTTTGTACTCCTGCATGATAGCCTTTCTTTGGGCCCATATGCTCTAACATAGTCAAAACCATTATGGGTAAATCCCCAAAATATCTCCCCTCTACTTGAAAGTGATCAATTTTTAAAGTTGGGCATGGAAATAACATGGCAAAATATTTTTTTAAGATTTTGATGTGTTCATAGCTAAATAAAAACATGCCAGAGTTATAGGCATGTATAATAAAGTACTTGCAAAGAAATAAGCTCTCACTGAGGAAGTGGCATCAATGAAACAAAAGATCCAAGAGGCACTAGTAAAGGTCTTAACCCTTTGTAAATTTTTTAAAGGAAGATCCAATGCTAGTAGATGGTGTACTTCTTGATGGGGATGCCATAGGAAAAATAGAAACCTTAGTGGAACTACTACTCAAGAAACTCAAATAATGACCCGTGTCAAGAAACAAGTAATTAGAATTAATTAAACAGTTCACCACAACCATTGACATCTATAATCATTATTTAGAGAGAGTTGGGGAAGTTATCCCTATTTTGGATGGCATTTTTTTCAGCTTGTACACCCTAATAAAGTCTTGGAGGCTCAGCTCCAAGATGAAGAGGACCTAAGGTAGCATTTGGTTGATGTTACACTCTTAATAAAGAACCACACCAAGCATGAAAAAGAATTTAGGGATTTAGAGATGATGGAGGATTCCATTAATAAACATCATTAATAACTAAATGTAAGTTTTTCAACCCTCTAAGGACAAGTTGATAAGGAGGTCTCTATACTTAAAAATGTCTAAAAGGATGCTATCATAACCCTGGATGAATAGGTAAAGAAGACCAATGAGACTCCAACATAACTTGAGGATATAAAAGAACCAATGGAGGCCATATAAGGAATAACTATGAAGGTTATCGAGGAATTATCCCTTTGGGATAATTTGAAGAAGGAACTCAAACAAAAGGGGCCTAAAGTTTTGGAGGGCATTAGCATGGCTTAGTCTATGATGGAATAAGAGTGTAGTGTGGGGTGATGTTGGCTCCTAAATTTTTATTAAGTGTTGTCCCATTTTGGCATAAAATCGACATGATGTGGAAGGACCATGGAACAAGAGTACTATGGCATGTAATTGATAGGAACAAAAGCACCATGGCATAGAACCTAATAGTCACAAAGGATAGTGGCATAGAAGGACAACAAAATAGGACCCAACCAGGAGAATAAGTCAAAGGAACCCAAAAACATATGACTCAAAATAGAAACAAAATAATAGGGAAGTGTGTGGGAAGCAAGATGCAATTATGAGAATGGTTCAAATGGGATACTCTAACCTTATTGATAGGAGGTATTGCACTAACCTGTAAGGAAAAGAACACATAGCTACCAAGATATAACATAGAGTGAGAATCTAGGGGGCATAGGGGCCTAAATCTTGAGGAATAACTATTTTTTAAACACCATGACTCTCAATTTGTTGAGAGTTTGTTGGCCACCTATACATGCCATTAATGATTGTAAACACTTGGTTAGGAAAAAACAAGTATACATATCCTTGTTGTAAATCATCACAAGGGGATAGATAGATGAATAAATTATATAGTGTTATGGTGGTAAATATTAAGATTAATATATGATAACATGTTATATCAACTTGTGTTACTATCAGTAATGGTGTGAATTATTGTTTAAACTTTGTATGTGAAATAAACTTGATAGTTTATATTCTAATCACTTAATTCTAAGTAGGAAGATGATTATAATCTACATGATAAATTCTAATTTAATATAGAACTCATAGGATTTAAGTAGTAAGTTTATGATTTTACATAATCTTTGCTTAATTGATGAATATGAACAAGTTATCCAAACTATGATACAAAGCCTATGGGAACCAATATTTTACCATGTGCTTTAAGTGAGCATGCAAACCCTAGGTCTTGCATGAAAGAGCCAATGTGATATCATTTTGGGTTAGACTTAAGTACCAAATATAGATTTAGCCAAAATACCTCAAACAAATAACTTTTATAAGCTCACTCAGAACTCCACACAGGCTCTAAAAACCTAGTCAAGAGTCTTTGACTTTTCACACCCCCATAAGAGTTTCTCATGCATACTAATAAATTAAAAAGAACCTATGAGATATATAAGAAAAATAATATGAATTATATTATTAAAAACTATCAAAATCACCTCAAAATCACCTTTTTAATATGCTCACTCAAATCTGCCAGTCCACTAAAAAACACAGTCAACTTTGACAAGCAATAAGTTTACTCTTATAGATTTTCATGAATATATTCAACTTGGAGGTTATCCATTAAGGAGTATAATATAACTTTAACTTTTATACCATGCCAAATTTTTCATATTTTTGTCTCTACACACATTCCTTTTCTCATTAGTTTTTTTATTTTTACCATAGTCAAAACCTTTAACCTATAATAAATGCACTTTTACAGATAGGTAGGACATGCCACCACCTAGAGGATGATCTTCATGAAGTCTAATCCATTTTTTCCTTTTAATATAACTTGATTTGAAAAATATACTACCTTATACAATCATTTATTTTCTCACTAGTCCAATGCATACACACAGTCATTTGAAATCCAATGTTCATATTTTTGAATTTCAATAGTGATTTCCCAAGGCTTAAACTTGATAGTCTCTAGGATGTCACAGTCTGCTAGAGTAACATTAGAGGTTTATAAGTTGAATAGGACAAATATTCATAAAATAAAATTTTTAGGGCACATTTAAGGTACTAAATACATCATCTCCATATTTTGTTTTGACTATAGTTGACTTTTTGAGTACCTATAATAAATACACAAACTTACTAGGTTATTCATATCTCTATGATATGTAGTGACAGTCTGGATTCTCTTAAGATATAATGGTGAATTTTTCTCTCTCCAAAGGTTAATATGAAATAAAATAACCTCACCAAGACATATATGAATGCCTCAAAACATCCTCTTGGTTCTCAATGCTCTGTACTCATTCCGTATATCTTCCAAACTTGATCATGATGTCCCATTGTGCTACTAAGGGTTTTAAGACAAGATCTATGAGAAGACCACAAATTAAGGACTTATAATTTAATATCACTCTGAGATTCATATGACTAACTCAACACCTTTCTCAGATTCCCTTAGCACTAAAATTTACACCTTCAATCTTATACACATCCATGTCATCACCATAATGCCTTTATAAGCCATTTACATGCTTAAGAACTAGGCCATAAACTAGACCTATTAGGTACCACACCACTTTGAAAATTTATTACCACTATAAATGAATTTTTAAACTCTTTTATTCCAAACAACCTTATACCATTCTCTCAATTCTATACCCACTCATTTCATCATACCTCAGAATGCTTCTCAAGACACTCTAATGGATTACTCAAAGCTACACTAGAAATCTCATATGAATGATCATAGCTACCCTTATTTGGTATTAAAATATAAATATTAGCATAAAATAAATTAAATGATAAACCAAATGACATCAATGATAACTTAAAATAATTTCCCCCTTTGTCATTGATAGCAAACCACAAAAGAATGAATCCTTCTCAACCTGAACAATTTCATCAAGAACTTTCTCCCCCTTTGACATTAATGACAAAGGGCCTCTAAAACTACCAAAAATACATATATACATATTCCAATAATCATTTTACCTGATAATAATTAATATCCCCCTTGATATTCACAACATATGCACCTCAATTAAATTTGTACATCTGCCTTTATCCTTCCAATCATAGAGTTCACAAGCTCCCTTATCATTATGCATATCTTGGTTGTACCTTCAACCTTATATACCTATAAATTATTCTTAAATTTTTTTTTACAAGTCAAATTATCTCCTAAATTATCAATAAGTCACAATTCATTTTCTTACCTCAAGAAATCTCCATTAGGCCTTAAAGACCTATTAGGCCTAGTTGGCCCAAAAACATAGTCTTTAAAGATCAAGCTAAAATAACCTATAGACATGGATTCAAGACAAAATAAATATATGGATAGAAACATTATGATATTAGGGTAATCATTAAATCCACTATACATCATCACTCAGGATCCAAGCACTCAAAAACACTTCTTCAAAAAGCTCACTCTGTGATATCAAAAACTGCAAAAACATAGTCAAGAACCTTTGACCACCAAAATCTATATATGCATTTTATAACACTAAAAATACATGAATTATATAATATATATAACATCATAACATGATTTTTAATCTTAAATATTAGGAAAATTAAATCATAAACATCTTTCCCACTAACACAGATCACTATCAATGAGCCTAAAAATGTAATCTTGAAACATGTTATATTTAGATCATGTAAGGTAACTTTAATGACTTATAATTAAAATTAATAGTTGATATATGACACATATATATATATAATTATAAAATATATAAAACATTTATTATATTTTCAACCATTGGTTTTATAGACCAATTTGTCAAGCCTCTCTTACACAGTCCTTACACAGTGAGACAAGCCATTTTGAATTTCATGTTAAAACTTTTTATGGTAACTATAAACATTATATAAATAATATGTATTTAAATTAGGTATTTAAAAACACCATAATATCAATTTTATGTTTTATTTAAGTGAAAAAATCCTCCAACTCACGATTCTAACTCACTCAGGTCTGTCATTTTGCCTAATGAATCAGTCATGGTAAACATGATTTACAACACCTATAGAAATAATTCCATTAACTTAAAATTAATTTATATAATAATTATAAATAATAATAACATCTAAAATAACACATGTATATAGGTTTAATTAAAAATATATAATAAACATATCAAACTTTGAACCTTACTCTTTCACTATCTTAACTCACTTAGACAGGTCATCTTGAGAGCACTTTCTTGACTATATGTGAGCATATTAAAAACTTATAAACCAACGAAATATGAGGTATAGGTATTTAAAAAATACCCCAAACAATTTAAACCATTATTAATAATATAAAACTCATCCCTAAACACTTTTTCACTTTGTCTAGTTTTTTTCACTATCTTCACTCTTAGCCAGTTTAGCGATAGGTAAACTTGGGTGAGAAAAATAGTTGACATAGAAGATATAAATTGAACAAATAGTAACATGGAAATCAGGATAAATTATTTGAATTCAATCTCCATCTATTGTGTAATCTTGACCTGGTCAATTCTGCTTGTAACATCAAATTCTTCATAAACAAATAATTTTTTGTAGGTTCTATTCACTATCCTGATAGACCAATGCCACCTAGAGATTCCTAGAGGAGTCATATACATGATCCAAATATAATAATATAATTATAAAATAATTTTGGGCTATTTATAATAATATCCCTCTAATTGGGTCACTATAAGGGTTTTGAGATGGTTCTAGACCAGTTTAGATTATTAACATTTGTTCATATAGATTTGTCCTTGAAACCACCTATTAATTCTTGGAAAGCATTTCTAGGACAATTTTACATCTCTCCCCAACATATTAGGACACCATATAGCTATCACACGTGACAATGAGCATAATAAAAACCTTCTCAAGCTTGGAAACCTTCATTTTGTATACATAGAAGACCTTTGAAATGCCATTTCATGCATTTTATTTCTCCTCAAGACTTGAAACTTCATGAGCATGATTAAATCAACCTTTTACACCTCTATCATAAATCAAATGAGTTATATAAAATTTTAAAATATATTTTGACCATTCATTATACCACACTAGGTCTCTAATACACACTAGGCCTAAAACTACCAGTCATGCTTAGATATTGAAAATACTTGGAAACCTATTGCATTGATCTCAGTACCTCATACACATATCATATGACCTCATACCTTGATTATATAATTCCAAATTTGTTCAAAAAAGTCTTATAATTTTTCACATGTTAATCATAGAAGCTACTAAACTAAAGTAACACATCTACAAACATACCTTTTTATTAACAATCATGTTAGGATAAAAACTTTAAATGCAACATCACATTCTTCTGTAGTCTGAAGAATGTCTCTATGAAGCCTAGAAAATATAACCCTTCTCATGAAGCTCTAGAATAATGGAACACCCCAGTCATTTTCATAGGACCAAATGTTCTTCTCAAGAACCCTATTTGGTTTGATATTCTCTTTTATGTCCTCAACATCTTGCTTCTTATTCTCCTTTGTCTGATCTAAAATACAATCCTCTTGATAAACTTTCTCATCATCCTTTATTTTGATTGCCACATTTATTAACTAGTATGATTATTAATGATTACCTTTGGTCTCCATATCTAAGTAGGACCCTTCTCATGAATTTTAGGGTATAATATAAAAATATGTCCCATGTTATGACAACCATATTAGGACACAATATTCATACCTCTTTTTGACCAACTGCTCTTTCTTTTGTAATCTCTTTTTATGACCAAAACGATTACATGCAAAGTAATGACCATGAAATGAAATTCCATACCTTATAGAATTTTATTATCTAATAGATATTTTTATGTTTCCATTAATTTTTGGATTAATATGATATAATTTATTCTCATACTTCTTTATTGAAGCTATCTCTTTACCTTTCTCAACATTGCTCATCTTGTCTATGAGTTGCTCATGCACAATCTTCAAAGTATTTAGCTTAGTCTTTAATTTAGAACATTCTTCCTCTTTTAAACTTAGAATTGTGTTTTCATCCTTTATTTTAATCCTCAGATCCTTGATGATATTATTATCTTATTTAACACTTTAACTGTTTACTCGAACTTAATTTAAAGATGACTCATCTCTCCTTCATGTTCCATAAAAGAGTTGGCTTATTATTTAAGACTATTAAGGATCATCTAATGTTCATCACCCTTGGAGTTAGTGTTACTCCTCCTTGTATAAATAATAATAATCTAATATTTAATACCTTTTATTATTAATTTCAATTATTTATTCTCTTTCCTTAGTTGCTTAGCTATTTTGTGCTTCTAGGATCACCTTCAAGCTATCAAGCCTCCTCCAAAGGACCTAATTTGATACCAATTATGGTAAGAAAAATCATTGATAGGATATGGGGGGGGGGGTTAATTAGTGTGAAAAAATTTCATTCAATTCCATTCATAATTATTTAACCATTCATACTATCATAGAGATATAACATTGTATAAAAGAACAATCACATAAGCATGAAGCAAGATATCAACACGTTAACACTAGAGCTATATGGAAAACCCTCATGGGGAATAAAAATGACTATAAAACCACTTATAATGCTATTTTATAATAAATAAAACAAAATTTATTGAGGTACCAACCCCATAATGAATTCCCACCTCTACCTATCCAAAGCACCCACTCAACTAGTCTTTAGTAAGCACCAACTTGTAAGGAGGATCCAACCTACTAAGTGACTTGGAACCAACATATCCACTTAAAAGACAATTTTTAAAAATTAAAATTGAAAAATATATCCAAATACCTTCTTTAATAAGCACTAACCCAACCAATTCAATCTTGATCACCTCAAGACACCTTGTTACTCTCTCAATTGATGATGAATCCTTCTTAAGTTCTCTCTCTTATCTATCCTAAAATATAATCACCATCATAAAAATATAATACACATATGATGTATATATAATTTTATCTCACTTAATTCATATTTCCTTAGTCTTCTACCCTTCTCAAATAGCCTCCTAAGTTTCCTCACTCAACATGCCTCTTCTAGGCTCATTAGGTCAACTTGACCTTGTCATCCACCTGTAGAAGATCTGTTAGATATTTTTAATGATTTATTTACTATTATAATGTTAATTAATGACTTGATTATACTTATATAAGAGATATTTACTTTTATTATATCCACACTCCTCTCAACTATCCCAAACAACCTTTTAGGCTTCCTTGCTCAAACAACCCTCATATTGCTTGATTAGGTCATATGACCTTGATCAACACACTAATACCTCATATTAGATGTTTATTTATGATAATATACTTACCTCTTAATATTTACACAACCTTATTCTCCTCCTCAAGATGATATTATATTTGTTTTCACTCTTATTCCTTCAACTAATCCAAATATGCCTAATATGCCTTATATTTATACTTGAAACTTAATTTTAACCACATTGGTTAGAAAAAAACCTTTTAACACATGGATAAAAAATTTAATAGTTTATTTAACACATTTAAAAATTTAAAAACTCACTACATATGTTGGCTAATACCACTTAGACCTAAAACCTCTATTAGGCCTTCACTAAGTACATGTTTCACTTAGCCACCTTATAGAAATATGAGCCTCTAAAAATGCATTAAACACTTAAATAATGAATAAAATATAAAATTTATAACTTTAATATAGGTACATACTACCTTTTATCTTATTTTACTCCTTGAACCATGCCATTAGGACTACTTAAAATTAGGTTTGCACACACAAAAAGTCTGCCTTGAATATCTAAAGCATATGACAAAATATTACATACAACCATGTCATTAAAATAAATTTATAAAATATTCATGACCTTATGGTAACCACCATGAAAATTTTACATCACAAAATATGCCAAAATACTTTAAATTTTTTTTTTTCATAAGCTCACTCAGAACTGCACATAGGCTCCAAAAACCTAGTCAAGAGTATTTGACTTTTTAAACCTTCATATGAGTTTATCATGCATAAAAATAAATTAAAAATGACATATGAGACATATGAAAAAACTTAATGTGAATTATATCATTCAAATCTATCTAAATCACATCAAACTCACCTCTACAAGATGCTCATTCAAATCTGCTAGTCCATTAAAAAACATAATCAAAATTGACAAACAATAAGTTCACTTATACGGACTATCATGAATACATTCTACTTGTAGGTTGTCCATTAAAAAGTATAATAAAAATTTCATTTTTATATCATGCTAAAATTCTCAATATTTTTGTCTATCATGTATTCCTTTGCTTAGTGATTTTTCTAGTTTTTACCACAGTCAAAACCTTTGACTTTGACTTGCAATCAATGCACTTTTATGGATAGTTAGGACATTACACCTCATGAAGGATGATATTCATGAAGTATACTACAAATTTTACTTTTAATACAAATTTATTTGACCAATATCCCACCTTATACAAGCATTTATTTTCTCATTGGTCAAATACATACACACAATCATTTTAAATCCATTGTTCATAATTTTGAATTTCAATAACTATCTCCCAAGGCTTAAACTTGATGGTATCTGGCATGTCATAGTCTACTAGAGAAAATTTAGAGGTTTATAACTTGAAGATGATAACTCCTCATGACATAAAAATTTTAGGTCACCTTCAAGGAACTAATAACATCATCTTTATGTTTTAGTTTGACTAGAGTTAAATTTTTGAGTACCTACAATAAATTCATAAACTCACTCGATTATTCATATCTCCATGATGTGTAGTGAGGGTTTGGATTATCTTAAGTTGGAATGGTGCATTTATCTCTCTTCAAAGGTTAATATAAAATACCATAACCTCACCAAGACATCTATAAATTCCTCAAAACATCCTCTTAGTTCTCAATGATCTATAATCATGCCATATATCCTCTAAACCTAATTATGATGTCTAATTGTGCTACCTAGGGTTTTAAGACAAGGTCTATGAAAAAACCAAAAATTAAGGACTTACAATTTTATTTCACTCTGAGATTTATATGACTGACTCAACACCTTTCTCACATGCCCTTAACATTTAATTATACACCTTTAAGCTTATACACATCCATGTCATCACCATCATGCCTCTATAATCCATTTGCATGCTTAAGAACTAGGCCATCAACTAGACCTACTAGGTACCACACCACTTAAAAAATTTCTGACCACTATAGATTCATTTTGATACTCACTCTTATTCCAAACAACCTTATACCATTATCTTAAGCTTGTACCCACTAATTTCATCATACCTCACTATGTTTCACAAGACACTCTAATGGATTACTCAAAGCTACACTAACAATCTCATATTAATGATCATAAATACCCTTATTTGTCATTAAAATAAAACTATTAACTTGACATCAATGATAGTATCAACCACATGACATCAATGACAACTTGAAACAATCTCCCCCTTTGTCATTTATGGCAAATTACAAATGACCTAATCCTTCTCAAATTGAACAATTTAATCAAAAACTTTCTCCCCCTTTAACATTAATGATAAAAGGTATATAAAAATACCATAAGGATATATATATATATATATGTATGTATGTATTCCAATTATCCTTTGACATGATCATAAGCAATGCCCCCCTTGATCTTTAAAACATATGCACCTCAACTAAATCTACACATCTGCCTTTATCCTTTAAATCACAGAGCTCATAAGCTCCCCCTATCATTATGCATATCTTGGACATACATTAAGCCTTATACAACTATGAATTATTATTAAAAACTTTGTTTATAAACTCAAATTACCTCCAAACTCAATAAGTCACACTTCATTCGCTTACCTCATGAAAGCTCCATTAGGCCTTAACGACCTATTAGGCCTAATTGCCCCAAAAGCACAATCTTCAAAGATCAAGCTCAAACAACTTGTAGATATACATTCAAGAAAAAATAAAAATATGGATAAAAAATTTATGACCTTAGGGTAAACATGAAATCCACTATACATGATCACTCAAGCTCTAAGCACTCAGAAACACTTCTTCAAAAATCTTACTTTGCTCTGTTAGAAACTACAAAAACATAGTCAAGAACCTTTGAGAAAAAACATCTATATATGAACTTTAAAAAAATAAAAATGAATTAATTATATCCTACATAATTTATATAACATCATACCATTCTTTATACTCTTTTGTATTAGGAAAAATAACTCAGAAACATCTTTCCCACTAACACAGAAAACTATCAATGACCCTAAAAATGCAGTCTTGAATCATGTTCTCTTTAGCTCATATAAGGGCACTTTAATAAATTATAATTCACATTAATATTTTATATATGACATATATATAATTATAATATATATATATATATATATATATATAATTGATTTTGATGTCAACCATTGGGTTTACAAACCAATTTTTCAAGCCTATTTTACACAGTCCTTACACAGCTAGACAAGTCATTTTGGATTTCATGTTACAACATATTAAGGTAACTATAAACCTTAAATAAAGAATTTATATTTAAATTAGGTATTAATAAACACCATAATATAAATTATATGTTTAATCTAAGTGCTAAAACCCTCCAACTCACAATTCTCACTCACTTACTTAGGTCTATCATTCTGCCTAGTGAACCAGTCATGGTGAACATGACTTCCAACACTTATAGAAACACTTATATGAACATATGATGAATTTATATGATCCTTATATATAATAATAACATATAAAATAACACAATAAAATTGTTTTAATGATAAATATATAACAAATAGATCAAACTCTGAACCTCACTCTTTCACTGTCGTAACTCTCTCAGATAAGTCATCTTGAGAGCACTCTATTGCCTATATGTGAACATATTAAAACCTTATAAACCAAGGTAAAATTAATAATAAATATTAAAAAATACTCCAAACAATTTAAACCATTACTTATCATTTGAAACTTATCCCTAAACACTTTTTAACTTTGACTGGTTTTCTTCACTATCTTCACTCTTAGCCAGTTTAGCGATATGTCAATTTGGGTGAGAAAAAAAGTTGACATAGAAGCTATAAATTTCCAAAATATTACCATGTAAATAAATAAAAACTATTTAACTTCATCCTCCATCCATTTTACAATCATGTTAGGAACCTATGTGACCCCTTCTCTTTAATTTGTTGGTATATTAGTTGTTATGGACACATATGCTTTGTAAGTCATCCTGTGAGTATTCTATTTTATGCCACATTCATAGGAAGTAGTATTTGATTATATTAGACTTAGTATATAAGTAAGATTTAGAGGCTAATGAAGTCATCCATTAATTTATTGTATTGAGCTTGTTCAAAAGAGGTTGCCCCCTTGAAGTGGCATGTGATCAATATAATCCTTTTAGTACTTTTGCTAATTTTATAAATCTATTATTTCATGCATTTTTATCAATTTTTTATAGGGGGATCCTCTCATCTAGTATCAAAGAACTTTCCAAGGCCAATTTTTTTCCTTTATAAAGTCTTAACTTTGTTCTGCTACGTAGTTCATTTAAGTAATTTTTCAAAATACCTCTATTCTACTGCATAATTTTTTTATTTTTTTATAACACAATAATCTATTTTAGGTTAGGGTAAAAACCTAACTACATAACTACGAGAAGTGCTTGGGTGAAATCCCTAAAACTCATCATGAGGAATACCATAGAAAACCCAAAGTAGCTAGCCCATTGAGAGGACCTACCATCGAAATGGGAAATGACCCCTTCCTAATTGAGTAGTTCCCATCTATGAGGAAAACCTAGAGCTATCTCTTAGAGGTAAATCCATGGAAAAAAACATTATGGAGAGTGGTACTAAATTAGATGACATTGGTGGCCAAAGTGATATCATTAAACCCTTAGGTAGTCATTGAAACTTGGGGCCCATATCTATTAGTTTTAGCATATTACCAATAGAGCTTCATAAAAATATAGTATTAGTACTTTAGTAAAGTATCAGAAGATTTGACATAACAGTTCTAACATATTACCAAAAAAGTATTAGAAACCTACCATATCAGATATGTAGACTTGTCATATCAGTTTTCACATATTCTTAGTAGACTCAAAAAAATTTAGTCAAACAACTCATTTTTTTTGTAATATCTCTCCATATGTAGCCCCATTGATACTCAAAATTTATCTAGACACCTAAAATTCCATTCTCCACATTTTCTTCCTTGAGGTCCCATATCCCAATTCCATTCCTAATTCCCAAAATCTCAATTTTCCCTTTTTTTGGTTTTACCATAACTTCTATTTTTGTCTATTTGCCTCAAAATATTTCCATAGTGATCTTCTCCCCATTCTGATCCTTTGTCCTTATTTGATAAATTTTTCGCTTTTTCCATTTTCCCTCTTGAAATTCCCCTTACCTACATCAATAATACTCCCACTATGTAAAAAAAAAAATAAAATTCCCTTTACCCCTTGCAATTTCACCTAAATTAAAAAATTCCCTTACTAAACATGTCTTAACTCTAGTTTTCCTACCCATTCCAATATATATATATATATATATATATATATATATATATATCTTATTCTAGTCATGGTAGTAATATGAATAGGAGAAAAAAACATGGAAGATGAAATTTCTACCTTCAAGACCCACATCAAAGATCTTGATGAAAAAATTCTTAGCCTCAGTCTTCAACATACCCCCATGAATACTAGATGACATCCAAAGTACTCTTTAGATATAGGGTTTTCTTCTTCCAATAATTTTTGTGGGTGAAAATTTAATTTTCCTTGATTCAATGGTGTAGACCCAACTAGATGGATCTATTAGGTAGAATAATATTTTAGTTTGCATACTAATTTTGATGCCAACAAGGTCCTGCTTGCATCCTTTCACTTGGAACATGAAACCCTTCAATGGTATCATTGGTATACCAAGGCTCATGATGAGCCCATATGGACCATTTTTTTCACCCTTATTTTGAAATGGTTTTGTCGTAGTTATTTCGATGACTTCATTGGAATACTCACTAAACTTTTCCAAATAGGAACTATGAGAGAATATCAAACAAAATTTGAAAAATGGGCCAATCACATAGAGGGATTATCTGATGAATTCTTTAGGATTTGATTTGTTAGTAGAATAAAAGATGTAATTTGATTTGAGGTCAAAATGTTCTAACCTAACACAATGATGGAAGCCTTAGGGTTGGATAAGTTGGTAGAGGATAAGATCATAACTTAACAGTGATTCAAATCTAATTTTACTCCATTCAAAAATACAACTCCATAATGATCTTGAATAATGCCAACCCCAAAAACCACTCCTATCAAGAATTTGAATGAAGTAGAGATGTGAGCTCATAGAAAAAAAGGACTATGTTACAATTATGATGATAAATTCAATTGAGAACATCAATGTGTAGAGAAAAATATCTACCTACTAGATGTGGATTCTCCACCTAAAAATAAAGTTTTCAGGGATGCTCAATATATAGAAGATGATCCATAAGAAGATCCACCAATTGTGGAACCTAATTCTCAAGAAGATTAACTAGAGATCTCTCTCCATGCCTTAGTAAGAGTCACCACCCCATTAACCATGTATGTCAGGGGTTACTTCAATAAGCTCCCTCTCATAATACTCATTGATTGAGGTAGCACTCATAACTTCATTGACCCTTAGATCACCAAATAGGCTGATTGTTTTATCCATCCTTGCTCTAAATTTAAAGTCATGATTACCAATGGGGGTACATTACCTTGTAAAGGGAGGTGTCATAATGTGCATATTTTTATTGGAGATTATAACTTGCACTTTGAAATGTTTTCCTTGCCCTTAGGTAGATGTGATGTTGTTTTAGGAGCTTAATGGTTACACACACTTGGACCCATCTTATGGGATTTTACTAAAATTTGGATGCATTTTTTAGATAATGGGAAAAATACACATTGAAAGTCTTATAATTGGGGTCTCTCAGCATCATCAATTCACATTGCATGGAAAATATTCTTAAGAAGAATTCACATGACATCATTTCCCAACTCCATTCTATTCAAATGCAACCATCATCGGTCTCCACTCTTCCTTTTGATCTGTAAAACATTATATAGAGGTATGCATGTGTCTTTACCAAACTAGTGGGATTACCACCTTCATATCTAGAGGACCACCATATTTAGATCCTTCTTAGAAGAATTCCTCCCAACATCAAGCCCTACCACTACCCATTTTATCAAAATACTAAGATCAAGATGCTTATTAGAGAATTACTAAAGCAAGGCATTATTCACCCCAATACCAACCCATATTCTTCCCTAATTCTCCTTGTTTGAAAAAAAGATGGGTCATGGCACCTCTTCATTGACTTCCATGCACTTAATCACAACATAATCAAAGATGAGTTCCTGATCCTTGTTATTGATGAGATTCTTGATGAGTTTCATGACACTCATTTTTTTCCAAGTTAGATCTCTAATCTGGATATCACCAGATCTGGCTTCATGAGGATGATATCTTGAAGATAAATTTTCACATGCATAATGGCCACTATGAGTTTTTGGTCATGTCCTTTATCCTCACTAATGTTCTAGGCATTGATGAATAAAATATTCTAACCCTACCTAAGAAAATTTATTATGATCTTTTTCGATGATATCTTCATTTATAGTAAAACATGGTCTGAACATCTCCAACATCTAGAGCTCACACTACATATTCTCTCTGATCATCATCTCTATACAAAATAGTCCAAATGTAATTTTTTATAGGATCAATTGGAGTATCTCAAACATATTTTTTCATCCTAAGGGGTTTGGTTAGATCTCAAAAAAAATAGCTACCATGACTAATTGGTCTCATCCTTAGACACTCAAGAGTCTCTATGGGTTTTTGGGGTTGATTGGATAATATCATAAGTTTGTCAAATATTAGAGGAATATTTTAGCTCTAATAATAGATATGTTAAAAAAGGAGGATTTTACATGGACAAAATCTACTTAGTGTACATTTGAAGAATTGAAATAAGCTATGTGTACTACACCTATTCTCACTATGTTAGATTTTGCCAAGTCTTTCACTATCAAAAGCAATGCTTATGGTAATGGCCTTGGTGTTTTTATCCTCCAAGAAGGATTCCCCATTGTGTTCACTAAAAAATCCATTTCTGTCAAGAATTTAGTACTCTCTACTTATGAGAATTAAATGATGGCTATTTTACATGCAATACAAGAGTGGTAGCCATACCTATTGGGGAATCATTTTTTCATCAAAACTAATCACCAAAGTTTGAAATATTTCTTGGAACAATGGGTATCCACCCCATCACAATAGAAATGGGTCATCAAACTCATGGGTTATGACTATGATATCACTTGTAATAAGGGTAAGGAAAATATTATGGTTGATGCTTTGTCTCACACATTTATGGATCAAGCTTCCCTTTCAGCTATTTTCATGCCTATTCTAAATTGGTTGGCCACTGTATAATAGGGGTATGTCAATGAATCCTCATTATCTCAAATCATTCAATAGTTTTCTACTAACCCATTTTTAGTACCACATTATTATTGGGATGGTGCTTCTCTATGATACATAGGTCATTTGGTGCTTCCCTAGAGCATATATCTTCAGTAGGCTATATTCTATGAAATCCATGCTTATCCATCTATTGGGCACTCAAATTTTCTCAAAAATTATGAGTGAGCATCTCATAGCTTATTTTGAAAGGGAATGAAAAAGGTAATTTAATAGATGGTGGCTAAATGTGATATCTATCAATGCAATAAGGGTGAAATAACACTCATTCATAGGTTTCTCAAACCCTTGCCCATCCCTTCCAAGATTTGGATATATATTTCTATGGATTTCATTGAGGGGATCCTTAAAACTAGAGGGAAAATAGTGATCTTGGTTGTCAGTTATCACCTCTCTAAATATAGTCATTTTTATGTAAGTCATCCCATGAGTATTTTGTTTTATCCCACATTCATGGGAAGTCGTAGTTTCTTAGATTAGACTTAGTATATAAGTGTTAAGGCAAATGAAGGCATCTACCAATTTATTTTATTAATATTTCTCAAAGGATGTTCCCCCTTTTAAATCCTTTTATTACTTCTACTAATTTTATAAATTTTTTATTTCATGTATTTTTATCAATTTATTGCAGGAGGATCCTCTCAAATCTTGACCTGGTCAATTCTACGTGTAACTTAGAAAAAAGTAATTTTTTGTAGGTTCTACTCACTATATTGAGAGACCACTACCACTTGGATATGATTCTTCTACATTATATAAACATCATAATATCTTTACAAAACCATTATGGGCCATTTACAATAAGATATCTCCAATCGGGTCACTATAAGGGTTTTGAGAGGGTTTTAGCCCAGTTTAGATTTTTAACATTTGATCATATAGATATATCCTTGAAACCACCTAATAATGCTTATAAATAATTTATAAGACACTTTTACATCCCTCCCCAAGAGATTTGGACACCATACAACTGTCACACATGCCAATGAGCATAAGAAAAACCTTCTCAAGGTTGGAAACCTTCATTTTGTATACATAAGAGACCTTCAAAATGCCATTTCATGCATTTTATTTCTCCTAAAGACTTGAAAAGTCATGATAATTATTGAATCAACCTATTACTCTTCTTTCATAACTAAAATGAGCTATAAAACCTTGAAAATAGACTTTTATAATTCATTAGACCACACTAGGTCTCTTATGCACCCTAGGCCTAAAACTGCTAGTCATGCTTGGATCTTAATAATACTTGGAAACCTCTTGCATTGATCTCAACACCTCATATACATGTCATATGCCCTCATACCTTTCTTATATACTTCCAAACTTATTCACACAAGCCTTATAATTTTTTACTTGTTAACCAGAAGCTACTAAAGTAAAGTAATGCATCTGCAAACATACCTTTTTCTTAATAATCATGTTAGGATAGAATATTTAACTACAAACTCACATTATTCTTTAGGATGAAGAGTGTCTCTATGAAGCCTATTAAAGACACTCCTAATGGATCTCTAGAATAATGGATCACCCTAGTCCTTATCATAGGACTGAATGTTCTTCTAAAGAACCCTATTTAGTTTGATATTCTCTTTTGAATAAATGTCCTCAACATATTCCTTATTTTATTTTGTTTGATCTAAAACATAATCCTCTTGAGAAACTTTGTCATCATCATTTATTTTGATTACCACATTCTCTTGAATAGTGTGATTAGCATTGATTACCTTTGGTCTTCATATCCAAGTAATACCCTTCTCATGTATTTTAGGGTTGAATATAGCAATATGTCCCATGTTATGACAACTATAGAAGGCCACATTATTCATACCTCTTACTAATCAATTGGTCTTTCTTCTACAGTCTCTTTCTCTATGACCAAAATGATTAAATGCAAACAAATTACCATGAAATGAACTTCCATACCTTATATCATTTGATTGTCTAATAGATATTTTTATGTTTCCCTTCATGTCTTCATTAAGATGATCTGCATTCTTCTCATCCTTCTTGGTTGAAGCTATCTCTTTACCTTTATCAACCTTCCTCATCTTATCTATGAGATAATCATTCATAATATTCAAAGTATTTAGCTCACTCTTTAATTTAGAACATTATTCATCTTTTGAATCAGACTTGTATTTTCATCTTTTAGTTGACTCCTAAGATCCTTCATGATCTTCTTCTCTTCTTTGACTACTTTAACGCTTTTCTTAAACTTAGATTGAAGATGCTCATCTCTCTTTCATGTTCCATAAAATACTTGGCCTAATCTTTAAGATTATTAAGGATCATCTCATGTTTATCACCCTTGGATTTAGTGTTACTCCTCTTTGTCTCAATAAGACTAATCTGATTTTTAATACCTTTGACTACTGATTTCAATTCTTGATTCTCTTTCCTTAGCTGCTTATCCATCTTGTGCTTCTAGGATCATCTTCAAGCTATCAATCCTCCTTCAAAGGACCTATTCTAATACCAATTATTGGAATCAAAATCACTAATATGGTGGGGGTGAATTAGTGTAAAAACATTTCATTCAATTCCATTCATCATTTTTTAACCATTCATACTAACATAGAGATATAAAAATGAATAGAAGAGTAATCACATAAGCATGAAGAAAGATATCAACACATGAACACAAAAGATATGTGGGAAACCCTCATGGGGAATAAAAAACACTATCACACCAATTTTAATAATATATTATAAGTAATTAAACAACATTTAGTGATGCACCAACCACATAAGGAGCTCTAACCCCTACCTAGTCAAGCACCCACTCAACTAGTCTTTAAAAAGCACCAATTTTCAAGGAGGGTTCAACCTCATAAGTGAATTGAATTTAACATAGCTAATTAAAGGACAATTTTTAAATATCTAACTTGTAAGTCAGATCCAACTCCATTCTTTACTAAGCACAAACCCAACCAAGACAAGCTTGATCACCTCAAGACACCTTGTTGCTCTCTCAACTGATGGTGAACTCTTTTTAAGCTCTCTATCTTCTATATACTACAATAAAATCATTATAATACACATATAAAACAACTATAATGTATATATAATGGTATCTCACTTAATTCATCTCTTATTAGTCTTCTACCCCTCTTAACTAGCCTCTTAGGCTTCCTCTCTCAACATGCCTCTTCTAATCTCATTAGGTTAACTTGACCTTATCATCCACCTATAGAAGATCTATTAGATATTCATAATGATTTATTTACTCTTATGATGGTACTAAATTACCTACTTATTCTTCTCAAATATATATTTCCTTTGCTTATATCCACACTCCTCTCAACTAGGCCAAACAACCTTCTAGTCTTACTTGCTCAAACAACCTTCATATTGCTTGAATAGGTTATATGACCTTACTCAACACACTCAAACCTCATATTATATGTTTAAGTCTGATCCTCTAATTGCATATAAATATATCCATGACCTTATTCTTATCCTCAAGGTTCTCTTATATTTGTTTTCACTCTTATTCCTTCAACTAGTACAACTAGGCCTAATATGCCTTGTATTTATACTTGAAACTTAATTTCACCCACCTTGGTCAGAAAAAAACCTTTCCACACATGGATAACCATTGGAATAGTTTTTTTCAAATTTTTCTCAAGTTAAACACTCACTACATAGGTAGGATAATACCAGTTAGACCTAAAACCTCTATTAGGCCTTGGGGAGACCTAATACAATTAGGCCTTCTCTAAGCACACGTTTCACTTAGCCACCTTAGATAAATATGAGCCTATACCAATTCATGATACAATTCAAAAATGACTAGAACATACCATTTATAAAGTATATATATTCCATACCACCTTTTAGCTTGTTTGAATCCTTGAACCATGCCATTAGGACTACTTATAATTAGGTCCGCACACATAGAAAAAGTATGCCTTGAATATCTGAAGCATATGAAAAATATTACCCACAACCATGTCATTAAAATACATGTATGGAACATTCATGACCTTATGGTCACCCTCATGTCAATTAGACATCACAAAATAGGTAAAAATACCTCAAATAAACAAATTTCATAAGCTCACTTAGAATTGCACACATGCTCCAAAAACCCAGTTAAAAGTCTTTGACTTTTCACACCTTCATAGGAGTTTGCCAATCATAATAATACATTAAAAATAACCTATGATACATATAAACCAAATTATTGTGAATTATATCATTCAAATATATCAAAATCACCTCAAAGTATCCTCTACAAGATGCTCACTCAAATCTACCAGTCCACTGAAAAACACAGTCAACTTTGACAAGAAATAAGTTCAATTGTACAAAATTTCATGAAGAAATTACACTTAGAGGTTGTCAATCAAGGAGTCTAATACAATTTTTTTTATACCAAGAAAATATTATAAATATTTTGGTCTCTACATGCATTCATTTTCTCATTGGTTTTTTTGGTTTTTACCACAATTAGAACCTTTGACTTTGACCTACAATAAATGCACTTGTATGGATAGTTAAGACATGCCACCACCTAGATGATGATATTCATGAAGTCTACTCCAAATTTACCTTTACTCAAACTTTATTTTACCAATATATTACCTTATATAATCATTTTTATTTCTCACTTATCCAATGCATACACATATTCATTTGATATCCAATGTTCATATTTTTGAATTTCAATAGCTATTTCCCAAGGCTTAAACTTGATAGTCTCTAGCACATCATAATCTACTAGAGCAACTTTGGAGGTTTATAACTTAAAGAGGAAAACTCTTCATGACATAAAAATTATAGGGTAGCTTCAGGGCACTAAATACATCATCTCCATATTTTGGTTACACCAGAGTTAACTTTTTGATTACCTACAATAAATGCACAAACTTGCTTGGTTATTCATATATCCATGATGTGTAGTGATAGTATGGCTTATCTTAAGCTATAATGGTGCATTTTTATATCTCAAAAGGTCAATATGAAATACCATAACCTCACCAAGACATCTATAAATGCCTCAAAACATCATCTTGGTTCCAAATTCTTTGTACTCATGCCATATATCATCCAAACTTGATCATGATGTCTCATTATGATACCTAGGTTTTTAAGATAAGGTCTATGAGAATACCACCAATGAAGGACTTACCCTTTTATATCACTTTGAGAGTTATATGACTAACTCAACACCTTTCTCACATGCAATTAGCATTGAATTGTACACCTTCAAGATTATACAAATCCATGTCATCACCATAATGCCTTTATAAGCCATTTACATGCTTAAGAACTAGGCCATCAACTAGACCTACTAGGTACCACCCCACTTTGAAACTTTATTGCCACTATAGATGCATCTTAAAACTAACTCTTATGCCAAACAACATTATACCATTCTCTCAAACTTGTACCCACTCATTTCATCATACCTCATAATGCTTCATAAAACACTCTAATGGAGTACTCAAAGATACATTAGCAATCTCATATGAATTATCATAGATACCATTATTTGGCATTAAAAGACAAATCTTACCTTGAAATAAATGATAGGATCAAACACTTGACATCAATAAAAACTTATAATAAACCCCCTAAGTAGAAGACATCAAGGTTGCAGTGTTCTCAATGGAATAAAATAAGGCATGAGGCTTGTATGGATTCCCTCCAATATTTTTTCAAAAAATTTGGCATATCATTCATATGGAGGTAGAAGTTACTATCTTAGAATTATTAAAATAAGGTATGATTCTAAAGATAATAATTTTCTCTTCTTATTCCAAAAAATCCCAAAGAAGATAAGCTCAAAGACTTCAGGCTAATAAGTTTATGTTCTATGACATACAATTTGTTCAGTAACTCTGGTTAGAAGAATCCAACCCATTATAGAGAGAATCATAGAACATCAATGATCCTTTATCTTAGGTTGTAAAATCATATATGGGGTAATCACCATCCATGAGGTTATCCACTCTACTTAATTGAATAATAATCATTGAATGTTCATCAAAATTGATATGAACAAGGCATATGATAGAGTTTGTTGGAGATTTCTAGATAAAATTTTAGAGAATTTTGGATTCAATTCCTCCTTTAGAACCATCATTTAGAGATGAATTTCCACTCCCAAGTTTTTGGTCCTACTCAATGGGATCCCAAAAGGATTCTTCTTAACCAACTGAGGTCTATGACAAGTGGACCCTCTATCCCCTTATATCTTTATCATCCTTTTTAAATAACTAGGAAGAGCAGTAACCATGGCCAAAAACATGGGTATAATCAAAGGAATCAGAGTGGCTTAAAGCACCAGACTAGTCTCCTATGAAAAATTTGTTGATGACACCTTCTTAATTGGAGAAGACATAATAGAATAATCTAATAATTTTAAAAGGATCCTTATGGATTATGAGAAAGTGTCTAATTAGAGCATCAATTTCAACAAAAGTTATGCCTTCTTCATTAACACCCAAGAAGTATTTTAAAATAAATTTGCTAACATCCTTGGCTATCAGATTAAGAATCTCCCTTCCATCCACCTCAGACTTCCTCTTTTTACTAGTAAACTAAAAGATAAATATTGGAATCTATTGGTGAAAAAAATTCAAAAGAAGCTCATGGGATAGAAAGGTCATCTCCTTACTCAAGTCAGTAAGCTAAAATTAATTAAGAGATATATACAAAGTATCCCAACATACTTCATGTCTATTTTCAAAAATTTGAATGAAATTTTAGATAAAATAGAACAAATTCAATGTAATTTCCTATGGAAAGGGATGGAAGAAATGTTTAGGTTCCCCCTAGTTCATTGGTCTAAGGATTGTCTACCTAAATCTAATGGTGGATTAGGAATTCATATAATAAGAGACATGAACATAGATATTTTTGCCAAAATGGGTGGAAAATCATGAAAGAGGATACATAATGGACATAGATTATTAAGGCCAAATACATAGTGGGTAACAATGAAGATATCTTCTTATGGGAGGAAGGATTGGTGGATGGCCTAACCTTCTAAAAAGTGATATCTAGTGGAAAAAAATCTTATAAAAAGGATATAGGTGTCAAATAGGCAATGAAGAATTAATGTATTTTTGGGATGATCCTTGGTTATCTCAAATCCTCCTCAAATTTTAATATCCATGGACTAACCTTTTTATCAGCTTTAGAGCTGAATGGGGCACAAAAGTGAAAGACTAATAGGACTTCTCCAAAGGCTCCCATAAATGGAAATTTATTAATCAGAGTAACATCACTTATGAGGAATCCAAAGCTCTTCTTGATAATAATTATAAAATATAGAAAATTCACATACCCCACTTTCTTAAGGAGGAATCTATTCTTTGGTTTGTTGAAGATGGTGGGTCTTACTTAGTGAAGTTGGGATACTTGGTGGATTTGAAACTAGGGGATCAATGGGAAATCTAGCATCCTCTCTAGATCAAACACCTGATCTTAAAAATTAACATTTTTATAGTTAGTTACTTAGAATCAGATACTCACTATAAATAATCTTATAAAGAGGGTCCTAGCAATTCCTAATTACTATTCTCTCTGCTCTACCTCTAATTAATCATTTTACCATCTACTTTTAGAGTACTCCCTTAATCTCTCAGTGATTACTAAGATTATTTATTAGTTCTTGGTCTCTTGGGTTTGCCCAAGTTCTATTCAAGATCTTATTCAATAATAGAAACCCCCGTGGTCACTCCCATCTCTTTCTTTCCTATGGCTCCTTGCCCTCCCTCATTAATTTTAGGCCATTTAGAAGGCTAGGAATTATCAAGTTTTTGAGAATCAAAGCTCTTCACCTAGGTTAATATTCAAGCATCTATATTCTTATATATAATAAAATTGGAAATATTTCATCCCCAAAGATAAGGTTAGGTTATTCCTATCTGAATATTCTATTTTTCATTCATGGAATCTATCTCAAATAGTGGAATACCACCATCGATGGTAGTTCATCAAGCTACCAAATGGTCAAGTCCCCCTCATGGTTGGTTCAAAATTAAATTTGATGGCACATCAAAAGGTAATCTGATTCTACCAGGGGTAAGTGTGATTCATGATCACATTAGAATGGTGTTTGTTTCTTATGAGGGTCCCTTGTGTCACCAAACATATTGTTGAGGCCATGGCCACCTTTTGGGGCATTAGTCTCACTTATCATCTCCACATCCCAAAATTTATCATCAAGGGAAAATCCATTAATATTATTCATGATCTTAAAGGTAAATTCACCCCATATCATACCATCAAATCTATAATAGATGATTCTTGTATCCTTTTACATTCATTCAATAAATTTTCAATTGTCTGTGTACTAGGAGGGAAACTATGTGATGGATAGCCTTGCCAATTTTGGAGTAAGTGTTGATAGGTTGGTCATATGGGACAACCCTAATCCAAACCCAAATCCTAAATACCCTAAATCATGATTGCATCCATCGTGACCTTGATTTGGTTAGGTCTACCCCAAATGATGCATTAATGAAGAATGTGCAAAATTGGATAGTTAATGATTTACACCCTAATTTTGCATTAAAAACCATTGGGAATAACATTTTGTTCAATTTATCCATATTATTAAACATAAATTCTAAGTTTATAGGTAACATTTATTGTATCAAGATGACAATGGGGGGTGAAAGAGACTGACTGGAACCACTTTCTTGCTCAGATGTTTAGAATAATATGAAAGTTTGGAAAAAATTATGCAAAAAGGGTCAGGATTCATTCATGTAATACATTATTGGCCATGATGAAAACCTATTGAAGTATTTATTCTCACTTGGAATAAACTAATAATTATAATGAGGGGTCTGAGAATTTTTATCTCAAAGGAAAGTATTATTGAGGTGATGGGAATTACATGCAATGGGATAAAAGCTTTCAAAGATAAAATCTAGAATTTGGAACTTATGAAAAAAATTTCAAAATTGATGAGGAGATGAAGACAGACTAAAAAGGATTACCAAGGATTAACCTTCCAAAATTTTGGCCAAAAAATTATTTTCAACTGATGAAATATCTCACTTTGGAAGGTAAATTCACTATAATTTTCTTACATCACTTCCTTCTCCTTAACCATTTCAAATGTTATAAAATAAGTTTGCCCTTATATTTTATAAAATCCTTGAAAAGAACTACCATATATTACCAGGTGATTAATAAAAATGACATTATCCATTATGGTTTTATTTATCTATTGGTTTAAAAAGGTGGGACTATACTGAGCAAACCCATCTCCCTTGCTAAAGACCCACCTGCTAAATTCCATGAGCCTCCTGATAATGATGAGGTTTCCCCCACCCCTAGATCCTTCACCCATTCCACTAGCCTTTATCATATAACTCTCAATATCCTACTAGCCCCTTCACCACCCTCTACCAAAAAATGAAAAATCATCTCCACTCCTACCAAGGAGTCAACCAACGTTAAAGACACCCTAACCCTCTCCCTAGAAGACTCAATGGGATAACATAATAGAGAACTAGGTTTTTTTTGGAAAAGCTCAAGAATATTGAGATGGCCATGTTGGATATTAATAATGACTAGAATCATATGAAAGGATAATTATGAGACTCAAAAATGACTTGGATGTGGTGTTGAAGATAGAAGCCACTCTATTGGAAAACAAGATGGAACCAATGGAGATTTCTAACAAATCCTCTACTAATTAGACCAATTCTCATAATAAAGGGACCCCAATTTAAACTTAGGATAAGGCCATCCTCAACTCTTATGAAATTACCTTGAAGTGTTCTAGGGGCATAATTAAAAAGGTTATGCTAAAGGAATCTAGTTAGGAGATCGAGGAGTAGGAGACTAATCAAGATAATACTAGCTTTGAGGAGCTTTCTAGTTCTATATAATACTCTATTTATGGTAATTTTGAGTCTTTAATTTTATTTATACTGGCCTATCTATTTTATTTTGGTTTATGGTATGTTTATGCTTGGCTAAAGGCCTTTTCTAAATTGCTACTGATGTTTGACTATTTTTTGTTATATACTACATTTATTTAAACTTGTGGTTATAAGAGCCTTGTAAAACCTTCTTTATTCACCCTTATCCAATTAAAAATATTCCAACACCATTGTAATTAAAAAATATTAAAGATAAACTAAGAACAATATTGAAAATATTACTTGTTCATAATCTCATCACTTTACCATCTAATTGACATTCAACTATGGGAGGTCATTCACATAAAGAGGTAAATCATATTATGGTTATCATAGAATCATGGGACATGATATGAATCATTATGAAACATTACACATAGATTAAAATATACAAGAATGAAATAATTATCAAGGTAATATAACATCAATAGGAACCATTCACATCAATCTTTGTAAAGACACCATCTGCAACTCCAATAAGAAAAAAATGTCCTCAACAGAAGTTGTTAACCATTACAGTATAAGGGGAAGATGTTTTTTATAAAAAAGTTCAAATTGATGGTAATAAACATGAATCCATATGTAGTGTTACAAGTTTAAAATAGTTTGGACATGACATTAATGAATTATAATTGTTGACCAATTTTAACCCCCAAGGTCAAAATGTCAACCCCTAAAGGCAAAAACTTGATTTTCATGCATTATAATCTTATTCATAGCTTTTCCATGCCTTATGTGGTATTTAAAAAACCTTATTAGCAAGGTTTAAGGTTAATTTGGAAAAATTAAGGTGATAGTTTGTCCTTAAATTGTACTAGTTTAATCAAGCCATGGAGTGATGAGAGTTGGTCAAATGGTGTCAAAGGATCACTAGTTTCTTATCAAAGTCATTTCATGCCTTAAATCAAATTATTGAAACATTTCATTTTGGTTTGGAAAATTTAAGGTTCTTTTGTGAACTTTAAGGTAAGTTTTATGAAGGAAAAGATGATTTTTACTAACTCCAATGTGTGTCAAAGCTCACAAATGCTAAAAATCCATACAAGACACTTGCAAAGGTTCTTGGAGGAGTTTTATAGCTATCTTATATGTTAGGATGTTAGACATTGATCAAAATCTTGCATTTTAATGCCAAATAAGGCAGTTTTAGGCACTTTTATAGACTTTTTGAACTCACTTTCAGGTGAAAATAGTTTATAGATGTCTCTTATTCTTATTCTTCTTCCATAAGTTATATTCATGCTTATAATGAAGTCTCAGGTTCTATAAATGCAAATAACTCTCTCTCTCTCCTCCATTGATCCCACCATAAGCTCAAAAAGGTAAATTTCAAGTGGATGGTATAGGCCATACATGTGGATTTAGAGCCTAATAATTTAAATAGAGATAATGACCCTTAATTATTAATTACTATCATTGGTTGTTTGATCAAGATCCTTATATTTGTGAATAGTTACTAAGGAGCTAAGGTGCTTTTTTGAGGTACAAAACCTAAATGCCTCAATTTTAGGCAATATTTATTGCAAAAATGAACTCATTGAAACATGAGATAAATTTGAAAGAGACTCAAAGGTATGAAATACCATTATACACTTTAATTTATCAAGTTTGGCACATGTGGAATTGGATTTTGAGCATGAGATCCTCATAAAGATAGGTTGTAGGTTATACTTGAGGTTTCAAGGTTTTATACTCATTATAATGTATTCAAATGATTTGTAAAAAAATTATCCATCTTGAAACTCTATACTAAGCTATCCAATCATCTGGTTACCTTCCATATTAGTGTCCAAGTGTCATTTATGCTCCTAACTTGAAGACTGTACATATAGGACTGCCTGTGTAACAATGGCTGAAAAGTCTTATTTTGCCTTGTCAAGTTTGTTTGATGGTCTTGAAATCAAAAATAAATAATGAAGAATTATATAATAATTTGGAAAAGGTCCAAATAAAACTCATAAAAGGATTCTTACATTGAATGTAGGCTTATAGGTCTGCCTAGACTTGTAGGTCTCTTTTTCACATGAAATGAAACCCTTACATTAAATATAATGTTTTAAGGGGGATAAATAGAATATGGAGAATATTGACTTGGTAAATTCAATTTTAAACTCAAAAAATCAGTTCTAATTCCCCTAGACACACTCCACCCTTACATACACTCAGGCCTTATTAAGGTTTAGGTTGATTTTCAAGTTTTAAAGAAGATATGAAATGAAAAACATTGGATATGAAAGTCATGAATACTAATAAAGCCTTGAAGAGTTGAAAAGATTTGTATTGGAAATGATGCAAATATATATTTTTTAAAGAAGAAAAAATCGAGCATAATAATTAGGATAGTACAATCAAGCCTATGCGAGGATATTGAGAGAAAGTATGCATGATATGCATTGTGATAAGATATGAATTAGTAGGTCAAGAATATAAATTGTGTTTGAGGTTTTATTAATAGTTTTAAAGTATTTATAAATTTCCAAAGTTCATATAATGAGGGTATACCTTCAAAATGTAGTCAAGACCCTAAATGGATCACTTGTAGGCTTGCTTAGGTGGCCATAATTGATTTAAAACTTGAGCAAGAGAAAATTGCAATGTGGAATAGTGGTTTAAAGTTTAGATAAATGAAAAATATGTAAAAATTAATTTTTAAGACAATGAGACTTAAAGAGAAAGGTCAAAGAGAAGATGACTAGGCAAAATTCACTCTAACCTTGTAGACATAGTCCTTTGACACCTACCAACTTATGTGAGAGCAAAGTAGGTATTCAAGTTTAATGACACTTCATAGTTATCAGGAATATCAAGAAAGTGTAAATAAACATATTTAAAGGAATCTCATATAAGAGGTAAAATATATACTCCTAATGCTCACCTATAACCAATTAAGACCTATAGGTAGATTGGTCTAAAAGTGGCTTGAAGCCTATGTATACAATTTATGTAAAGAAGTGTTGTTTATTAAAGTTGATGAATGAATGAGAGTTTTTGGTTAAATATTATAATAATTCATGATTCCCTCAATATAGTTTAAATAGTTAAACACAAATGTTATAAAGCTAAAACCATTGCAAATGGGAGATTCTCATGAACTTAGTCAAGTGGTCTAGCAAAGACTACAATCATGCCTGTGTGTGATAAAATATGAAGAGTTGTTTGATGGGGGTGAAATGAGGATAAAATTATATAATAATGAATTTATAACCTCAATGATAAATTTTATGAAGTTTCAACTCCCTTAGTAGAGAAGAAAAGGATCAAACATAGTCAATAAGGGTTTCTTGTAGTGGTAGGCTCACAAACCCTAGGCATCAACTAATGGTGTTAATGGTAGGTCTGAAGAAAAAGGATGGAATAATAAAATTTTAAAATGTAAGGGTGAGTATTATATACCTTACCAAGTAATTTTAACTCAAATAAAACTCAAAATAACATCTTCAAACATGTTTTCTTTCTAGACCTCTCAAATGCAAAGTTTGTTGGCCTCAAGGTCTCTTAAACATACTCATATCTCTCATGAGATGATGCATGGTGGATAAATATATTGGGGATAATATTTAACCCCTATGAAATCATGATTAATTTAATTTTTATTTTCATCTAAATCCTATCCTTTATGAATAATCCTTAAGGCCCTAAAGCACTTTCAGGTTGTCCAAAAAGCCAATTTTGACCTGATGTGAGAAATAAGATCTCAAATGATTTAAAATGGAGTAATTAAAACTAAAAATTACCTTATTGATCTAAAAAAATCTCATTAGTACTTGAACAAGGTATTTGTTGGCATATACAGGTACATTACTGTACATAATTATTTAGAAAATAGGGTTGTAGGTGTGTTGATGAGTATTGAGGGTATGAAATGATCTCTAAATAAGGAGAAGAGGTATAAAAGTACTTGGAATAGGTTATAATATCATAGACATACATTTTAATGTCTCTAAAAATGATACATAATCTCTACATGTTGTCAAGTGGGTCAAGAAGAGAAGCATGCACCATTTTGCTAGTCAAAAGACCTATATGTAGACCTATTCAACACTTCAATAGACCTATCCTTAGTGGATTGAATTGTAATATGATGTTTCAAACCTAAAAAAACCTATTAAAATCACTACAAATTGAAAATATCTTTTCAAACCACCTAAATCACCTATCAAGCCTATTCAAATGCCTAAAATAGGGTTTTGACCATTCCATGGTTCACATATCTGTACAAAGTCTAAAGAAATAAAAATTTACATGGATAATGGTATTGGAATGATTAAAGTGAATCACAAAATTTTAATTATTTTCACACATTTGAGATTTATTTTGGGCCAAAACTTAGTTTCTAGGCAAGGAGGCCTAATTGAGGCCTAATTAAGGAGAGAGAATGGTAGAAAAAGGACACTTCCACTTGGATTGGATTCTAAAAATTGGAATGGAGATGTAAGGGGATACTATGTCCTCAAATATTTTATTATTTTACCAATATAATTCTTAACTTATTATTCACAAGGAAGTTTTCATGATTTTAGGGCTACAAGGAAAAAAGGCCTAACAAGAGATTTTGGTGCAAAATGGAGTCTTGGAGAGACTTTGATGACTCCAAATAAGTTTTTATAGGTCTGATATGATATTAAGATTAATTTAATGGAGATATAATACCTTAGATAGGATTAAACCAATATTTTACACTTATAATCAAGGTGAGGCATGATAAGGCTAAGGGGTTTCAAGATACCTAAAGAGTTACTTGATGATGAGGCCAAGATATGCCCAATAAATGTATAATAAATGAAATCATCCTACTCTCTCTTTATATTAATTTTGATTGAATTTTGTAAATTTTATTTTGATTTGAGATGAGTTAGGATGTGATTATCCATCTTTTGTTGATTGTGATTCTAACATTTTAAAAGACCTGTAATTCCTAAAAAGTGTGTTGGAAAATTTTGGTTTTGCAATAAAATAGGTCAGCATCAGGATAAATAACAAATATGAAGTGTATTGAATGTTTTTGGAAGCATTGGAATCAATTTATATTAGTTTTGGAACCTTCAGAATCTATTCCAAAATCATCATAGTTAGTTCTAAAACCTGCAGAATCTGTTCTAGAACCATCACAATTAGTTCTGAAACTCCACCATACTATTTCAAGTTGTTGCATTTTCAGAATTAGCTCTAAAACTCTATATTTAGCTTTGGTACTCCTATAGATAAGCTCCAAAACATTTACGGCTAGATATGGAATTGATGAGGATCTATTCCAAATGGCCAGTGATCTGTTGGATCAATGATCCCATTAAATCAGGAATAGATTCCCAAATTTTTGAAATTGTAGAATCAAAACATTTATCACATAGCTGGACATCCAGCCACATCTTGATTTATAATTTATTCTAGGCACAATTTAGTTCCATCATATCTATGAAATAGTTACAGCCATCAAAGCATCTATATATACAGACCTGGGAATTTAGTAAAAGATAGATAGAGATATAGAATATAGAAGATAGAGAAAATCATTGAAGAATAGAGAGATAAAGGATAGACTAGTACATTTGTAATACATAACATTTTATCAATGAAATAGCCATTTCTATTTTGAAAGTAAATTAAATTATTCAAATCCTGTTCTAGGCGGAGCAAAGGCCCACTCCTCCAAAGAAATATGATCTTCATTTTTGTCAGTATTTATATTTCTATTCACAAAAGTAAATAGGTAACTCTGTTAAATTTATAAATGCTTCCAACGCTTTAAAGTTAAGATTTGTTATAAATTTGTTCCTGTAGGTGTTTTAGATTAAACTTTCATTTTTTCAACATGTGTTTGTTTTCAACAATCTATTTAATTTCTGCAATGTGTGTTTATTTCAAGCAATCTATTTCATTTCTACGTGTGTTTATTTTCAAAAGATTTGCATAGTTTGATTCCAATAAGGTTTTAACCAAGAAATCCTTAAGACATTAAAAACCCTCCAAAACAATATATATATATATATACATACCTCCATTCAATTACTAAATTGCTATCATTCCTCTTGTTGCATATAGCTTTAGACACAGCCCTGGTTAAATATGACATCAATAGAAAGTTGATTAAGTGAAGGGGATGACAACACCCATCATTTTTGGCACCATTACTAGGGAACACTAGTTAGAATTTTTTAATTAGGTATCAATAAGAGAAACAATCCTTCATTTAGTAATTAAAGAAATTTTCCCTAATTTATGAGTAGACCATGAGATTCCAAGGGTAGATTTCTCCCCAAAATATCTGAACAAGAATTTCCTTCATCCTCTAGTTTAAGAAAGGATGTTGAGCAATAATTGGAGGCACCATTATCTCCTACAAGAGAAGAAGAAAAATTGCCATCTTTAGAATTTTTGGATCAATCACCAGAACCAAGTAAAACCTTAGGGAGGAGAATTATTTCTCAAGATCCATTGAGGGAAAGTTTTGATTCTCAATTGAGTAGTCAACCCCTTACTCCTGACTTTTCACCATCCCCAAAATAGACCACATACCACATTGATTAGGAGAAGGGATTAGAAAATACTAGAGAGATGGAACGAGAATCTATAAGAGAACCTGAGAGAACCTTTACCTATACCATTCATATCAAGGATGATGAAACCACTATGAAAAACATTTCACATGCACACTTGCCCACATTTAGAGGAATGTCATCTGAAGATCCTGACCAATTTTTGTTTGAGTTTAAAGTACTATGTCAGACTTATGATTACAAGATAGATAATCAAAAACTAAAGTTGTTTCCATCTACCTTGAAAGATGCAGTAATGAGGTGGTTTATGGGATTAACATCTAATTCTATTACCAATTGGGAACAAATAGAAACTATCTTTCTAGACAAATATCAAGATTATTATAGAGGAAGAAATTGAAAGGAAGAATTTTTCAAAATCAAACAGGAAGAAGATGAAAATATGGAAGATTATTTGGATAGATTCCTCTTTGTGAGTAAAAGATGTGGATTTGTAATTCAAGAATATTTAAATAAAACCATTTTTCTCAAAGGTCTAGATGATGAATCTAGGAAAACCCTTGATTTAATTGGTGGAGGAAAAATTGCTCTATTAAGAATGGATGAAATCATAGAAATTTGTAAAAACTATTCAAGAACAAGGGGTGGGCTTAGAAAGGGGAAAACGGTTAAAAATTCAAATCCAGATATGAAAAAATTGATGGATGAATTATCAAACTTTAAAATAGACATATTAGTTCAATTAACCTCTACCATGGATGGATTGCAAGCTAAAGTAAATGCCCAATTTGAACCATTATCCATGTATTATCCTAGATGTAGGAAGAAGCATACAATAAGGGAATGTCCTTTGGATAAAATTAAAGTATGTCTTGTCTGTAAATCTAAAGAACATGATACTCATGCTTGTTCTCTTCTTCCACTCATAAAAAATCAGCTCAAACAAACAAATACATCATCCACCATAGAGTAATTAAATTTTGTTCAGAGACAACCTAACCAAGGATAGTTTATGCCAAAATTAGTTCTTAATCCCTAGATGATGCCATGGGCAGCTCAAAAAATACCAAAAAGTTGGGTACAACCACCTTGGGCCCCTCAACCCACATGGAATCCTCAGGATTGGGCAAGTCAATCTTGGTATACTCAAGGACATCATCAACCTTGGGCTGGTCAAGGAAATCCTTATGCTTGGCCACAACCTAGATGGAACCCTAACAATTATGTGCAAGGAAAAACATATCCAAATCAGAACCAATAAGCCATAATGGGACCTCCAGCAAAAAATCCATAAATTGAAAACATAGTCTAAACCCAAATGCCAACACAACTAGTAGCAAACCCAAGAAACAAATAAACAACTCCTGTATATGAAACAAAACCAAAAAAATTAGTTGATTTAAATACAATGGATTGTAAAAACATTCAAACTATATGTGGCAAAATAGTTAACAGTCCACTTGTTATAATCACTGAGATGAAAGAAGAAGCTAAAACCCCTAGCATAGTTACACCTAAGGAAGATGACAAAGAAAAAGATAAGGAACTAGAAAGAAATTCTACTGAGATTCCATTTCCAGAAAGACTTAAAGAAACCATAGAACTTAAGGAATCTGAATTGGTGCATGAACTAAGAAGATTGAATATTGAAATACCATTGTTACAAGTAATCAAGGATATTCCAAATTTTAATAAATTAATCAAATTATTATGTTTTAAAAAACTTGGAAGAAAGAAGTAGTACCCCAGGACTATTCAGGTAGATGGGAAACTTGCTAATTTATTAATAGGAAAACTCTTACTACCTAAATATGGAGATCTTGGAAGCCTTATTATTTATGTTTCTATAGGGAATAAGGATATACATAAATTTTTGATTGATTTGGGCACATTTATTATTTTAAAAAAATTGCAAGAAAGAAGCTGTACCCCAAGACTATTCAGGTAGATGAGAAACTTGCTAATTTATTAGTAAGAAAAATCTTACTACCTAAATATGGAGATCCTATAAGCCTTGTTATTTCTATTTCTATAGGGAATAAGGATATACAAAATGTTTTGATTGATTTGGACATAGCTATCAATGTAATGATAGTGGACACTTTGAAAGCATTACCATTAATAGGCATACAACCTACTAATACCATATTGTAGATGGTAGATCAGTCTGTAGAAAAACCAAGAGTTATTGAAGATGTGGCAGTAATGGTGGAATCATGGGAATATCCAATTGACTTCCTTATATTGTAGCCAAAAGGTAAAACACTTGGTTATCCCATTATTTTGGGGAGACCATGGTTAGCTACAGTTGCTACCTTAATTGATTACAGGTCAGGTGATATGACTACTTTAAATGGTAAGAATTCTAAGAAAATTTCATTATATCCATCTGCATGACCTTTTGTTAATAATCAAGCAAAATTATGCATTGATAATCCTAATATTAATGATAAAAATCTATCTTCTTTGGCTATGATAATATTTCAAGATTATGTATGAGAAATAGATGATATGGTTAATCCTTCATTAAATAAACATCAATCATCATTGGAGCAGTCAAGATTAGTTTTGGAACCATCACAGTTAGTTTTGGAACCATCACAGTTAGTTCTAGAACCATCACAGTTAGTTCTGGAACCATCACAGTTAGTTTCAGAACCACACCAATTCTCTACAAGAGAAGATAACTTCTCTCTAAAGGAATGTGATTTCTCTTGGGGAGAGGAAGGATTTGTAGCATCAGATTTACAAATATCAGGAGATGGTGAAGAATTTTTGGAAAATAGTAGTAATGAGGAGTTTGACCTACAACAAGATAAGTATCATAACTCTTCCTATTGTCCTTTGTCCAACATTCTACCTCTAAGAACTTTCAGAGATGTTGCTACATATCATATATTGTTACCACATGCTTGTACACTAAACATCTTAATGGAACCCTTTCAACAAATCAGTTCATCATATCCTAGAACCAAGCATGTTGAGATTCAACCAAGAAAAATTCATTAATAGATAGTTAAAGAATGATGAAGAAGTCAAACTGTTTGATGTTATGAAGGATCATACTAAAATGTTTGCTTGGGAATATAGAGATGTGAAGGGAATTCATCCAAGTATCTACACCCATCACATTTATACTAAAAATATTAGACCAGTTAGGCAACCTCAGAGAAGGATTAATCTAGCCTTAAGGGATATAGACAAACAAGAAATTGAAAAACTATTACAAGTAGGTTTTATCTACCTTATCTCAGATATCTAGTGGGTGTCTCCTCTTGCAATTGTCCCTAAAAATAATGGAAAATAGAGAATTTGTGTTGACTATAAGGAACTAAACAATGCCACCCTGAGAGATTATTTTCCCTTACCATTCATAGATTAAGTCTTAGACAAGTTTTCAAGTAAACAATACTTTTCCTTCTTGGATGGATTTAGTGGGTACAATCAAATTAGAATTACTATTGAGGATCAAGACAAAACTACATTTACTTGTCCATGGGGTACCTTTGTTTATAGAGTATTGCCATTTGGACTATGTAATGCTCTAGCAACCTTTAAAAGAGTTGTATTAGCAATTTTTGTAGACTTAACAAATGACTATGTGGAGGTATACATGGATGACTTTACTGTGTATGGAGATACATTTGATGATGCCTTAAAAAATTTGGATAGAGTATTAACAAGATGTGAACAACATTACTTGTCTCTTAGTCATGAGAAATGTTTGATGATGGTTGATGAAGGGATCATATTAGGGAACCATATTTCAAAAAGAGGAATTTAGGTTGACCAAAAAAAAATCAAGATTATTTTAGACTTGCCTATTCCTCAAACTCCCACAGATATCAAATCATTCTTAGGACATGCTAGATACTATAGGCATTTTATCAAGGATTTTAGTAAAAAATTTGCCCCCATGTTTAAATTGCTTATCAAGGACTGTGAATTTCTTTGGGATGAATAGTGTCAACATGATTTTGAAGAAATTAAAGAGAAATTAGTAACTACCCCAATATTGTAGGAACTAATTGGAAGAAACCTTTTCACATCCAAACTGATGCCTCAAATACCTTAATTGGTGTAGTTTTGGGACAAAGAGATGAAGAAGGAAGAATGTATGCTATTTACTATCTCAGTAAAAATCTTACTCCCACTGAAAGAAATTACACTACCACTGAAAAAGAATTTCTAGCTGTGATCTATGTAATCAATAAATTTAGACATTACATTACAAGGTACAAAATATTTGTACATACAGATCACTCAACAATTAAATATTTAATGAAAAAATCAGTGGTTGGAGGTAGAATAATTAGATGGTCATTACTTCTATAATAATTTGATATTACCATTGTGGAAAATCTAGGCAAATCTAATGTGGTGGCTGATTTCTTGTCAAGATTGACCATTACAGGGGAGCAGGATCCAGTCAAGGATAACTTTCTAGATGAACAATTGTTTGTTATTTTAGCTAACACACCATGGTTTGCTGACATGGCAAATTATCTTGAAATAGGGAAGTTTCCTCCTTCTTTCACTAAAAAACAAATAAAAAAATTAATCAAAACCAGTGCATAGTTCAAATGGTTAAATGGAATGCTATTTAAATGTGGTCCTGATTTGGTTTTACGCAGGTGTGTAAGAGAAGATGAAATTTTTGACATCCTCTAGGCATGTCATGATAAACCAAGTGGAGGAAACTATTCATTAAAAAGAACAACTCACAAGATACTTATCACTGGTTACTATTGGCCATCTTTGTACAAAGATGTGAAGAGATATATCAGGCAGTGTGATCCTTGTCAAAGGATGGGATAACCAACCATTACCAATGAAATGCCTCTACAACCACAAGTAGTGATTGAAACATTTGAGAGATGGGGATTAGATTTTGTTGGACATTTTAATCCTCCTTCACAAGGAAAAGAGCACATTCTTGTGTGTACTGATTATGCAATAAAATGGGTAGAAGTGTAGGCTTTAACAGATGCCACTGAAGAAGCAGTTGCTGATTTCCTTTGGCACAGAATTATGGTAAAGTTTGGAGCACCAAGAAGCTTAGTTTTAGACTAGGGACCATAACTTATGTCTAATATGATCCAAGCCTTCACAATGTATTATCAGACCAATCATAGGAAGTCATGTCCCTATCACCCGCAAACAAATGGACAAGTTGAAGTAACAAATAGAGAAATAGAAAACATCCTCACTAAAATAGTTGAAGCTAAAAGAAGAGATTGGGTAAAAAGACTACCTGAAGCTGTCTGGGCTTACAATATAACTTGGAAAATCATAATAGGGTTTTCACCATATGAGTTAGTCTATGGGAAAAAGCCCTTATTGCCTATTGAGTTTGAACTACAGATATTGAGGACAATAGCTAAGGTGGGAATTGAATTAGATGTAGCTCAAAAGGAGTGAATCCTACAACTCAATGAATTAGATGAATTTAGAATGGAATCACTTCATCAGATCGAGATAATCCAAGGTCAAAGGAAGTAACAGTATGATTCACATATCAAGGAAAGACAATTCAAATTAGGAGACTGAGTATTGCTGTTTGATTCTAAGTAGCAATAATTCAAAGGTAAATTAAGAACCAAATGGTTGGGACCTTATCAGATCAATCAAATATTTGACAATGGTTCTATCCAGTTACTTCCCATTGATGGCAGTAGAAGAATACTCTTGGTCAATGGACAAAGGCTAAAAATTTATAGGAAGCCTCCTACTAAGGATGAATTCTTGAAGCAGATTGAAGTAAACAAAGAATTTGATCATATGGAAGAACCCAGTTCCTCTAAAATGATCAAATAATCAGATGAAAAGATCTAGAATAAAGGGAAGAGAATGAAAACTAGTAAATGGTGTTCTCTTCCCCCCCTAAAAAAATAAAAAATAAATAAATTAGAGATCAATTAAAAATTAGTGATGGCGGTTGATCTTCTCAAATAAATGGCTAATTTAAATAAAACTTTTTTTGAATTCTAACTATTTTTTAACCATTTTTCAGGGATGATGTGTCAGCATGATAGAGGGATTACATCATCAAGGATGGTAATTATGTTTTTAACTTGTTAAAGGTTAAATGGAAAGTTTACATGTGATTAAACTTGATTTAGAAATATTAGTATGATGAGTCATCTATCATACATCATGGTTAAATGTGAAAAATCATGAAAAGGATATTGATGATAGAATGAGTTGGCAGGTAACCATAAAGAATCATTCTTATGATTGAGGCAATTGAATCCACCAGTTCTGTAGCTGAGTACAGTAGTTTTGTAGCTGAAATTGATAAGTTCTACATCTGAGTATAGTAATTCTACAACTGAATTTGCCAAATCAGCAACCAAATCCAATGGTTCCATAGTCAAAATCATCAGTTCCACCGATATGAGAAGCAATTTTCAGCTAACTTGTGAAAGATTCAAAAAAATAATGAATCATGGGAATAAAAAAGAAGTCAGAACTAGATAATGATACCCAACTCTTTGTATAATTAACAAGCCAATTTATAGCCAAGAATGAGGAATTAGTAGAAATTAAAAGGCAACTAATGGAGAACAAGGAAAAATGTATAATACAAACCTCTATGTCGACAGTCTCTGCATAGACTAAATTGACTTATCTGCCACTCAAGCAATTATGGGATGACACATGCAGAGAACTCAGTGAAATCAAAGCATTCAATATAGACTTGAAAGGCAAACTAGTAGAAGAAGAGAAAGCAAGGAAGGAATAGTAAGACAAATTTTACAAGGAGGAAAATGATAAGTATAAATGTCTTGTGAAAATACAAATAGTTTGTATGATGAGTGAGAAGCTGATTGCGTGTAGAAGACCTTAATATATTTATAGCATGTTTTTAGAGGAATAATTCATTCACTGGTAGTTGGCAAGGATAGCATGTGGCTTTCCACATGAAATAAAAGATGAAGCTAATTTCTCAGCTACCTACTCCTTAGCTAATACAGAACAAAAAAACCTTCTTTGTGAATTTTACCTCTAAAATTTTATACTAAAAAGAAATACAGGTTTTATGATCAATTTGTATGTAGGAGAAATCTAGCTTAACGCATTTGTCTCTATTCTTCAAAATCAGATTGCATGGAAAGAAAGGGAGTCAAAGCATTGGTCAAAGGCTAGTTCATCCGGTCTCTGTATGAGAATTCGTTATGGTAATCCACTCACCTTTCTACCTATTTACAATCCCATGCATTTAATGATAAATTCAAGGGACCTTATCTTTTCAGTTTAAAACAAAGCATGGATGTCTTCACTCTTATGAAAGGGAAAATTTTGATAATATCTATGATGCATGTTTAAAAAGATGGGAATTTCTCTCGGTGGCATTGAAAATAAGGGAAATAATATCCCCTTCAAATTTGATCTAGAGTTTAGAAAGGGAAAAAGCTTTATGCACAATAATTCCCCAGATCAATGAAACTCCCCTGAGCATATGGATAAGAATGCAGACAAGGCCACCTCTACTTCTCAGCCCCATATCTCCTTGGAAAAATAGAGAACCTCAACATCCCACTCAATTTGAGGAATGGAAAAGAAAAGTAGAAGTAGGAGCAGGGTATAGTACTTCTAAATCAAAGCATTGGGATATTCAGTTCCAGCCATTTGATCTGAGCAATCAAATGGAATGCAGGATATACAATCTTGAATTTGAAGAGTGAAGTTTGTAAAGGGACTTACAAATAGGTAAGTATGGGAGAAGTGATGAGGCCAAGATATGCCCAATAAATGTATAATAAATGACCTCATCCTACTCTATCAGGATCCTACTCTCCCCAATAAGAGTATATATGATTACCTTTTGTATTAGCAACTAAACATGGAATTATACCAGAATGAATAAATAACTAGAAATATGAAATAACACAGGATATGAGAGACAATACACAATTGTATTAATAATCACTCAGAAGAAAATACAATAAAGAAGATGCCACTTCTTCTTCCACCTCAAAGGCTTGCCACACCTCAAGGACTTCTTCCCTTTCTTTCACACGGTCCCAAAAATCAACTCAAATATAGAGTTGGTGTTCACCTCTCCAACCAGTCAGTAACAATGCTACCAGTACACCAAGTACACAACTGTACTCTAAGTAGATCACCCTACTCCTACAATCAACCTGCAATCACTAACAAACCATACTCACCATGTAGATATCTCTACACCTTGAAGAACCCTTGTCCTTGCCTCACCAAGTCCTTATGATTCTTCAACTAGTACCCCGGTGGATCTTCTACCAGAACTTGCACACCTGCAACTCTCCAAGATCATACACACTCAGCACCCCTTTGGAACTAGGAGGAACACACCATGCTCTCTTCTCTCTGAAGGAGCTAATTTCTGCTCTCTTACTCTCTAGCACACTTTTACAATATAGCCTATGAGTCTATTATATAGATCTCACGCATACAATAATTAGACATCTAATTACTATAATTAGATCCATAGCTTCTAGTCTAAAATTGGCTCTTAACATGCAAACACTTGGTTCATTAACTAACTATTCATGAAACTGGCAGTTTTAAATCACACAGGTGACTGACGTCGATCCCTGTCTGTTTGGAGGTGATAGACGTCGGCCGATCCCTGACCGACGTCAGTTGCTTCTCTTCACTAACCTGACTGACGTCGACTGATTAGACCAACACCAGTTACTCTGCAACTCAGCAACCTTTAGCAACCTTCAGCAACCTCCTCCCCTGTTTGCATCAGTGAAGCTTTTAGCTCCACAACTTAACAATCTCCCACTTGGAGATAAATAGCTACACTGTACCTGTACCCCATCTAATTTGTTTCCTGACTTGTATCCCTCTTCAAGATCAATCCTAAAGACCACCCACCACACAACCTATGGTGCTTAACCTGTCATCCAAGTAATATGCCACATCCGAACCTACAACTCCATGTAGTGAAGACCTTGGCCCTGCATAACATGTTAACCTGCTGCTAGTTCCTCTTAGATACCTAAGAATTTACCTTCCCTGAATTGGTTCCAAACTCTCTGACAACTCCCACTGCTTTGGAAAAATCAGGTCTACACCAGACCTCATGTGATTTCGAACACTGTTCTAAGCTCTACTTGAACTATCTATCCCTTGGTGTGCCTACTGATTCTGCATCCTACATCTTGAACCTCGCCAACACCATCTTCACATCAGCTCCCACTAGAGACAAAATATCCATGTCTCTTATGCCAAAGAATTCCGTTGCTCCCAAATTCTCCATGACATACCTCTGAACTAACTTTACCTTTAGCTCAAAAAAAACCTGTATGTCTAAACCTATAACTAGTATACCATCCACATATAGTAACAAGATAATGTTGAAATCATCATCCAACTTGGTAAAGATAAACACAATAGTTACACTGACATTGACTAAAGCCCTGCTTTGTCATCCTCCTATCAAAACTTGTACCATTGTCCCGCAGCTTCCTCAAGACCATATACCTTGGCCTTCCATCTCACGTAACCATCCACTCTCTTCTTTAACTTGGGAATCCATCCGTCTTTTAGTGCTTTCTTCCAGCTGACAACTCCACCAACAAACTCCTATTTAGTTCTTCTCCAAGGAATCACACTCCTCATCCATGCCAAGCTCCTACTATTTCTAGATTCTACCTACATTACCTCTTCACATCTTCCTGGTTCTCGACCATCAATAAGTAACTAGTAAGAAGGTGAAAAATGAATATGAGGTCCACTTACCATTTTAGTCCTCCATATGGGTGTTTAAGTCTCCTTGACAGCTTGCTGTCTACCCAACATCCGTTCTAGTGACCGATCTCGGCCATCTCCCAATCTGCACCTGACCAACATCAATTCCCTACGACTGACCATGTCTGCTGACATCAGTTTCTTGACCGATGCCAGTGTACCTATTGCCAACATCGGTCACTGTATGACCGACATCAGTTCCTGCTACTTGACACCACTGACTCTAATGATCTGCACATGACCGACGTTGGTGCCTGTCTGTTTGATGTTGGTTCCTCCTGACCGATGCCGGTACCTATGTTCACCTATGAGTGATGAATTTTTATCCACAAGATCCTTTTAGGTCAAACCCTTGTCCATATCCACACAGCCTTGCTCAGAATAATTCAGTCCCCATAGGTGATCTCTATCCGTCATCTCCTCCATGAACACCAAGGCTTTTCAGTTCTTAAGTTTATCAAAGACATCTATCTTCTGCTTCAGAACATGCATTCCCTTCTTACATATGTAACCAAGCCTACAAAGCCACATCTCTACAATAGAAATTGAATCAGTAATATAAGTAGATATATAAAGGATACCTACTTTCTTACCACCATCTAATTCAAGTGCATCAGCTGTGAGAGTTACTATGCATCTCTCATCACCCAACTTTCCTAAAGAAATTAGACTCATCTCCAAGACTGGTACTTGCATGACCTCCTTCAACACCTGTGTGTTATCCATCTACAATTTTAGCTTCACTTCCCCTTTGCCAACCATTTGACAAGGCTCACCAGCTCCTAAATAAATCTCTCCAAAGTCTCCAAAGACATACCTATGAAAAGATGCTCTATTTTGGGCTGCATGGAAAGAGGCAAAAGAATCTGTAAACCAAGATTCTACTTTATCCAGAGCAACCTGTGTAACAACCCCTACAACATCTGCTTCTACACGCTGATCTTCTATCAACCAATAATCTTCCTTTACTTGCTCTTTCTTTCCATCAATCAGACCATTCGTGCTATTCAGTTTCTCCATTCATAGCTTACTTTATTCTGCCATTGCTATACTCCCACTCAATCTGAAACCCCTGAGAGTGACCTGTAATCAACAAACACTAACCAGATCTGAACCACTTGTTAGTCAACCCAACCAAAAGCTTTGATACTAATTGTTAGGATCCTACTCTCCCCAATAAGAGTATATATGATTACCTTTTATATTAGCAACTAAACACGGAATTATACTAGAATGAATAAGTAACTAGAAATATGAAACAACATAGGATATGAGAGACAATACACAATTGTATTAATAATCACTCAGAAGAAAATACAATAAAGAAGATGCCACTTCTTCCACCTCAAAGGCTTGCCACACCTCAAGGACTTCTTCCCTCTCTCTCACACGGTCCCAACAATCAACTCAAATATAGAGTTGGTGTTCACCTCTCCAACTAGTCAGTAATAACGCTGCCAGTACACCAAGTACACAACCATACTCCAAATAGATCTCCCTACTCCTGCAATCAACCTACAATCACTAACAGACCATACTCACCATGTAGATATCTCTACACCCTGAAGAACCCTTATCCTTGCCTCACCAAGTCCTTGTGATTCTTCAACCAGTACCCCGATGGATCTTCTACCAGAACTTGCACACCTGCAACTCTCCAAGATCATACACACTCAGCACCCCTTTAGAACTAGGAGGAACACACCATGCTCTCTTCTCTCTGAAGGAGCTAATTTCTGCTCTCTTACTCTCTAACACACTTTTACAATACAGCCTATGAGTCTATTATATAGATCTCATGCATAAAATAATTAGACATCTAATTACAATAATTAGATCTATAGCTTCTAGTCTAAAATTAGCTCTTAACATGCAAACACTCAGCTTGTTAACTAACTGTCCGTGAAACTGGCAGTTCTGAACCGCACAGGCGACAGACGTCGGTCCCTATCTACTTGGAGGTGACCGATGTTGGCTGATCCATGACTGACGTCGGTTGCTTCTCTTCACTAACCTAACTGATGTCAGCTGGTCAGATCGACACTAGTTGCTCTGCAACTTAGCAACCTTCAGCAACCTCCTCCCTTATTTGCATCAGTGAAGCTTTTAGCTCCACGACTTAACATACTCTCTCTTTATATTAAGTTTGATTACATTTTTTAACTTTTATTTTGATCTGAGATGAGTGAGGATGTGATTATCCATCTTTTGTTGATTGTGATTCTAACATTTTAAAAGATCTATAATTCCTAACAAGTGTGTTAGAAACTTCTAGTTTTGTAATAAAATAGGTCATCATCAGTCTAAGGAACAAATATGAAGTGGATTTCATGTTTTTAGAGTCATTGGACTCAATTTAGATTAGTTTCAAAACCTATAGAATCTATTCTAGAATCATCACAATTAGTTCTGAAACCTACAGAATCTATTCTGAAACCATCACAGTTAGTTTTGGAACTCCATCATACTATTTCAAATTGTCGCATTTTTGGACTTAGCTCTAGAACTCTATATTTAGCTCTGGTACTCCTACAGATAATCTCCTAAACTTTTGAGGATAGATATGGAATTGATGAGGATATATTCCAAATGGCCAATGATCTGTCAAATCAATGATCCCATTAAATCATGAACAGATTCCCAATTTTCTGAATTTGCAGAATCAAAACATTTATCACACAACTGGACATCCAACCACATCTTGATTCAACATCTATTCTGGGCATGATTCAGTTCCATCGTATATATGAAATAGTTATAACCATAAAAGCATATATATATATATATATATATATATATATATATATATATATATATATATATATATATAAACAAACTTGGGAATTTAGTAAAAGATAGATAGAGATATAGCATATAGAAGGTAGAAAAAATCATTGAAGAATAGAGATATAAAGGATAGACTAGTACATTTGTAATATAGAACATTTTATCAATGAAATAGCCATTTATGTTTTGAAAGCAAATTAAATTGTTCAAATCTTGTTCTAGGCAGAGCAAGGGCCCACTCCTCCAAAGAACCAGGATCTTCATTTTTGTCGATATTTATATTTTTATTCGCAAAAGTAAATAGGTAACTCTGTTAAATTTATAAATGCTTCCAACTCTTTAAAGTTAAGATTTGTTGTAAATTTGTTCCTACAGGCATTTTAGATTAAATTTTCATTTCTACAACATGTGTTTATTTCCAGCAATCTATTTCATTTCTGCAACATGTGTTTATTTCTAGTAATCTATTTCATTTCTGCAATGTGTGTTTATTTCCAATAGATTTGAATAGTTTGATTCCAATAAGGTTTTAACAAATAAATCCTTAAGACATTAAAAACACTCCAAAACAAAAAAAATATACAAATACCTCCATTCAATTACTAAATCTCTATGATTCCTCTTGTTGCATATAGCTCTAGACACAGCCTTGGTTAAATATGACATCAACAGAAAGTTGATTAAATGAAAGGGATGATGACACCCATCACTTGATTATTGCCACTAAGATGTTAGTTAGGAGGGATTATAAAACTAATGAAATGTGTCAAGATTAGATAAATAATGTAACTCAACATGACTTGGTGTTTAAGAGTTCCACTTATCATCTTATAAGACAAGATAAGGGGTAGTTTTAAAGAGAAGATCAATATGCCATGTAAGGTTTGAAACTCCTACACCACTTGGAGTAGGTAAACATATTGAGGAGAAACACATGTCCTATAATACCTATTTATAAAATTTCAAATTATTTTATTGTTTTAACTCTCTTTAGACACTTATCTTTCTCTCTCTCTCCTATGCCATTCTTTCCTTCTTCTCTCACTTTTTTTTATAAATTCAGCCTTGATAGGATATGTTTGTATCCTCCACTTGGATATGATGAATCCCTACCCATTTTAAACCTTTGATCAATGAGAAACTTTTATTTTACCTCCTTATTTGACTAGTTTCAATATGTCTATGTGATTATTTGATCTTTTCAAGTGACTAGATTTGCTTCCTTGACATGTTTGTCTTTTTCTTGCATTCATATTCAATTTTAAACTTCTTTATAGGTCTTTTAAAGTGTCAAAGTGAAGTGTGTAAGGTTTAGTGAGTTGTATATTCACTAGTTTCATATAATGACCTCTTGACTAGTATTTCTATCCCAATCATCTTTCATCACCTTCATGTGAAATGGTGATGTAGAGAGGAAGGTTAAGAGTAGTGTTTATTATAGTTTATTCTCATGTTTGAAGTGTATTTGTATCTAGTTGGTAGTGGCCAAGTAATTATGGTGTATTACCTCTATTAGAGTAGGTTTCTATCTCTTTTCATTTTAATTTGATATAGTAGTTTGATGAGCCTAAGTGACATCAAAGGAGCTAGCCCTTTAACCTAGATATTTAATCCAAGTTTAGGCCACTCATAACCAAGGATTTTTTCCATGTTATTCCAAAATTTTAAGTCTTGAATTACCTTAAAAGAGGTGTAAATTTGGTTGATAACAATTTTGGTACATTTGATGGGACTAAGGTTCAAAGTAGTGGATTGAATGTTTGTGTTCTTCTTATACATATCAGCTTTTGGAGGCATTCAAAACATCAATGGTGATTTTGTGATCAATTAGCTAGTTCAAACAACCCAGTCACTTGTTCAAAATAAGTGCAATTTCACTTCATTATCTTGATGGAGTTGTTATGGCTGAGTTTGAGGTGAATTTCAATTTCATACAAGTGGATGAGGCATATTAGTCTTATAACACACCCTATTAGCCTCAACATAATACTTAATAGTTCTATAATGAGTTATACCATCCTTGTCATGATCCTTATTAGCCTTATCATGAACCACATCAGTCCTATGACTATCCTGCTTTCTCTTTATGTGACTCCAATTACATACCTCAACAACCTTATGAATTTTCTTACCCTCTTTACTACTAAGAACATCAATCTTATCTTCCTTATGATCCATATAAGTCTCATGAATAGCCTTATCCTCAACCATGATAACCTCCTTTCCCTCCTCAAATATATTCCCAAGATTTTAAAGATGGAATGGATGAGATAGAAATTAAGGTACTAGAATGTGCAAGAAAAGTTTGGTCAAATTCCTAATATAAGGAAGTGTTTGGGATGTTGGTAGCTACATCTAATGATCCATTAGAGAGAAATGAGTTATGTGATTTTGTATTGGAGAAGATGGAAACTTGGGAGAGGAAAAAAATGAGTTTAATCAAGTGTTTCAAGAGCCTTCTTGTGTTCTCTATTAGACTTCCTACACTCCACATCCTTATGAAACCATTCACTATCCTCAATATTAGCCTTTAAGAGATCCAATTCAATCTTTAAGAGAACCTAGTAGTGTAAAAGTCCCAACTTGGAAATAAGTAGTGAATTCTTAGAAGAAATAAGAGGAAAAGAGCCAAGATCAAGAGATTGAATTCAAAGAAAACTTCGAGCTTATTCAAACCTCATTTTCCTCTCCTTAAGAACCCAAATCTTTTCCATCTTGGAGGTCTATCCAAGAAGGCATTCAAAACAAGAAAGAGGTCCTATTTGAGAAGGTTAAAGATAAATTTTCAGCTATTGAAGAACCTAAATAGGGCTATGAGAAGGATGAGGTGGTTGTTGAGAGGAATGAAGCACTCATAACACTAATGAATTTGATCTCTATTTAAGGTTTATTTCTAGAATCCACCATCCCCAAGGTCTCAAGTTACAAGAATGTACCCTCAATTCCTAAGAATATTCATGAGTCACCTCTCATACGTCATACCCTCTCTCAAGCTCATGAACATATAACCTTGACCTTCCACCATATCCCTTCTTGAAGATGAACTTATCCTTTTAGTGGAAAATTAAGAAGATCAAGCTGTGGTTGAAAATGATGAAGATGATTCAAGTGAGTTTGATGAGGAGATATTCATTGGTACTTTGCTTGGAGAAGAAAAGTGTAAATCAATTTTTAACTATGAGGTTATAGAAGAAGATCTTGATGGTATGCTTCAAGAAGGAGATTCAATTAAATCCAATATTATTAAGGTTGCAACTAGTCTTGATGTTGAAGGCCCTCTAAGTCAACAAGTTAAGGTTATGAATTATTTTGACATGGATTTAAATGAAAAGAATTTGAAATTGAATAGAGGATACAAGTTGAGGTCTTGAATGAATTTGAAGTGGTTCTTAATGAACAAGAATTTAAACTTTAAGAATTCAAATTAAAATCACATCATGATTACATAGAAAGGTTTAAAACTCTTGACAACCCTATAGCCCTTGAGGAGAAATATAAATATGCTTTTCTAGTTATTATTTTGATTGATAAAAAAGAAGAGACAAAAGATGATTAGTAATAATATTTTGAGCTCCTTCAAGAGATTTTTAAGGCCTTTATAAAGGTACATTACCTTTTTTATATCATGCTTATGAGGAGATTGAACAAGAGACATCCATTGAGGACCATGATGCATCTTAGAGTGAGTATGAAAAGCTCCTTGAAGATCTTGATGAGTTTGCAACAGATGATAAGAAACATGAGACCATTCAAGATGTCATGAAGGCCCAAGAATCATGCTTATATGAAGAATCATTGGATGAGGTTGTAGTTACTAAGAAATATAGAATGTATCTTAAATCACATGATGAATTAATATTCATGGGAGATTGGTTTGCTGATGTCACTTTACTTGAAAGTATGCCAAGAGGGTTGGCAAACAAGAAGAGGATGAAGACAACAAGAGAAAGATCCAAGAGGCAGCTTGCCTCATTATATTATTCACTCATGGAGTAGGATATATCATAGAATTATTATTTAATCATAGAGGAATAAATTTTTTAGGTCAGTTGCACACATTGGTTTCTTTCTTGTTTATTGTGTTCCCTAAGTGCTTAGCTAGGATGTGTGTGTCTTATTTATTTGATTTGTGTGTGTTGTCCATGTTTTGTGTGTTTGGAGGTCAAATTAATTTGTTTTGTCATGGTCATGGTCTAGCCAAGTCTGAATTTGAGTGCAAGTGACTCCATTTCCAAATGGAAGGATAAGGCTACTAGTCTAATTAGCATAGTAAGCATGCTACCCCTATGAATCACCAAATTTTTTACCAATTTTGACCCCCATTGTCAAAATGTCAACCCCTATAGGAAAAAACTTGATTGTCATGAATTATAACCTTGTTCATAGTTTTGTCATGCCTTATGTGGTCTTCAAAATATTTTTCCAAAAACGTATTAGTAAAGTTTAAGGTTAATTTGGAGAAATTAAGGTAATAATTTGTACTTACATTTTACTAGCCTAGTCATGTCATGGAGTGATGAGAGTTGGTTGAATGGTGTCAAATGGTCCTGAATTTCTTATCAAATTCATTTCATGCCTTAATCAAATTATTCAAACTTTTCATGTTGGTTTGGAAAATTTAAGGTCCTTTTATGAACTTTAAGGTAAGTTTTATGAAGGAAAAGAATATTTTTACTAAGTTTAACGTGTTTAAAATCTCAAAAATTCCAAAAATAGGTATAATACACTTTTCAAGGTTCTTGGAGGAGTTTTATAACTATCTTGTATGTCAGGATGTTAGATATTGGTCAAAATATTGCATTTCAACACCAAAGAAGAGAGTTTTAGGCACTTATATGGACTTATTTAACTCACTTTCAGGTGAAAACAATTTAGAAGTGTCTCTTTAGCTTCCATAGTCAGATTAATGCCTGTAATGAAGTCTCAAGTTCCAAAAATGTAAAGAAATCTCTCTCTCTCGCCTCCATTATGCCCCTCACAAGCTCATAAAGGTAAATTTAAAGTGGATGGTATAGGCCTTATAGGTGGATTTAGAGATTGATATTTTAACCAAATTTGATGACCCTTATGTCCTCTCAATTAGTGGAAATGGTTGCTTTATTGAGCTCCTTACCTTTGTGAATAATCACTAAGGACTAAGGTGCTTTTTTGAGGTACAAAATACTAATGACTCGATTTTGGGAAATATTTATTGTAAAAATGAATTCTCTAAAGCATGAGATAAATTTAAAAGAGTCTCAGAGATTTAAAATACCATTCTACACTTTCATTCATCAAGGTTGACATGTGTGGCATCAGATTTTGATCATGAGAGCCTTATAAAGACACGTAGGTTGTACTTGAAGTTTCAAGGTTTTTTATTGATTATAATGTATCCAAATGATTTTTAAAATTATTAAAAATATTAACACTCCATCAAAATCTCTCCAATCATATGGGCACCTTCCATACTAGTCTCCAAGTGTCATTCATACTCCTAACTTGAAGATTGTGCATATGGGACTGCCTGTGTAACAATGGTTAAAAAGTCTTATTTTTTCTTGTCAAGGTTGTTTGAGGGTCTTTAACTCACAAATAAATACTTAAAAATGAACTCACAATTTTTAAAAGGTTAAAAAAACCTAACAAAAGGTTTCTTACATTAAATGTAGGCCTATAGGTCTACCTAGACTTGTAGGTATCTTTTGCACATGAAATATGACCCTTACATTAAATCTAATGTTTCAATGGGGATAGGTGAAATATATAAATACATAGGTAAATATATTATAGATAATAGTGACTTGGGAAATTCAATTTTTAACTCGAAAAAGTAGTCTTGATTCCCCTAGACACACTTCAACCTTACATATACTCAGGCCTTCTCAAGGTTCTAGGTTGATTTTCAAGTTTGAAAGGACATATGCAATAAAACCCATTGGATATGGAATTAATGAAGACTAGTAAATAATTAAAGAGTATAAAATATTTTTAGTGGAGATAATTTAAATATTTTTTTTGGAAAGAATCAAAAGCCAATCATAATAGTTAGGATAGTAAAATCAAGCCTATGTGAGGAATTTGAGAGAGAGTGTGTAAGATATGCATTAGAAAAACATATGAATTGGTAGATAGCTAATATAAAATGTGTTTGATGTTTTATAAATAGTTTTCAAGGATCTCAAAATTTCCAAATTTCATAGAGTGAGGGTATACCTTCAAAATGCAGTCAAGACCCTAAATGGATAACTCACATGCTTGCTTAGGTGGCCATAGTTGATCTCAAACTTGAGTAAGAGAAAATTGCAATGTGGAACATTTTTTTGGAGTTAAAATAGATGAAAAATATTTAAAAATTAATTTTTAGGACTATGATACTTAAATAAAATGTCAAAGAGAAGATGACCAAACAAGATTAATTCTAACCTTACATAAATAGTCCATTGACACCTACAGGCTTATGTGAGAGCAAAGTAGGTATTAAAGTTTAATGATAATTAATAGTTATTAGTAATATAAATAAAATGTAAATAATTGTATTTAAATAAATATCATGCAAAATGTAAAATATAGACTCATAATTCTCACCTATAACCAATGAAGACCTGCAAGCAGATTGGTCTAAAAGTGACTTGAAGCCTATGTATATAATTTGTGGCAAGAAGTGTTGTTTGTTAAAGGAAATGATTGAATGAGATTTATTAGTTAAAAATTAGGATAATTAATTAATTATTCCATAAAATATTTTACATAATTAAACACAAATTTTATAAAAACTAAAACCATTGCAAATAGGGGATTCTCATGAACTCAGTCAAGTGGTCTAGCAAAGACTACAGTTAGGCATGTGCATGCTAAACTATGAAAAATTGTTTGATGGGTGTGAAATGAGGATAAAAGGATATGATAAGGAATTTATAACCTTATTTAGACCATTTATGAAGTTTCAACTTCATTAATAGAGAAAAAAGGATCAAACACAATAAATAAGGGTTTCTTATAGTGTTAGGCTCATAAATCCTAGGTATCAACTAATGATGATCATGGTAAGTATGGATAATAAGGATGGAATATTATAATTTTAAAATGTAAGGGTGAGTATTATAGACATTAAAAATTCATTGGAAGCTCAATTCAAACTCAGAATAACACCTTCAGACCTATTTTCTTTCTAGACCTCTCAAATGCACAGTCTATTGGCACAAAGGTATCCTAAACATACTCATATATCTAATGAGAGGATGCATGATTTATAAATATATTATGAATAATTAGTAAAAAATATAAAAAAATTATTCATGGTGTTTGGATGTTCATCTAGAGCTTGTCCTTTATAAATCATCCTTAAGACCCTAAAGCACTTTCAGGCTATCTAGAAAGCTAGTTTTGATTTGATGTGAGAAATGATCTCTCAAATGATTTAAAAAGGAATGATTAAACCTAAAAATTAACTTGATGATATTAAAAAATATCATGAGTACCTAAGAAAGGTATTGGTTGGTATATGCAGGTACAATACTCCATGGAATTACTCAAAAAATAGGGATGTAGGTGTGCTTGTGAGTACACAGGGTATGAAATTATCTTATATCAAGAGAATAGGTAAAAAAATAATTTTAATATGTTTAGATTAAGGTAAAATCAGGTTTTGAAGGGACCCCAAAACCCAAGTATAAAGAAAGAAAGATAAAGCCTCAACGACTACAGGCAGAACCTAAAAACTACTATAGAGAAGTAGCAAAAATAGGTTTTATAAGGACCTGAAACCACCAGAGAGACTACCAGTCAAAACCCAAATTAACAAAGATCTGGCTGCACCAAAGACAGAAGATTACAAAAAGGATCCATAGAACAAGACCAAAAAACAAAACCAATAAGAAGAACCAGACTATTCTTCCAGTTCCAAAATCATTTTCACTGTTTCTTTACCTTTCACAACAGTAGTATCCTGAGTAGTAGTTGCCACCAACTTGACTCCCTCTTGTGTAGCCTTCTTTCTAGAGCTTTGTCTTGTCTGTTTGCTAGGCCCCTCTAAGGATTTGGTCTCCTCATTTACTCTTTTTCCAATATTGACAGCTACAGCACAAATATTGGACGTTACTTCCTCCATTTTCGTTTTGTTCTCCTTAATGAGTTCTCGAAGGTTATTCTCGTAATCTTTGAGCTTGACGGGGATTTCTCTTATCTATTTTTCCATGATGTTAATTTTGTTCCATGCAGCTTTCTGGTTATCTTCCATAATTTCCACTTTCCTTTTGAGATCCTCAATCTCCTTACACATCCAAGAATCAAATTGGAGAGAAGCCTCTGCTTTGCAATTAACCCAACTCATAGGTGTGTGCATACCATCGTTCTACCCCTTCTCTCTCCATTCCTCAGTATTCTTATTGGGACTGTTCCCACCTTCTTCAAAGTGATCCTCTCAGCCCCTTTGATACTGTTCTTTGGTTCCAATTTTAATTTCCATGTCCATTTCTTGATTGTCATCCTGAACTATATTTTCCTTTTCATTTCTTGAAACAGGGTCCTCAATCGGGCCATCCTGGCCAATATCTTCCTCCGACATATTCTTATTTTCCTCACTTTCTTCCTTACTATTTTCAGATTCCTCCTCTTTGCTGACTCCTTCTTTCTCATTCTTCTCTTGACATTCTTCGTCCTCATTTGAATTTGTATTCCAGCTTTTAGTTCCTTCTTCTTCCACCAAATTTTTCTCCCTGGGTTTATCAATTCTCTCCCGCTCTGTATCTTCTTCTACATTCTGATTATTGGTGCTAGGGTACTTGATTTTGTCTTTCCCTTTTACGGTTTCACTCTTTCTTCTCCCAGACTCCTGATTTTTCCCCTAGTTAGGGTTCTTAACCATAGCTTTATTCTTGCAGTAGCCTTCGATTAACAGAATTAGGCCTTCATGCAGGATAGGATGCATTTCCTTCTTCCTGTGAGCAAATAAACTTTGGACCAAAGAATAACACAAGTAAAAGGGAAAAGATAGTCTTACCTTGTGCCTGAAATGATTAAGGAAGACAAAGTGGAATTTATGCACTATCTTGCTCCTTCCATCTAGGATGAAATACTCCCTTATACAACATAAAACATCCCTCCATATCCCCTTAATCTGTTCTAATTCATAGAAATCTCCATTCTTGACCAGCTTCTGCTCTTCCACATCTATCTTGGGGAACTTATAAAAGGCCTCATTCGAAATGCTTGTTTGCTTGGAGAATTTAAGTCCATCCGTAGGCAACCCTGTAACCTCTGCTATAAAATCCTCTGTAAGGTTCACAGTGATACCATGCAATGTGACCCTTTCATCAATCCAATTTTTGAAGAAGGCCATAGTGATATGCGGTTTTGACCCATGGAGCTTTTCCATATAATTCATGACTTTTCCTTTCTGCAGGATTCTCCAGACATCTTGTTTCTCTCTCCATTCGTCACAGTTTTTGGGCTCCTACTTCCTTGGTTCTCCCTTCCTTTCACAAGCCATACTCATTTCCTTGGAAGCCCAGTCACTATGAACTTTACAATGATCCCACCTGCTGCTAGTTTGATTTGAGAGTCGGCTCTGTTTGGGCACGTTCGGGTTCCTCGAGAGCCTTCCACTTTCAAGAGCCTTCCTCTTTAATAATTGAAGACCTTTCCCCACGAAACCACTTCTCCAACTCATTATGTTACTATAACAATCTAATCATTCCCTCCTTCGCTTGAGTTGTATCATGAAGAATGAGTGCCCTCAGTTCCACCTTCTTTTCTAATGTTTCTTGCCACCTCATTTTTTGACCTGTCTAGACTGCGCAGTTTGCTAACCAATCTGCAACTCCGTTGGCTTCACGATAGGTGTGGGTTATAGTCACTTTATCAAATTTTTTTATTAAGGTTTTCATCTCCATTACCATAGCCGCTATAGTCCAAGACACGGTATTTTTATTGTTAAGAATATTTATGATGTTCATTGAGTCCCCTTCTAGCCACAATTTGGGATATCCTGAATCCACAGCTATTTTGATGGTCTGAAGGGCGGCAGTAGCTTTGGCAATGTGACAACTTGATTTACCAATGGGGATTGCAATAGCATCAATAACCTTTCCTGTATGGTTTATCAAGACACCACCACAACCTGCATTCCCCGGATTCCCTTTAGCAGCTCCATCAAAGTTTCCTTTAATCCACCCTTGAGGGGGAGCATTCCATGTAACTCCTAATCTGGGATTATCAGGTTTACCTTTAGAATTTTCCGTACTTAAGGGATTATCCACTTGGAAGGTTGAGCTTGGATTCTTTTGTGATAAAAAATTCTCCTTAATAGCTCTAATGATGTTCTGTCCTACCACCCATCCAAGAAGCTCTTTATTTCTAAAGATTCGGTTATTTCTTTCCTTCCATATTCCCCACCATATATGGGGAAGAGTAAGTTTCCATAAAAAAATTGTTTCAAAATTCTTGGAGGGGTAGTACCAGCTTTTGAGAGATAATTCCACATTTTTATGATGGATCCATGTAATGCCCCACATATTGAAAATTTCTTTCCAGACTAGCTGTGTATAAGAACAGTTTACAAACAAATGATCTCTATCTTCAAAACCCTTCTTACAAAGGATACACCTGTTCACAATATATATTCCTCTTTTCTGTAAATTGTCCAAAGTTAAGATTTTGTTTTAGAGAAGGGTCTAGAAAAAGATTTTGATTTTAGGGATGAGCCCCTTGATCCAGGCCTTCATCCACAACAGTTTGTTGCCATTTCCCTTTGAAGTGAAAATGGAAGAAACTTTAAACTGTCTGCTTGACTCATTGTGCCAAACAATCTTATCTTCAAGATTAGGGTATAGAGATATAGCATTTAGGGACATTTGAATATCCTTGAAATCTTGATCATAGTCAGTGAGGTTCACCCAAGAGTTGTTCTGCCAGTATTGGTTAACCATTATTCCCACTCTTTGCTTGCAACGGTTTATAACATCTTTATCTTGGATTTCATCTTGTAAAGGTTTTCCTTTTAACCAAATATCTTCCCAAAATTTCACCTTATTACCATTGCCAATTTTCCAAGAACTTCCTTCTTCTAAAACATGTTTAGTCCCCTAGACTGCCCCCCATATGGCCGAAGGATGGGAGATGTCTGGATTAGAAAAGAATTCAGGGAGAGACTTTGCCTTAAATAAGTATTTGTGCTTCCATATTTTTCTCCATTCTTTATTTTCCTGATAAACCCTCCAACCCTACTTAGCTAAGAGAGCTATGTTCATACTTCTAATTTTCCTTATTCCTAGTCCACCTTCCCTGACAGGTTTATAGATGTTATCCCATGCTATTAAAGGCATTCTTCTTTTCTCCTCAGTACCTGACCAAAGAAAGTTTCTCTGAATTTTTTCAATAGCTTCAACAAATTTAGTAGGGATTTTGAAAAGACTCAAAGCGTACGTGGGTATGCTTTGTAGACTTGCTTTAAGGAGGGTGATATTTCCAGCTTGGCTTAGAAAACTACCTTTCCATCCCGCTAATTTCTTATTAAATTTTCTAATTAGTCCTTCCCAGAAAGCTTCAGGAACTTTCATCCCAAAAGGGAGACCAAGGTAAGAGGAAGGAAAAGATCCTATGGAGCATTCAAGGATTTTTGCTATTTTGTTCTGTCTATGACTTGGGGTATTTGTAAATAATACTGCACTTTTGTTCTAGTTTATCAGTTGTCTAGAGGTAGAAGAATATAAATTTATTGCTTCCTTTAAAATTCTAGCTTCTGTGACTTCAGATTGCCCCATGAAGATGGTGTCATCAACAAATTGACCATGGGAACATATTAAAGGATGCAAAGAGGGTTTCAGGCCCTTGAATAAACCTTTACAAACTAAGTCCCCTAATTATCTCCCCATACTGTCAGCCATAATTATAAACATAATAGGGGAAATAGGATCCCCCTGTCTTAATCCCCTTGACGGATTGAAAAAATGAGATGAACTCCCATTTACCAACACAACAATAGAAGTAGTAGATATCAACTGCTTGATCATATCAACCACTCTTTGTTCAAAGCCAAAGGCAATAAGGCTATTAGAAAGGAATAACCAATCCACCCTATCATATGCTTTAACAATATCCACTTTCATTATGAACCCCTCTTTATTAGAGCTGAACAACGAGTGAATATTCTCATGCATCATTATTACAGAATTGAGGATTTGTCTGCCTGGAATGAATCCATTTTGTTGATCAGCTATTATTGATGGGATCACTTGAATTAATCTGGTTGTTAGAACTTTGGATATTATCTTATAGAGAGAATTGCACAGGCTAATTGGTCTAAACTGATCAGGACTGTCAGCTCCAACCTTTTTTGGAATCAGACACAAAAAAGTAGCATTAACTTCCTTCAGCATCTGTTTGGCTCCAAAGAATTCCTTCACCGCATTACTGACATCTTTGCCAATTAGTTTCCAGAGATTTTGAAAGAAGAACATGGGAAACCCATCTGGTCCAGGTGCTTTATCACCTCCTAGAGATCTAACTACTTTGAAGATTTCCTCCTCCTTAGGTATGGAACATAACATGTTATTCTGATCCTTTGAGACCAAAGGAGGAACCACGCGTAGGATATCATCCTGACTTTTCAAGTTGATGTTTCTATCAGCCTTCATTAGGGAGGAGAAAAAAGAGATCATTTCCTCCTTTATTTCCTTTTCCTCTGTTATCTTCTGATCTCCTTTTTTCAAGTGTTGAATATGAGTTTTAGCTCTGTGTTTCAGAGTGGAAAGATGGAAAAACTTTGTATTTTTGTCTCCTTCTTTCAACCACTTCACCCTAGATCTTTGTCTCCAATAGGTTTCTTCCTTAGTTATAATATCTTGGTATTGAACCAGTTTTTCACTTTCTTCTCTATGGAAGTCAGAAGTATAACCGTTTTGCTGAATTTTTTCCTGAATTCTACTAATTTCTTCCTTAATAGTCTTCTTTTTCTCAAAGATATTTCCAAAACACTCCTTATTCCATTTCTTAACTTCCTTTTTAACATTTTTGAGCTTGGAAGCAACTCTAAAGAGAGCTGTTCCCTCAATAGGTATATTCCACCACTCTTTTATTTTGCTTTCAAACTGTGGGTGCTGCATCCACATCTTTTTGAATCTGAATGGATGATTCTTTTTCAAGTTTAATTTGACTACTGTGAAAATAAGAGGGAAATGATCTGAGCCTATTCTATGGCAAGCTTCCAACTTACAAGTGTAATCTTTAGTCCAGTCTGGGGAAATGAGAGCCCTATCAAGCTTGGCATGTATACAATCATTATCAAGTCTCCTATTGCTCCAAGTATACTGTATTCCTTGTAGCTCCACATCCATAAAGCCTTCTTTACTTATAAACTCCAAGAGATCAAATCTCCCTTCCATTTGAATAGTGTTACCACCCTTTTTCTCATAATCATAGAGAGGAACATTAAAATCTCCCATAATAATCCATCACCCACAATCATCTTTACTTCTGAGTTTTGAGATGGTTTCCCAGACCCTTTTCCTTTGGTTCTTGATGTTGGGAGCGTAGATATTAACAACATACCATCTTTCCTTTTGGTCAGAACTAGTTATTTTAACAGCCAATTTTTTTTTACTTTCCATCAAAATAGAACCAAAATATTGGTTTTTTTTCCATAGCATCATGGTTCCCCCTGAAGCACCTTCAGAGCTGCTGGCCTTAATAGTATAATTTTTAAAATCTTTGATCTGTTCTGCTTTCTCTTTGCTCATTTTGGTTTCTTGGAGCAGAAGGAAATCTGGCTTTTGCTCTCTGACAAAATTCCTAACTAAATCTACTTTGTATATGCTATTTAGCCCCCTAATATTCTAATACATAAAAATACATTTTTATGTCTCTCAAAATGATACACAAGCTCTGTAAGTTGTCAAGTGGGTCAAGAAGAGAAGTATGCACCATTTTACTAGTCAAAAGACCCATATGTAGACCTATTGAACACTTCAAGAGACATATACTTACTGGATTGGGATTTAATAGGATTTTTTAGACCTAAAAAAACCCTTAAAATAAATATAACCTAAAAATATCTTGGAAATCCACCTCAATCACCTATTAGGCTTGTTCAAATGCTTAGACTAGGGTTCTAACCATTCCATGGTTCACATATCTGTATAAGGTATCAAGAGATAAAAATTGACATGGATAATTGTATTTAAATTATAAAATTTAATCACACACTTTTATATAGTTTCACATGTGTGAGAATGATTTTGGGCTAAAACTTAGTTTCTAGGCAATGAGGCCTAATTGAGGAGAGAGAATGGCAACAAAAGGACACTTCCACATGGATTTGGGTCCTAAAAATTGGAATTGAGATTTAATGGGATAATGGGTCCTCAAATATGTTCTAAATTTCTAAATATACTCTATAAAATATCTACACAAGGAGGTTTACATGATTTCAGGGTTATAAAGAAGAAAGACCTAATGAGAACTTTTGGTGCAAAATAGAGTCTTGGAGAGAGTTTTATGACTCAAAATTAGTTTTTATACATTTAATATGATATTATTATTCCTTTAATGGAGATATAATCCCTTGGAGATGATTAAACCAAGATTTGACAATAATCAAGGTGAGGTGAATAAGGCTAAGGGCTTTCAAGACACCTAAGGAGTTACTTGATGATTTCCAATGAGATGTCAGTTGGGAGAGCTTATAAAACTAATGAAATATATGTCAAGAGTAGATCTGGAATCTAACTCAACATGGTTTGGCATTTAAGAGTGCCACTTGTCATCTCACAAGCCAAGAGAAGGGGCAAGTTTAAAGAAAAGATCAATGTATCAAGTAAGGTTTGAAACTCCTATGCCACTTGGAGCAGGAAATCATATGTAGGAGAGCATACATGTCATATAATACTTATTTATATATTTTCAAACTCTTTTCTTTTTATAACTCTCTTTTGGGCACTTGTCTCTCTCTCTCTCTCTCCTATGCCCTTCTCTCCTCTCACTTTTTCTATAAATCAACTTGGATAGGATATGTTTGTATCCTCCACCTAGGTATGGTGAAGCCCTTCACATTTGTAACATTTGATCGATGATAAAACTCTATTTTACCTCATATTTTAACTAGTTTTAATATGTTTGTGAGATTAGTTGATCTTGTTAGGTGACTAGCTTTGCTTCCTTAATATGTTTGTCATTTTCTTCCATTCATATTTAATTTGAAACTTCTTTGTAGGTCTTGTGAAGTGTCAAAGTTAAGTGTGAAATGTTTAGTGAGTTATCTATTCCCTAGTTTCATCTAATGACCTCTTGACTAGTCTTCCTAGCCCAAACATATTTCACAACCTTCATGTGAAATGTTGATGTAGATAAGCAAATTAGGAGTAATGTTTATTGCAAGTTAGTCTCATGTTTGAAGTGTATTTTAAGTTGGTTGGTAGTGATCAAGTAATTATGGTGCATTATCTCTATTAGATTATTTCTCTCTCTTTTCATTTCAATTTGATATAGTAGTTTGATGATCCTAAGTGACATCAAGGGAACTAGTCCTTTAACCAAGAGATTCAACCCAAGTTTAGGCCACCCAAATCCTAGGATTGTTTCCATGTTATTCCAAATTTGGAAGGCTTTAACTACCTTCCAAAGGGTAAAAATTTGGTTGATAACAACAACATAACACACATTGACAAAAACTACTTGGATATATTATTTTAAAAATAGATTGTGGGTTAATTTTTTTTGATACATACATATGGGTCATGCATCATAATTATCAAGTTTCATTAACATTGGAAAATAATGGTTAAAAAAATGTAGGCTACAATAAATCCAACCTTCCAATAGCTCACATTATCACATGCAATAAGAGTGATACCAATCTAACATGATATTGATGCCTATCATAAAAATTCACAATCTTTAGAGATGACACAAATTATAGATACTAAAATCTAGTATTTAGTACTTGAAAATGATAAGTTTGACACACATTTACCATGCATGAATTGATCACTCAAAAAGGTCCTAATTCATCATTCTTTTACTCTTTCATGATATCTTATGATCAACCCTTTTTTCCTACTATTACACACCCATATGAGCCCCACTTTCTATTTTAAACCTTTTAAATATCCTACATAGACATCTCCAGACTCTCATATCAGTTTTCCTGTACATAGGTTAGTTCTTACAAACTTGGTTAGTTTTTATAGTTGATATAAATTGATATTGTTAAAACTGATCCAATCCTAACACAAAAATATTGTTAAAAATCAAACCCATCCTTAGGGTCTACCCATTTTCCTACCATGTTAGTGGCTTAAAAAATTATTCAATTAGATCCATATATAACCAAATCAAGGTTTCATTCAAAAATGGATTTGGCACTTATTTGATATATAATTATATACTATTGTACATTGAGAAAATATGCCCTATTCTTCCCAAGTTGAAAACCTATCACTAGGAGTAGTCATAAGCTAAGTTTAAATAAATCTAAATCCAAGTCAAATAAAACATTATCAAGTATCAAAATTAATAATTAGCTACATATGTATAGTGAATGAATATAATTACACAATCACATTAGGTGGGAGAACTACATGCATCTTGATTTTCATCATCAGAGTATTAGATATGTAGGTGATGGTCAATCATCAGATGGGGGTGATTGGGGTTAGATCAACCCATTAAAATTTTACCCATTTTTATAGGTTTCTATCCCTCACAAGCACACCTATTATTTCAAGGAAAATGAGATTTATTTACAGAGTTGTGTACATCACCAAGGTTTGGGATCGTAAACACATAACAAATATAAATAGTCACAAGTGACCATAAAATCATTGTGCCCTATTTTTACATGGTTTGGTATTGACTAGTAGGTCAATATTGACTAGTGATACTATTCCATATTAGTAAAATCAATCCAACACATAGAGAATTAATCCCATAATAAAAAAAATTAGATGCCTACTTTATCATGATTTTCATTTTTAGAATATAGTCATAGTCAAATAGTCACCTAGAAAATCTAAGTATCTTGATACAGTTAGTACTTATTTTATTTAATATATTCCACTTTCTAAATTAGAAAAATTAATCTCAATATTTTACATTCAAATGTATGCTTAAATGCCATATCTTAATATTCAAATTATAATACAAAGTTTTATCTTAATTAGATTAAGTAATTCATCTTAATCCAAATTAGGGTAAAATATATTGATGAACCTATTCACATATTTAAAAATGAAAAACTATAGGTGTCCCTTATGTTCTCATCCTTCAAAGGTTTCATATTTTTTGTTGTAGTGTTTTACATATCTTTTTAAATCTTATTACACAAAAATATGTCGCAATCTTTTTGTCTCAAGGTTGTTTGATATGATTTTTGATTTCCATACATAAAATATCTTTTCACATTTTAACCTATATATTCATTAGGGTTTCATTATTCTAGGGTTTCATATTTTAGCCTTAGGGTTTTATTTTTTAGATCCTATTTTTGATTATTCCCTAATAAAACACATTAATCATGACCATGCTTGATGAACAATATTGGTTAATACAAGGATTGAAGTTACTATTTTCACATTATTATATATAGATCATGTATATTATTTAGATAAATTATGTAAGTAAATGGGTAACAAAGATAAAATATAAATTCAATAATAAGTCTAAAGTTACCAATGAACAATCCTAAGTCTTCCTTTAATCTTTCTATTGCAACATCCAATTTGAGATGCATATTATTACTAATAGACACAAAATTTCATGTATGGATCCAATTTTCCCTCATACCTTAAGTTTATACTAGCTACCATCCCACCCCACTATTCATTTGTGACTTATTTTGGATTTCATGTTCCATGTTATCAACACTAGAGGAGGTAGGGTTCCCCACTCAATATGATATAATGATGGTAGTCAACATGTTCCTCCTAAACCCCCTCCACCTCCTATAAGGAAAAAATATAAACCTAAAAGATATGACATCCCCAATAAAATAAATAACACCCATGTTAAGATCTATATGTTAGAGTTACTCAAGAGATCAACAGTCTACAAAGACATCTTATACATAAAATTACAAGAAATAACTCTAGTTAGTGACATACACCCTATATAATTTGATTCCATTATGAATACATTCAAGGATAATAACAGAGTTATCACTTTTAAAAATGAGGTCTTACCCACACAACACATAATAGATCAATATTTTCCATTATTCATTCAAGCTAAATTTTAAAACAACTTAGTCAAGTGTGTGTTGGTAGATAATGGTTATGTATTAAACATTTGTACCACTATCTTAGTAAATTTTTTGAGGATCAACATAGATAATATTAAAAAAATATCAAACCATAAAAGGATTTGATAACACTCTACATCATATAATTAGATGTGATACTAGGTCCCAAGATAACACCTACTACTTTCCATGTTATGGCTAATCATTTACATTAAATATTAATTTTGGGATGACCATGGATCCATTATATGGAATTAGTATCATAAAAATTACACACATGTATCAAATATATGCATAAAGGTTATTTTATTCAAGATAAATAGATGATGATCCTTTTAGGTATTGTAAAATAACTAATATACTAATAAGGACCAATCATAATCAAATTTAGAATATCATACCATTATTAATCCATCACAACCCCTTATAATAGATCAGATGCACACATATGAGATGGGTGAAATAAGTAAAAAAGATAAGGAACCAATAATAAAATACAAATAAACTACACAACACAAGTCACAAGTTAATATGGAACAACCAAAACTATTCATAATCTTCCTTTATTAGTGAATTCAAATTATCAAGATGGCATAGTCACATATTATTATGACAATGGTGATAAAGATATCAACATGGCATATATGAAAAATGATTGGATACATAATTTAAAATTTAATCCTTAAAAATAATAATTATCTCACACTATAGTCACACATCTTGGAGTTTTAACACCTATTTAAATACAATCTTCTAGGGGCAAAGGAATGACAACAATGATAGATCATAAGCACATCCTAAAGGCAAAAACTATTTGAATTACTATCTCACACTAAGTACATGAGAAATTAGATTAAAAAATGATTGGGAAAATTAAACAATAAACCATTTTAGTAAATAATGTGGAGATGATAGATTACAAGACTCCAACACCATTGCAAGCAATAAATATGAAATATACATGAATAAAAATATTATATATAATACTTGATCATAATCACATTACCATCTACTTTACATTGAGGCATGGAACATATTTCACATTAATAATGAAAGTAATATTGTGGTTATAATAGAATCATAAGACATGACACAGATAATTGGTAAGAATTACAAAAGTAGATTAAAAAATACAAGGATAAAGGCATTATCAAGGTATCACAACAATAATAAGAGAAACACAAATCAAGACCCATAAGGAACCATCTTCAAGGATAATGACTATAAATCATCGTAATTTATGGGAGTTAACCAATACTATCTTTATTCAAGGTTTCTATTACAAAAAAAATTTAGATTGATGATAACAAACATCACACCATATGTAGTGTTAGAGGGTTACAATAGTTGGGACATGACATTATATAATTAAAACATAACACACAAGAGCCATGACCCCTTGGATATATTATTTTACCAATAGATTATGGGATAAAATTTGTCAACATATACATATAGGTCATGCCTCCTAAATATATAACACCCTTCACATTAGGAAAATTATGGTTATAATAGATACATGATATATGCATGGGTTAAGATGACCTACGACTATCTGTTTCTCTCAATAGACTAGAATTTGAATATTGTCAATAGATTAAAGCCTAGGTATACTTCGATGATTGGGTAAAGACCAATGATATACATAGATATAGAAGAGGATAACATAAAACTCAAATGTCAAGATGAAGGTTTCTACAATTGTTTAATGTTCTTTTTTATTTAATAGTGAAATGCTAAGAAATAATAAAATATTGAAAAATTATTTAGATATATAAAATATACATATCTAAAAGTAAAACATAGTAATTTACACAATTTAAAATGAGATTTAAATAGTAAATTGACAAAAGATATAAAAATCTATATTAGATATAATTTAATGCTCATTATGGATGGAAATCAAATAAAAATACCTGTGAACTATGTTTAATCATAAAATAGAAATTCAAACTATGATGAGACAAGGTTGTACTAGTAAGATAGGGATTACTTCCTTATTTTTTGAGTTCTACTATATCCTAATTGTTTATGTGACTAATTTTATGATATGGGTCTGTGTGTCTATGTGAAGGTTTACTATTTTCCTACATGTTCTGATTTGATGCATTGATGACTTGAAAAATACAAACCATAGCTATTACACAATAAAAAAATCAATATGAAATGACAAAAATGGGGTAATAGGATTAATGGAATAATATATATCCTTAGGAAACCCTGCATAATATGAGTGCTACTTACATAACCTAAAAGGGCCTCAATCTTATGTAGTTATCTCTCCTAGAATGAGTGTACGAATCTTAACTTTGATATATGAATGTAACTAGATAAATTGATTTTAATGCTTGATAATAAGTGCCCTTGACCTATAATAAAATAACTTCAGACTTAGCCTACTATTAAAATGCAACATAATTAAAATGGGAAAGAATACTTCTCTTTTTCTTAGTGTGTAGTATAATTTCCATGTGATTGCTAAATATGTGTAGATAGTAAAATATGATTTATATAGAATCTCAGTATTTTATACTTGAAAAATACCTTTCAGGCATAAACCTCATTACTACCGAAAGGATTACATTCACCATCTCACTATGCTTAATTACTTATCTTATGATCCAAACCTATCATTTATGATGACCGAGATCTCCTAAGCCTTAAAAAAATCTTAAAACCTAATATATATCATTCACTATCATTTTCAAATCTTAAGTAACATCCTAGCCTACAAAATTTTATGTCCCACATTGGGACACTTGTGTCGACATAATTGTCTAGATTATTAACAAGTGTATAGTCCTAAAAAATTCATCTAATTTTAAAATATTTAGAATCCTATGGGTTGACCCATTTGTATTCTTGAATCCTACCAAGAGATATTTTTAAAAAGTGTGGTATAAATACAAATCTAAGCCTATTTATTATTCATATATAAAATACCAAGAAAACACCTATTCATGCTCACTCAATCAATTTCACAACTAAGTTATACTATCTTATTCTTCCCAATTTTCATATCAATCATATGAAAAACCATATTATAAGTATGAATCACTCAAAGAACAATCCATGACTAGTATTTTTAAAGTTACAAGATAGATCATTACATGCCTTTGTATATAGTATATTTCACCCTTGTGTACACACAATCCAAAAACACCTAGGAAATAAATACATTAGTTTGAAATCCTTCATATAGTATTGGATATGTATATAGTGTTCATTGATATAGGGGTACTTAAGCTCAATGTGACACCATGAGAATAATAACCCATTTTTGGCAAGGTATAATGACCAAAGGTGAAGATCTAGGGTTTTGATCCATACAAAATCGTTGGCAACCTATGTACACAAATAAAATATATCAACATAAATGCAATAGAAAACTCAAAAGGAGCTAGGTGGTCACTTTGAAATACAATAAATATTTTGTACATAACAAATACATGAAGATTAGGATAGAAGTATTGACACAAGTGTCCTAGGGCCAATGTAAGTGTATAAGCCTCTAGAAATAATATTTTTAGAATTTGATGACTAGATCCTAATCTTTCCCCTATCCTATTTCCACATATATAATTCTCATATTTACCTATGAATTTAATGATAAGCTAATTACTATATCATCTTCATGTTTATTCAATCAAACTATTATTTTGAGTGTACTTTCTATATCTAGCATAACTCATTATTTTAATTTAAAATATTCATTTATCCAAGTTTTAGATTTAATTATCCCACTCTATAATAGTTTTATTCATTTATATATACTAAAACTAAATATTTATATCACCTCAATCTTGTATATTTTATAAATATCAATCAGGACTATACCCTTCATTTTTATACCTCTATGCTATAGAAAGGCTCATATTTTTCATATCATTGTGCCTAAATGCTTATATCTTAGTCCAATCCATATCATTATGATTACCTAGGTCTCATGTGCTATATAAAAATATTAAAACTTGATAAACATCCTTCACTATTAGTTTTAGATCTATACCTACATTTTAGACCTCTAGACATTACTAGCCATATAAGGACACTATAACTAAAAATAGTGCCAGATCTTTATATAGTGTTTAATTCTAAAATTTGTATAAATTAAAAATGATTTAAAATATATGGGTTATCCTATTTTTCTTATTGAACCCTACCATGATATATTTTTCAAAAGGTGTGGTATAAATACAAGTCTAAGCCTTCTCATTCCTCATCTAGAAAATACCGAGCCAACAACTACTAAATCTAAATCAATCAACTACACATGATTTATATTTTTTAATATTCATCCATATTTTCATACCAAGCATAAGATAAATTATATTATAGGTCTGAATCATTCAAAAAGTATCCCATGCATGATATTTACCAAATTACAAGATAGATCACTACATGTATCATCATTTAACATATTATACCATTGTGTACATGCTTTCACACACATAGGAGAGAAATACATAAGTATGATTCCCTCCTCAGAGTATTATATATATAATAAATTCCCATTGACATAGGGGTCTTTGGGGTAGCTTGACACCATGAGAATACTAACCCATTTTTTTGAAAATTGATTCCAAGGGTGAAGAGATAGGGTTTGATAAATCAATAAAGAGAGACAACCCATGTCCTAGATCTAAATACATTAGTATAAATTTGATAAAAAACTTAAAATAATGAAGTTGGTCACATCCAAATTAAATCATGATTCCTTATCAGCATTTTCATCACATTCAGACACTAGCATCAATGGTAGTTTCCATAGATATAGAAGTACAATTTCAATAATCTAATGACTAGTCCAAGATATTGATCCTACATACTTTACACTTATTTCTAGTCTAGATATTTTTAGACATAGTAAACTAGGTAAGTACCATTATTTATTATTTATTACAATATCTTTCAATAGTTATACTTTATTAATTTTAGCAATCTAAATTATATAATTTTAGAATATTGTCTATCTATGTTTTCCATTAATTGGCTTGCTATAGATTAATTTATAACCCTTATGCTTAAACTATTTAAATATATTAACCCTATACCCCAATATATAAATTATTAAAATATCCCTTATTAATCTCAAGCCAAAGGCTTAAACATAAAATATTTTAAGTCAACCAACACAATTTATTTATTTGAGAACATTGCAATATATAGGGAGTTATTACCTATAAGTGGGGATGTTATGATCCTAATAATAACTCATTAAACTAACCAAATAACCCAAATATAAAATATATTTTTAACAATAATATATTCTATTAACTAATTAACCCATAATAACTTTACATATAACCATTATAACCAACACACAGTAAATAGTAACTAGTCATTTATCACATGTAAAAACTAATGTTAGAACTATTTCCTAACATTCACCCCTAGATATAACATAGGACAAAAAATTTGATTGTTTATTTCAACCGATAATGGATTTGATTACAAACATGTGATTTTGAAAATCCAATCTTATTGAAAATTAGCTTTCTTGCCTTATTTGAAGCTCATAATTTTAAAAATACTTTTTGATAAAGATGACAAGGACTTTAATTTAGACATAAATGGCTTAAATAAAAACCAACCACTTTATTTTTGACAAAAATGATATTGACTCTAAATATTAAAAAAATAGTCTCTATCAAAACTATAACTTAGCAAGCAAAATTCAATTGACTATTGAATTATGAAAAAAATTAATCGACACACCATACCAATAGACTATTACTATTGATATGACTATGACTCTCCTTAAAAAATACAAACTTTTAAACCATAATCTAAATACTATAAAAACTAAAAAATAATAATTCTAAGTTTAAAATAAAACACTCCAATAAAACTTAAATAATAAATTAAAAAATAAAAAAATTTAAACTCAAACTCAACCATAAACAAATCAAAATGTAATAATATAAAAACTAAACCTTAAACTATGTTGAATATAACAAAACTAAAAAGAAAAAACTGTTGTCAACATATCTTTAAACATTACTAAATATGACTTAATAAAGTCTAAAACTACATAATAAAAATACAAACTAAAAAAATTAAAAAACTTAAACTTAAAAAAATACTATGGACTTTCCAAAAAAGTCTAAATAATAATAATAATAATTAAAAAAAAAATTAAGGGCATAATACCAAAATATAATGATGGACCCTAAAATCTAACACCTCTAATAATTTTCTAGAGCTGATGTGAACATGGATATCCAAATCAAGAATATTGATGAAGTTGAGGTGTATGGTCTACTGTTCAAGTTTTAATTCACCAAAATTATTAACTTGCTGAGTGGAGGATAGAGGGGTCAAAGCTGAGCTAAAGATGGTGCAGTGGGTAATAGATCTTGCATGGTGGAAAAAGGGAGTTGATAGAAAAAGATCTAAGTTGATGTGGATTCCAAACTTAGAGGGATATGTGCATTAGTAGTTTTAAATTCACCAAGTAAGAATGTATATGTAGAACCTAAGATAGAATCAAATCTAATACATAACAAAAACAAATCAATGTAAATACATGTGAGTCTTATTCACTTCCAATAATGATCACTATGGATTTAGCTTGTATGTTGATAAAAAAATAGAAGATAAGTAGGGAACTCATAAATAGGGGTTGAGCTTGAGAAGTGAATGGCTAGGAAGAGGAACCTCAATGCAAACATGCCCAATCCTTCAGTAGAAATCTATGATTGTAAAAATATTTACTTGTAGAAAGATATATATATATATATATATATATATATATATATATATATATATATATATATATATATATATATATTTCCAAATGCACATAGTGAACAAAAATGGGTGGAAAATATGTGAAAATAATGATCGAGGTAAAGGTAGAGAGGAAAATACAGATGGGTGGTGTAGCCAACAAATATGCACATGGTCTTCACTACACTTTGTGGATAATGTGCAAGCAGGGTTTATGAATGTATGAACACTAGTTGCATGTGGTCTACACAACAATGCTACTCAAAAATCATTTTGGTGAAAAATCACAGGGGAATGTAATGTATAGAGAAGTCCCATTAGGGTACCTAATTTGATACTAGATATTGAAATTAAACCTTATCAAGCTAGAGATAAAGGCTCAAACAAATAATATTATAAGTCAACCATCATAATTTATTTATTCAAGAACATTAAAATATATATGGAGTTATTACCTATAAGTTGGGATGTTATGATCCTGGTGATAAATTACTAAACTAACCAACTAACCCAAATAAAAAATATATTATTAATAATAATATATTCATTTAACCAATTAACCCATAATAACTTTACATATAACTATGGTAACTAACACATAGTAAATAGTAACTAGTCATTTACCACATGTAAAAAACTAATGTTATAACTATTTTATAACATAAATTTTAGGGTTAAACATTTGGTGAACTTGAACTCTATGTCTTTTTATGTAAACCCTATATTACCCTAGGGTATTAATCCTTTTGAAGTTTTTCCTTGATTTTCACCACCTAATCTAGCGCTGTAAGATCTATAACAACTATAAAACTTTTAAAAATAAAGGTTGTAAACATTGATACAAATTTTATGAAATCATCTTATGCTATTGATTCATAATATGTGTTACATAATCTTCTTGTACTTGAAATATCTTTGCACCCTTTATCAACTAGTTTTGCTTCACCCAAATTCACAATTTATGATGGAAAGGGTTTTCATGAATAGTATCTCAAATATTTATATGTGGATTATATTGATTATGCTTCTAATGAAAATTTTTTAGACAAATTATTTCCAAGGAGCCTTAAGGACTATTTTTTACAATGGTTCTATGATTTACCATTTTGGGTCACTTTATGATCCAAAATTTGTTTAAATAAATATCTATTTAGTTTATTAAGGTTAGTTGGTTCACACGAATTAGTTACATCTCATAACCACCATTAAAATATTTATAAGCTTTTACCCTCTTTTTAAATATTAACTCAAAATAATAATTACATTTTATGTTGAAAACTATATTCACAATGTAATTTGTTTATGTTATCTACTAATATTTGGGCCAACAGTGGTATCAGAGCCACGTAGAATGAGGAAGCCATACATGCAAAGGATTGAGAAGTAACATATTAATGAATATACAAGACAAGATTCTAACATTTTATTGACAAAAAATAGACCATTCCCATGAAAATGCTTGTGTATCATCTTACAACCTATTACCTACAATTCTAAAGGTGTTGTGTCATTCAATAATCTCACCAAATTCCTGTAGGTACTATTTATTCTTGGGTATAAGACATTTATTGTAAATAATTCACTTTTTAGTGAACATTGTTAACCCAATTTCAAATTATAGGCAGATGGAATAATAGTTGTACTTACAAATCTAGAAATATGGATGGAACCAAATGTATGGCTAGAATTTAAGTAGGTTGAAGACTTTATGCTGATAGGGAGAGAAATAGAAAATGGGCGCTTGTAAAGTGGAATGTCATAATAAAAACTATAACTACTACAAATTTTTTCTCTGTAAGTGGATTTTTATAGTTTGAAGTGGAAGAAAAACTATAACCGTTGGTGGCATTGATAGCAAGATATAAACTTGTGTAGGCATAGTTCAATCCCATAAGATTAAATCTTCCAATTTAAATTAATCTATCATAAGGATTGATGCATTAAGTAATCATTACAATTTTCATTTTTCATTTAAAATATGGTGTAGTAGGCTTTGCTATGGTAGGAAGCTTATAGTTTAGGTTTTATTTATTTTTTTTTCATTGCTCAATGGGGACCTCCACAAAAGTGCCAAGTATATCCTTGACATGAAAGTAAATAACTAAGGATAAATTTTTTTTACATGCACAATATTTTTATTTTTATAAATATCTAAAAAAATATAGTTCAAATAGATTATGGTGGAGTTGGTAAAAAAAATATTGGTAAGCTACATATAAGAGGAGAGGTTACAAGTTTAAAACCTACAAATGTTTTTTGTCAACTTAAATTTTCCATCTCACTTGGAATATTTTTGGAATATTCTATTTTTTACTTGGTGAGATAAGGGTGTAATTCACATAAACACTTATGACACTCATTGTAAATTTTGTGACCAAACATTTGTTTGTACAAAAGTGGTCATGTAATCAGTGGATTAATAGGTTTTTGGGCATTATGGATAGAAAAAATGGTTTTTTTTATGTTTTGAAGCTTTTTAATATATTTTTTACATCAATCCATAATGAAAATGATTTATAACGGTGCACTTTTGGTAGAAAATGACACCTTCAAAATGTAATTTTTTATAATGCCACCTCTTATATATGATATTGGTGAATACATTATTTATTACAGGTCCCTCAGGATCCTTATGATTGACTAAGTGTAAATGTCACATTGGAGGTTGGAGGATCCATTGGAGGTTAGAGGACTACTACCATTCTTTAGTTAGTTATTCATTTAGAGTTTGGGTTCAATACTTGAATGGTAATTTTTATTGAAATAGTTTACTTATTTTAGTTCTAATTTTGGATTTTTATCCATGATATTCATGACATAGAGTAGGCATGATTGTTTGATTTTGTTTCTCTTTTTACAAAGATTTTCACCTCTCACTTGGTAGGGGTAGAAGATATAACATTGATTTGTCTTTGATCAATTGTCAATGATAGTATGAGTTGATAGGGGTTGATAGCACCAATAGTGTTAAACAAAGGTTATCGATGTTTGTTGGACATCTAGAGATGTGCCATACACAATATGGGTTGGTCACTTTGATAGGATTCTAGGTTGAATCTTATGTGAATTAATGTAGTTGGATAGGCCTTGATCGTGTTTGACTATAGTGTGATACAATGATCATAGAGGATAAGTAGTCATTTATCATGTTCATCAACCTTTTATTCTATAACTCATATGATGGGATTTTGTATGGAGTGACATCAGTTTTGGTTAATACTAGAATGTATAATACACTAGTTGAAGTTGATTCAAATTTTCTTTGATGACTTCAAAGTCATTACTCCAATTTTTTTTAATTATATACCCCTTTAGATCAAGGGGGATTTTTTTGGGTCATTTTATGATCCAAAATTTGTTTAGCTAAATATCTATTTAGTTTATTAAGATTAGTTTCTTCACAAGAATGAGTTACATACCATAACCACCCGTAAAAACTTTATAAGTTCTTACCCTCTTTATAAATATTAAATAAAAATAATAATTACAATTTGTGTTGAAAACTATTTTCACAATGTAATTTATTTATGGTATCTACTAATATCTGAGCAAACATACCACTCCAATTAGTGAGATAATTCAAATCTATAGCTGATCAATTCTTAGAACATCTATCTATCAACATAAATAAATTACATTCTGAATATAGTTTTCAACACAAATTGTAATTATTATTTTTAGTTAATATTGTCAGTGAGAGAATTCAAACCTATATCTGATCAATTAGTAGAACATCTATCTATCAACATCACTAAAAAAATGTCATATGCTCAAATTTAAAATATTAGACAAGGCACCAATAAAACTATCAATTAATATGTTTTAAGATATAAAATAATATTAGCAAAAATGACAAATACAATGGTAGATAATTAACTGCAAGACATCTTCAAGCAAAACTTACTTTCCCCATTACATGAGTTCATTATTTTTAAAAAGTTAAAATATTTTGATGACTTATGCCATATTTTTAGAGATAATGAAATGAAAATTATTTCCTTGAAAAAGATAAAGGATGTATCAAACACACTAACTATATCTAATACCAAGTTTCATATCAAATGAAGCTATAAGGTGAAACCTACAGAACCTAAAAAGGAAACAACCATAATAGTTAATATAGTGTCACAACAACCTAATCAACTCATCTTATCTAATGCATATAAGATAAAATTTAAATGATTACCTAAGTCTCCATATAATTTACTTAAAAATATTATGGAGTGTCATATCATATCTCTCCCTCTTCCCATAGAGGTTGAGATCAATTGACCTCTACCAAAAGCATATGATGTTAATGCATATTATGACTATCACCAAGTCCATATACATTCTATGAATAAATGTTATACATTGAATCATAAGATAAAATACCTCATTGATGACTAAAATGTTACCTTTGATGATCCTCCAAAGGATTTGGGTTTGCAACCTGGTGATCACCAGAATCAAAAGATATTTAACAATCATTGGCAAGATCATTCGAAGAAAGATCTAGGAGTGAAAATGGAATATAATGCACATCCTCCTTCATCACATTATGGGAACCTAGAATATGGTATTCTTGGAACTTATAAATGAATGGTACCTCCTATGGTTTAAATACCTTATATTACATTTGATGATAGTGAAATAATTGATGATGACTCAAATGTTCATTCATTATTTATTCAAACATATATTGATCATCAACATATACATAGTGTTATGATTGATAATGGTGATAATGATAACATATGTACCTTGAAAATACATACACATTTTGTATATACACATTATGATTTATACCATTTGACAAAAATGGTTAGAGTGTTTGATGGCACATTATAACACATTATTAGTGATATTGATTTACTTTTACTGATTGGTCTAGCATATGTGGTTACTACATTTTTAGTTATACCGTATATGATAGTATTATATATGTTATTAGGATGAAATTGGATACATAAATTCCCTACAGTACCTTTCATAGTGCACGGAGGTATTAAATACATTCATACCAAAATGGTAGTCACAGTTCCTAAATTTTTATATGAACATCCACTTGAATAAGGGAAGTTTATTCTAGGACAACTAATTATTAAACCTACTAAGGTTAATCCTCCATAAAATTTTAAGAAATAGGTAATCACCTTTCCTATTTGTCCCATACTTGAGATGCCTTTACACTATAGACACATAGTGGATTCCAAGTAATCTTCACTACACCTACACAACATACCCAGTTACCTAAAACAACTAAATAAGTTCCAATTAAAAATACTAAAGAAAAACCATAGAGAAATCAATGATGGGTTACACAAAACCCTACTCCTTGTATTGTTTTTTTATGACCATATAGTCCTATTATACATATGTAAGATACCACAAATTCTATAGATCTAAATATGACACCTATGCATGCTCCTTGATAATACCTTGAGTTTCACATACCATATTAAAAGCTTGGAATTACATATGAGAATTCCTTGGATGAGATAATAGGATAAAATTTTAATTTTAAATATTCCAAAAATCTAAACAATAAAATATTCAAAAAATACAAAAAAATCAAAATTTAAAAGGTACAAAAAAACATTTAAATAATTCAAAAATACAAATATATTTAGCATTCCCATATTTTAGTAACTCCTTGGCATATATGTTATTTTATTTATGTTAATATATATAATATCATTTCATTCATATATACACATATGTTTCATACATATTTAAGTGTGATACAAGCATACCCAGACACATGATCTATGCATTTCTAGATGTTGAACCTTTTCTCTACTTCTATCATATAGTATGTTGGGGGAGTCTACTTATTTGATCATGATTGATACATGTTACATATATTTTATGATCATTTATACATTATCATGTTTGATCCTATATGGTATCACTTACATATGTTTATATCCATGCTCATATCTTTTATAATGTACTTGATATGCTATGCTACATACATTTTTTGCTAATACATATATGCATAGACTAGTATAATATGCTTATGTGGTTACTTATGCTTAATATATTTTTTATCAATTCCTTGAGTGTATTTCATTTATTTATATAATATTTATTATGAAGCATTTGAATATGTTACTTGCATATTATCCACTATGTCATTGTATGTTATTTGGATATTTGAATATATCATTCTATGTTGATCGGATAGTTAAATCTGTCACCCCATTTGATTTTTAATTATTTAAATATGACCCTTATATGAGGTCTTCTTAGACCATTATTTTAAATTAAATAAAGTTATATTATACGTGTGATTATTTGTTTTTTGAGCTTGTGTTGTTACTCTCTACACATTCCTATGATCTATATCATGTATTTTAGGACTTGATGTGATCACATAATGCTAGCCTAATTTATATATATATTTAGACATGTTATCCCTCTATTATACATGATTCATACACAAATTAAATAGATATATTATCCTTCTGAGGGAAGGTACCTACTAGTTTCTATCTTCCTCACCTCAAAAGGGGAAAATTTAAATAGGGGATCTCATAAAATCATGACCTCCATATTTTCATAGTTTCCATATTTAAGTGGAGGCATGTCACAAAGACATGCCCTACACACTTACACACTTACTCTTTATATATAATATTTTGGGATCATGTCATAAAAACATGACCTCCACACTCACACAAATCTCCAATTCAGTTTTATGATTTAGATATACACTTGGGTTAAAATACTATACATTGCACCAATTTTTCATAGATTTGAAATATATTTTTTCAAATTTATGACACATATAATCTATCTCAAACATATTATATGTGCATATTCCATTCTATTTCACCTAAAATTATAAACTTACAAATTATATTGCTCATCATGATGCACCTATTACACCATTATATACTATTATCAAGACTTTTATTCTATAATAGTTGGTTAATTTTATAGGTTAAAGTGATTAAATAATTAAACCTCACTATAATTTTATATTAGAGTGCTTAAATCATCCAATATCACCATATTTATAGGATGAGTTGATTAAATAAATCACTCTCACCTAATTATATATATTCACACTTAAGTTGTGTGATTGAGATATAATGATCTCAATGGTAATGTGACAACTCATATTTGCATTAGATTAGTGGCATAAAACCTTCCAATTTCCTTCTTCAATTCTCCAAGGTTTAGGTCTAAACCTTTTATAACTCCAATACTTCATCAAGAATCATCTTTACCAAGTTAAAGCATCAAAAGCCAACATGGTTCATTGACACACAGGTGCATTCCTTCCTTGCTATCTTGTTTGTCAATAATTTCAATAATTTAAAATTTCAAATTATATCCATTTATTTATAATATAAAATGATCTTGGTTAAAGGACATGCACCAATAAATAAATCAAAGTGGGTTCAAGCAAAATAAACTTGTGTTATACACACCCAATCACACATTTATTTCTTTTAAACTAATAATTTCATCCTTATACATTACTAGATTAAAGGAGGGGAAAATGTAGATACTAAAAATAAATATTTATAACATCTCAGTCTTGTAGATTTGAAAAATATCAATTATAGATCTACCCTTCAGTTATAGACCTCTTTGCTATCGAAGGGCTTGCATTCACCATATTATTTTTACTCAATACTTATCTCTCATTTTGATCCATATCATTATGATGATCTAGGCCTCTTATATTATATATAAATATTAAAACCTAATAAAAATACTTAACTATTAGTTTTATATCCATACCTTTTTTCTATCCCTTTGGACACTACTGACCATAAAGGAACACTAGCACCAATGATGGTGTCTAGATACTTATCTAGTGTCTAATTTATAAAGTCATCTAAATTTAAAATGATTTAAAACCTATGGTTTGACCTATTTATCTTATTGAACCTTATCGTGAGATATTTTCAAAAGGTGTAGTATAAATACAAGTCTGAACCTTCTCATTCATCATCTATCAAATACCAAAAAAACACATATTAAAGATGAATCATTCAAATATACAAGCACTATATTATACCCTATTTGTCCATATTTTCATGTCAAGTATATATTAGTCATATTGTAGGTCTAAAGCATTTAAATAGTAGCCCATGAGTAAAAATTATCAAATTACAAGCTAGATCATTGCATGCATAATCATATAGCATATTGTAACCTGTTTCACACACTTTGACACACATATGGGAGAAAATACATAAGTTTAAGGATCTCCTTGGACTATTGGCCATGTAGGAAACATCCATTAATAGAGGGGTCTTTTGTGTAGCTCGACATTGTGAGCCCACTAACCCATTTTTTTATCAAACTCATTTTAAAGGTGAATAAGGGTGAAGAGATAGGGTTTTATAAATCAAAAAAGAGAGAAAACCCATGTTTGATATTTTATTACATTAGCATAAAGGTGATAAAAAACCCAAAACATTTGGTCACATATAGATCTAGTCATTAATCTATGACATACACTTGCATTACATTCAGACACTAGTGTTGATGGTAATGTGCAGATCATGTGGTAGGGTTTTTGGCTATAAAATTAAAATTTAAAAAATGTGATGAATATTATAGAATAATGATCTTACATACTTTACACCTATTTCTTGTCTAGATCTACCTATACATAGTAAACTAGATAAGTACCATTATTTTTTATTTATTACAGTATCCTTTAATTGTTGTACTTCATTATTTTTGGAAATCTTAGTTTTATAAATTTAGAATATTATCTATCTAAGTTTTATATTAATTGGAATGATATTTATTAGTTTATCACCCTTGTAATTGAACTATTTATATATTTTTAACCCTATAACCCAACATTTAAATTTTAGGTTTAAACATCATCCTTGTGTATAGGATGTTCTACCTCCTTAACCCTTAACAACCTTTATATCAAAAAGAGTTAAACATTTTATGAAACCAACCTCTGTGTCTATTTTTTTAAACCCTGGTTTGACTTAAGGTTTCATGATTTTTTGATTTTTGCGTTGTAAATATCTTAAAAATTAGATTTGCATTTATTCTAAAAGAATTAAATTGTGCCCAATATGGATGTATCTAATCAATACTTTATTGATCAATATATTATGGTTATCATTTATTATTATTTTATATGCATTGATAAATCAATGAAATGCATAATCAAAATGGTTTAAACAAATTGGTCAAATTAAAGGCAGTGAATTACAACAAAATAAAAATTAAATTTCTCTTTACAAATCTTTATTTAATATAGAACTAGTATCTAGGCATCAATGTTCATTATCTCAACCTTTTATTCCTAATATATCCCATTCAAGTGAAAACTACCATCCCACTCCCATTATTCATCCATGATTTATATTAGATTCTAATTTCCACCCTATCACTACACAAAAAGGTAAGGGTGCCCAGCCTATCCAACCACATATTAGTAGACAGTAGTTTCCTCCAAATCTTAAAATAGTAATCAAATCTAAAGTGTATGATATTACTAACCAATTGAGTAATACACATGTTAATATTTCAATCCTCAAACTCTTAAAACAATCAACTATCTATAGGGATATCTTATATGAAGCCTTACATGAAACCCAAAGACCAAGTGATATAGATTGCAAGATGGATTGTATTAACTATATTGTTCAATATATTATTAAATACCTCATAAATAATGAAAATATCATCACTTTTAATATTTACCATAAAAAGATATTATTAACTAAGACTTGCCTCTATTCATACAAGTCAGTGTGCTTATCAAAGGAATAAAAAGAGAGCTAGTTGATAATGGATCCATATTAAAAATTTTAAGCATGGAATTATAAAAAAAAATGGGCCTTAGTTCATATATCATTCAAAAATTAGACATTCATATCAAGGGGTTTAATAATTCATGTAGCCTAAAAATTGGCAAATCATATTAAATGTGACATCGGGACCAAAAATGGTACCAAATACATTCCAAGTAAAGTATCAATCATTTAATTATAACTTAATCTTAGGTATACCTTAGATACACATAATGGAATTTGTCCCATCTACATTACATTTGATGTGTTAAATTCATACATGAAGGGATCTTATGGACAATGCATGTCGATGATGTGCCCTTCAATTTTTTTAAAATGATACATTCCAACATGGAGGAGATTATTAAACTAAGACCACCAAAATAATATATTCCACTTAAAAGTATACCAAATTAGGAGATGGAAAAATAAATAAAAATAAATCATTTATCACCAGATACTCATAAAGCACTAATGACTAAGGTGCACATTGATGCACATCTATAAAAAGAATAATTTCCAAAAGAACCAATGATATGAACAAAAAAAGAATAATACATTTGAGCTTCCTTTATTATTTGATAAAAAACAAAAATATGGTAAAAATTTATATTACTATGATAACAATGATGCTATATTTCATGATATGACAACTAAACACTTGAAAACATTAAATTGTTATCCACTTGAACATATTTTGCATAACCTATTCACACATATAGATCTTGGTAAATATAATCTAAATCCATCTCTAAAATATACAAAACCAAATAAAGATAAGGGAAAGATAAAAATAACTGATGAACATGTAAATGCTAGTTATTCAATCCATCCCTATTGATTAAAATATTTAAGCTAACTTTGTGAGGGAAAAATGAAATACATCATGTTAATAATGTAGAATATTCACATGTCTCCACAACATATTTTATAGATCACAATAAAAAAAGATGCTTCACATATAATATTTTATATCTTACTTGAGCATAAAATGATATATTTATTGCATAATAAACACAAAATTATGGAGCATGCTTATTCATATAAAAGAATCAAAATATTATAATTATCATAGGTCATGAGACATATCATTATGAAGAATTATAAAAATAAATTCGTAAGTATAAAAATGATGGGTGTATATAGATAATGCTAGAAAAATGACAAAAATCATTGATTATGTTGAAGCGCTTCATGACGTCTCATGACAAAATTTTGATTGCCAAGGCGGTGTTGCCTCTGTGTTTTGCAGAGGGGATGTATGGGTTGATGATTGGATGGACGTTTAGGGCATTGGCGGTGCTAGTTCTGGGGTTTGTTTGGTTGGGGATGGGGTCTGAAGGCAAATGTTTATGCGGCTCCCAAAAACCCTTCCTCGTGTTAACGCGGTTCTGAAATGTGTAGATCTGTTATTGCGTGTTTTTTTAAGGTTTCAGGTTCTTGTATGACTTGGATGCCTATTTTAGGTCGTTGAGGCTGGTTTTTTTGTTTAGGTTTCAGGTCCTTGTAAAACCTAGGGAGCTTTGTCTGGATTATCTTGGTGGTTTCAGGGCCATGTAAATCCTGGTTTTATTACTGATGTTCAGTGGGTTAGCCTGTCCTGGTGGTTTTTATTGTTTTATTCTTTTTTTTAATTTTGTAAAGGGTTTCGGGGCCCCTTCAAAACCTGATTTTACCTTAATCTAAAACAAGTGCAAAGTAAAAATGGGTATAATAGATACCACCCACAAATATAGGATCTAACCATTATTGTAAATGTTAATGGGACCTATTATGAACATCTCAAGGTTGATATAAATAATTTGGACACAATTTGTATTATTTCTTCTTTAAAATAGTTTAAACATATTTTCCATAATCTTAGGGGATACATTTAGTTACCCATTGCATGTGGACCAAAAATGTCCCCTACAAGTATATGGGTATTAGACTACACACTACATTTGACATTTTGTTTTGGGTAGCAATGGTTGGCAGATATGAATGCAAAAGAGGATACTACCAATATGTGCCTTAATTTTCCTTTTAAGGATAAATAAGTTTGCATCTAACATGATAAATATGGTAATGAACCAATACCAACTATTTTTTGTGAACAAATGCAAACAAACATCAAAGAGGTAAAAATAGATCAATATAAATACTAGTGACAAGAAAAAGGATTATTAGGTGGTCCTATCATCTTTGAGGATGATAAACTATTGGATTAAACAATTGTGAAAAAAATCCAAAAAAATAAAATATTAAAGAAAATACAAATACATTCAAATAAAATAAAAAATATGAAAAATATTTAGCATTCACATGTTTACTAAATCCTTGGTTTTTATGTTGTCTAATTTATGTTAGTAGACAACATATAATTTATTTACACATATGTTATACTCATCCTTGAATGTGATATAGGCATATGCCAGATCCATGATACTTACACATATAGATGTTAGACCTTTCCTCTTCCCATGTGATACACTACATTAGGGGAATCCACCTTCTTGATCATGATTGATACATGTTACATTACTTTATGATAATTTCTACATTATCATGTTGAGCTTATATACTAATTCTTATATATGCCTATACTCATGTTTACATCTTTCACAATGTACTTGATATGCTAAGTTACATTATTTTTTTAATAACATATATATGTATACACTAGTATGATATGCTTATGTATGTTGCTTATACATTATTTATTCACATTTTAATTTCCTTGAGTGTATTTTTCTAACTTACTATTGTCTAATTTGAGGAACATTTGAATATGTTCCTTAATTTTTGGTACCTATTCCATTATATTTTTATTTATTTTACTATTTGGACATTTGAATATGTCATTCCTTTGAGTATGTGGAATTTGAATACTCCCCTTGTTTGTGGTCTCCTTTGACCCCTTTTTTGTGATATTAAGTGATTTTGTGTGTGTGCTTGATTATTTGTTGAGCTTGTAATGTTATTTTATAGACATTTCCTTGATATATATCATGCATATTAGGGATTGTTGTGATGATATACTCTGAGCTTCATTGACATATATACTTAGACATTATACTCCTATATGTTATATAATTCATACAAATATTAAATTATTATCTTATCCTTTTAAGGTAAGCTAACTACTAGATTTCATTTCCCTTACGTCAAAATGGTAGGGGGGGAATATCAGTGTGGGAATGTCATAGAGAAATGAAATATAAACTTATATAATTATTAAAATTTACATAATTTCATTACAATTTACATGATCTAGATATACACTTGGGTCATAATCTTATATATTACACTAATGTTTACATGTTTGGGATGAATTTTCTTAGATTTTGGATAGATATTATACAAAGTTACAAAGTATAGGTTAAATTTAGACAAATAATTTAACTTGAGACACATTATAGGTGCATATGCAATGCAATTTCACTAAAAACTTCAAATACATATTCAAACATTTTTACCAAGAAGCACTGATACTTTAAAAAGAAACACCATTTTCACTAGGAAGTACCATTTTAAACCTTTTATATCTACAATAGTTGGATCCCATTTAGTAGTGTGGTTAAAATTAAATTCTTTAAGTGTCCTAATTCTACTTCTGTTTTATAGGTTAAATTGGTTATACCACTTAAGTTGGATTTTATTATACTATCACTTGAGTTATGCGATTAAGATTTAATAATATCAATGGGCATGCCATAACTCACCCTTGCACTAGATTGGGGGAATAATTACCTTCCAATATCCCTCTTAAAATATATAGTGTTTAGTTTTAAACCTCCAACTCTAATGATTAATAAGAAAACATTTTCATTAAGTCAAAATAGGAAACATTATTACATAGATGCACATGTGTATTCCTTCTTTGCTCTCTTTATTTTAAAACATTTTAATTATGTCAAATTTAAGATTATATGAACTAATTTATACTATAACATGCTCATATTTATATGTCATACACCAAAAAACACTCAAAGTGGGATTAACCAAGGGAAATGTGTGTTATACACACCTAGGTACACATTTATTTCCTTTAACCTAGTAATTTAATATTTAAGCATTATTAAATTAAAGGGGGTGGGGATGAAAATAGTAATATCTATTTTATATAGAATCTCATATTTTTATACTTGATAAATCCCTATCAAGGATATACCTTTTAGTTATATAACTCATTACTACCAAAAGGATCGCATTCAATTACTTATTGTAACAACCCCATTGGGTTTTACCAAAATATAGTATTTAACAAAAATATCAATTACACATATTCATCATACAAATTTCACCATGATAAATCTAATTAGTGATATTTAACTAATTGCATTCATTTATTTAACCCAAAAGGTTTATAGCTAATCCACTTAGCTAAGTATCACCATGAATAGATAGAATAATCATGAACAATGCTATATAAACAATAATTATTGCATCTAAATCATTAATAAAATAGTATAAATTTAGACACGAATGATACAACATTACAAAAAATATTTTAGAATTATAATGTATAAATATTATAGTTTTCAGCAATACATAGTAATTTCTCAAATAATAAAATGTGATACAAAGCTCTATGGAGAATGAGTCTCCATGACTCAAGTATCATTCTGTAATTTCAAGTGTAGTCCCTAGTGTAGTACTCTAGTCAGAGGGAGAGAATCATCTAAGAATTTTTCCACATCAAATATGGACCATAGATACCCCACACTATCTCCCAACAAGGGGTTGGCCCTCCATATATGGGTAGATAATGATGGTGCAAGAATCCAAAGTGACAAACTAGAACCCGTGTGTTGTAGATATCTAATACATAATGGGTATAATAAATAAATCCATTATAACATAATATCACACAAATATGAAAACTATATAAATATATGAAATGACAATGTTTAATTAAAACATTACTTTTATGAAAGTTTTCATTAACTAATGATCTCTAAGATTAGTCAAATTCATACATGCCACTAAATTAGATTACACATCATCTCATATTTATGGTACTAATTAAGCTAGTGGAATACATCCACTACTTATTTAGATTCATAAATGTGAGATTCAGTTAAAATATATAATAATATAAAAACCAATAGATTTTAACATATTATTCCCTATTAGCAGATGAAATATGCTAAGGATAGAAATATCATTTACATTCATTTAGTCCATCAAATGAAATCCAATGAATCTAAGATCCTTTAATTTATTTTAGGAATAATAAATAGAATCAAAATATATTCCTCAATAGAATATTTCCATACAGGTAAAAATCATATCTAGACTACAAGTTAATATCACTATGTAACTTTAAAAGTTATTTCCTTAACTTTTCAAATATTAAAGCCATCTTATTTTTTGTTCATATTTCCCAAATATAATTAAAATCCAATCTTTTAATAATTATAAAAGATATATATTTTATCAATTAAATTCTTTAAATTTAAAACTTTAACCAAACATCCAACACATAATAGATACCCATAATTCCTTGTTATGTTAAATACTAGTCACAATTATTAAATGACATGTAAACATCTTTGTGTGAAGTATTATTTCAAGTTTACTATATGAATTAACAAATCACCTATATATTTATTACATTTATACTTTATAAACACACAATTTATGATTAAAAACTCATTCAATATAAATTCTAAGCATTCATAATGTATACTACCATCATTTTTTATCTCTTTATTTTAATCTAAAAAATGCATGTAATATATATTATTTCAACTAAATTTCAATAGAAAATAATTCATACTTTAGTGGTTCTACTAAAATATATGCATAGAGCTATCATTTATATATAGTTATCAATATGAACACAACCAATAAGGCCTTACTCATTCCTTTTAAATTGAAAGACATGGACGATATTTTTTTATCTATTCAATTCATGCCAAGTCTAAAAACTTGACCAAGACTTAAGGATCCTATTTTCAACTTATATGTTACTCTTTTTACATAGTCAAATACATATAATCATATCCTAATCAATCAAACATTTGACATAAATGAATACAATATATTATAACATAATCAATTAATAGTTTGACACTACCAAATATGATCTAATATAACTTACCTAGTTAATAGTTCAACATAATATATCTATTGTTGCTATCCCACTCCACCAAGGCCTAGTTTTTCATCTCTATCATTTTTACCTAGTGCTTTACCCATCTAAACCCATTAAAGCACATTTGTTTGATGAGGCTCAAAACAGTGAATCAAATGATAACATTCCTTTGAATGTTAAGTTTGGCAGACCTATTAAAAAAAGGCCTCTATCCCTATTATGAAATATTCCTTGGGCCCCTTTGGATCTTCCCATAAGCCCAATGATCTAGTCACTATTACCCCTATTTCATGATGCCACACAAAGAAATGCTCCAAGTCCCCTTTTCTATATGGATCCACATTTTTGTCTCCTAAGGGTGGTGTGACTAGGTCCACGAGCTAAGCACAAAAAGTGGTGGCTAAGGGGTTATGTGAATTGAAGAACAACCCTTCAAACTCAAGAAATAAGAAGAGGAAAGGAGGCACTTGAGACACTTTTTGCCTAAAAATTTAGGTAAGATAAAATCTAAGAATGTTACTGGGGTTGAGAAGCATGTAAAACTAGTTATAGACAAGGGGCATTCTAAATTCTAGGAGTAAAAAGAGGAGGCTATTGATAAAAATATTGGTAATGAGGTCCAAGGGAGAACTGTTAGGAGGCCAATCATTAGGATATCTAACAAATTGGTAGGTAGTAAAACCCTAGTGTTGAAAATTGTAGACAACTCCTCAGCCTCTGATCTAGAGGATGAAGTGGAGATCATGAAGGTTAATTTGACTCCTGACCAATGGGGGGGAAAAGATGGTACCAACTACTTCAAGGAGTTAAATAACTCTTATGATTTTGATAAAGAGGATAGTGAGTCCATGGATACTCTTGGGAAAGAAACTACTAATGATAAAATTTGTGACAATTGTATTCATACTAAAAAGGATTTGGAGGAGGTAAATAATGGGACATGCTATCTTGAGAACAAAATGAAAGTGTTGACCACCTTGTGTGTGAAAGTCATCCACTAGGATGCTACTTCACTATCTATCTTGTAGGTTGTTCTAAGTGAGGAAATGAACAAGGATGGTAATGCCTCCATTAATGAAGAAGTCCCAAGTTTCCTAAAGGAAGATTGGAAAGCTCTACTTAACTAGTCTTGTTATTTTATGATGTGCCTAGTTATAGGTATTTTTATGTTCTTCTATTAGTCTATTGTTTATTTATTGTTGCTTCACTATTTGTGGTTGTTGACCTATTTTACTACCCCTAGGGTATTTTTTAATAAGGATCTACACTCTTTTTTGCAGCTTATCAATACCAAAACATAATTTAATAATATAATATATCAAACCCTATAAATAATTTGACATAGTTGAATATAACATAATAAATCAAACCCAATCAATAGTTATATATATTTTGAACACATAAACACATACATTTCTTTATTCAATTGACTGCATACAAAATTTCCTCATTCATAATAACTAGTCATTTCTCATACTATGAACATCCTTAATCTACTCATAGTTATTATGGATATTAATGCAAGTCCCATATATATATACATTGATGTGTATATATACCCTAGGATGTCAAGGTCTTATAGGGTGTATATACACACCTTTACATATATTAATATATATGTATATATAATAATTAAAGGAATAAAACAAATAACCTAATTTCCATTTTATATATCTGAACCAATTTAATACACAGTCTACCCTTATAATAAATTGAGTGTATATACCTTATATAGATATCATAAAAACTTAATAAAAAAATCAATAAATTCCTTAGTATTTTTTAATTGATAGAGGGTTAAAGATAGAGCTTTCACAGAGGTGAATTCAAACATGGAAAATATGTACAACCCTACCCGTTACCCTTTGGGATTATGGGGTTGGATGTAGGGTTCTGTGGAGACTGATCCTTCCACATGGCCCTACATATAGACCCTTATTTTTTCTAATTCATTTATAAAAAATGAAAACCCATTACTCAAATCAATTATTTACACAAATCCATCCAACATTAAGGCACAACAATTTAATTAAAAAATGACCTGTATCAATTTTATATTTTTCCACTAAATTTAAATCCTTCTTAGTTTGAATTCCTTTTTTTATCTTTATCCTTACATTTTATACTCCCTGTATGTTTGTGCCATCCTCACATCCTTCTTCTCCTTTCTTTTATTTCCTTCCATCACCTTACTCTCCTCCATTTTCTCCTCCAATCCCAACAAACCAAATTGATTGATAATATGCATGACAAAAATAACTCAATAAAAATCCACTATTGTATAGTCTGCCATCATGAAACTAATAACCAAATTCCATCGTGATTTTCATAGAATTATGGTTAAACTAGAGTCAACAAGTGATTATAAACCCTAATCATCTCAAAACTTCCCAAGACTCATTAAAATAATCATTTTATATCCTTTATAAAATATGCATGCTAATAACTTAAAAAATGACCTCACCAACCAAATAAACAAGTCACAAACACTAATTTTATTTCATACAATGTCATACCTCAACAAGTCAATTACCAATATCCTTTCATGCAATGTGAATACCAACTAGTTAATAATCACTATTATTATATGCAAAAGTCGACTATTGACTACTCAAAATAATGACTATATAGTATGGTTAATACAAATATGTATTAAAAAATACTATTATTTAATTTTACCAAGTTATCCATACACAAACATAATGCATTTGACCTCTATTATATGTTAACCCTCTAGGTTTAATAGTAACTCATAGGTTTTTGCATATAATTTGGAAAACACAATAACATTCATATAATAGTTTCACAATGATATATTTTATAACAATTTGAACTACATTATGTTTATTCCCCAACATTATCAATTCAAAACACAAATATCATTTCACCATGCCAAAATCATTCATAAATACGTAATAAAGAGATTATAATCCATTAAGTCTTTTACTAGCTTATATTACTATTAACATCAATAATAGTAATCCTTTAAACATAAATAGTCAATATCAAACTAAATTAATTATGTAATAGCATATATTTCTAACAAAGAATCTATACAAGCATTGATAAATAAATATTTAACCATGTTCAATACTGTAGTAATTCAAGTTAAACTAGTTAGGTATAGATTTATCAAAACAACTAAGCATTAACATCAATAACAACTAAATTAGTGAAATCATGTAATTAAATAAAATTATCTAAGAACACAAAATATCATAGCATATATTCAAATAAAAAACAAAGCATACTATAACTATATACTCAAATAATTAAACACACAATATGAAATACTATTGTGGTGTGTGCATGGGTTTCTAGGTTCATTCTCTGTCATCCCCTAATGTCTCCATATAAAACACCCTATTTGATGATGCTCTCCCTCCATCACACTTTGAGGGATGAATTTATCTTGCATCCACCTCACAAAAATTAAGATAGTTATCCCAAAACATAATTATATCCATAAAATTATGCTGTATAATTAACAAACATGATCATAATGTATAGAATGTAAAAGTACTACTAACTCATAGCAATTAATCATATAAATTAAGCAACACATAACTATCCCATAACAAACATATGACATAAATCTTAATCAAATATTAGTTAATCATCTAATCAATCATAATAATTCATGGATCAAATACGTTTTTAGCTTGGAGAGAAATTAGGATGTGATATCCTTCCCACCTAAAGTTGGTCATCATATAGATGAAATTAATTCAAACATAATACATTATTCAATCAAAAATAATATAATATGTAATATAAAATCAAACAAAAAAATGTGGAAACAACCTAAAAAATTCATCATAATCCTCCTAAATGGTACTATCTTTAGAATATTAGTCTCACTATACCTTGCACTATGACACTTCTTTATTACACAAACTAAGTTTATGAGTGTCAATTATTTTTATTGGTTCTACCATGACCACCTCAGGGTCTAGAACCTATAAATCATTCCAATCCAACACATGTGATGGATGAGCAACATACTTTTTAAGATAAGACACATGGAAGACATTATGCAAAAGAGATAGGTTTAGTGGCAAGGCAAGCCTATACACTATAAGATTGACCACTTCCAAAACCTCAAAGGGTCTCACATATCTTGGTGAAAGTTTTTCTGACTTCTCAAATTTAGTCAAGCTTTTTTTAGGCTTAACCCATAGACACACTTCATCTCCCATAAAAAAATGCCTAGATGTTCTCTTTAGATCAACATAAATTTTATATCTATTATTGGCCTTTGCCAACCTCTGTCTGATTGTCCTAACTTGCTCTTCCATTTTTTAGAGCATCTCAAGTTCAAAGACTACCCTATCTTCTAACATATCCCAACTGATTGGTGTTCTACACCTCCTTCCATATAATGCCTTAAATGAAGTCATCTTTAATGCTGATTGGTATGAGTTATTGTAAGCAAACTCAACTAATGGAAGATAAAAATCCCACTTATATTGATGATCCATATAATACATATGAAGGATATCTTCTAAAACTTGGTTAACTCACTCTATTTATCCATTAGTTTATGGGTGATAAGTAGTGTCAAAATTTAAATGTGTACCTAGAGATAAATTAAAAGTCAACCAAAACCTATAATTCATCATCATATCTCTATCCAAAATGATCTTCTCTACAAAACCATGCAATTGAAAGACTTATTTTATGAATCTTTTTGCAATCATAGGTGCATCATCTATATAATTTCTTGGTATTAAGTGGCCTACCTTTCTTAGTTTATTAATTCCAATCAAGATCTTGTCATGTTGGTTCTATAATAATGACAACCCTTGGATGAAATCCATACTAGTCAGCTACCACTTCCATTTTGGTATATCATGTAGATATAGAAATCTATCCAAATGCACATGTTCGGATTTCACATGATAAAATTTCAAAAAATGAGACATAAAATCCATTACATCTCTCTTAATTCTTTTTAAAAAATAAGTTGGTCTAAACTCAGCTATGAGCTTGGTTACTACTACATGTCCTAAATATGGGGCTTTGTGTAATTCATTTAGCATTGTGCTCCTTAGATTCTCTCTATCAAACACATATATCATACCATTATACCATAAAAGACCATAAATATTTATCTTGAATCCTTTATACCTAGGATTATAAGCATTCTCATATAATAATTTTCTCACCTAATCATAGAATTCATCTCCTAGAAAAAAATGGATTATTCATCTTATAAAGTACTCATAATAGTATCCACAACTCCTATGTACCTCTTACAACTTAGATAATCATCTACTATATTCTCCTTGACTTTGACATAATTAATATTGAAATCATAATTAGATAAGAAATTTAACCATCATCTTTGACAAGTATTCAAGTTCAGTTGGGTGAAGATATACTTAATTCTTAAGTTATCAATCTTGAGCTCAAATAGTTTCCCCAAAAGATAATGCCTCCAAAATTATAAATAATGAAAATTTTCCACAAGTTCTATGTCATGAGTGGCATAAATCACCTCATATATATTTGGTTTCCTAGACATAGGCTAACACTAAGCCATCCTACATAATAACTCCTCCAAGTCCATCTCGAGATGCATCGATAATCACTGAGAATTGACCATTAGGATTAGAAACTCTTAGCACTAGTACTAAAGTAAGCCTCCTTTTTAGTTCTTAAAAGGCTACCTCACACTTATTTAATTAGATGAAACTTTTATTTTTCTATTGAAGAGAGGTAATTAGATTAGCTATCTTAGAAAAATTCAAAATGAATCTCCTATAATAGCCTATTAATCCCTTTAAACTTATTATCTTATGTACATTATTTGGTGCCAGCCACTCCATTATGGATCTTATATTTGTTGTATCCACTAAAATACCATCCATAGAGATAATATGTCCCAAAGTCTAAACTTTATTTTAGAAAAATATACATTTAGACAACTTTCCATACAACTTGTGCCTTCACAAATGCTATAGGTGCTCTTCCTCATCCTTGGAATAAATGAGGATGGAATTTATAAAGACCAAAACAAAATGATCAAGATAATCTCTAGACACATTGTTCATAAGATTCATAAATGTTGTAGGATAAATTGTCAATCCAAATGGTAACACTATCAAATTGTTGTTCCCATATCAAGTTCTGAATGCTATTTTTAAAATATCCTCTTCACAAATCCTCAATTGATGATACCGTACTCTAAGATCAATCTTAGAAAATACTATTACTCCTAAAATTTACATGGAAATATATATCTATTCTTGATCTTTTATTTATTTAACTCTTGTAATCTATACATAGGGGAAGAATACCATTCTTATTCTTGATGAAGATAACTAGTGTACCCCATGGTGACACACTTGATCGAATCATCCCTTTAGAAAATAAATCTTGAAGTTGTGCCTTTAACTCAACAAATTTAGTGGTTACCACTATGTACAATACATTAAATTATAGTTCTAATCCATGTGTGATATCAATCGAGAAATCAAACTCATGCATTGGTGAAAATCTTGGCAATTCTTCTAGAAACACATCATGGAATTTTATCATAAAAGGATAATCTTCAATAGATGGTTCCTTATATTCTTCCATCTCTTTTATCTTAATGATAAATTCTTGGTATCCCTTCCTTTGAACTTTTTTGATTTAAATTGCATAAATTTGCCTTAGCTTTAACTCCCTTTTCTTACCCTGAAGTTATGTCTAATTTTTGAAATCATCTTGATAATCAACCTTCTTCAGATAAAAATCTACCTTAGAGTTATGCTTTTCAATCCAATTGATTCCTAAGATCACATCATATACCCTAATGGTTCTAAAAAAAGATCTACTACTGTGGTGAACTTAGGAAACCTAATCTCCACTTTGACTAGGCACTTATCAAATTTAACCTTTGACTCATTTCCATACTATACCAACCATGCATTTGCCATAAATATAGATTTTATACACAATTTACTAATAAATTTAGGAGCAATGAAATTTTTTATAGCTCCCATGTCAATCAAAATAGAAACTAGATGATCAAACAAAATACTTAACAACTATATGAGTGAAGTTTGATACTCAACCTGACAATTCTCAATAACTACATGTATCTGTTAATGGAATTTAACTTGTTGAGAAGAATAAACCTTATTTTTTTAACTTTCCTTGAGGACATTATTGAGAAAAATGGTCACCTCCACATATGAAGCAACCTCTAACAAGTCCTTTCTTGTTATACTATTGGTTTTCATTGATACCACCATTGAAACCATTACCAAGTTTCTTATTATCTGAAATAGTATTAAACTTGACATTCTAGTTATTGAATTGAACCTTAGAGTCTCCACTCCTCTACTTCCAATTATTCTTTTTGAAATCTAGTTTGGAACTTCCAAACTTATTTTTAAACTTGTTTCTTACTTGGAAAAGATATTTTAGTTTATATTCCTACTTGACCACTTTCTCAAACACCTGATCCATGGTAATGGACCATGCACATCTACTTCACAACCAATTTGGGGTTGTAATCCCATGATAAATTTATTGATTTTTAACCTCTCATCCCCATGATACTAAGGTACATACTTAAGAAGCTTGCTGAATTGCTCCCAATATTCATTCATTGATAAATTTCTTTTCTTAAGATTTTAAAAATTCATAAGTTTTTAATTTAAATATAGATGTAGAAGCCATTGTGACCTAAACAGTGTCACAAATTGTTACCAAGTGGTCTTGACTCATCTCAAGCTTCTTGTTTACCCACCAAGTTGTTGCTTCACTAAAAAGCTAATAAGCTCCCCATATTGCTTTCATGACTTCAAAATAATTATGAATCTCTAAATATTTTTCCATTTATATTGGCCATGATTTAGTTTCATTTTCAAAAATAGTTCCATCAAACTTGGGTGGATTTACCTTTTTCATGTCATGTGCCAATTCTATAGCTACTCAAGTTGTCACGTCCTATGTTACTTACTCATGCCTCCACTCTTGAAGATGTTCCTGATCATCAAGATTATCTTCAAGTTCCTCTTAAGCATTCTCCTCTTCATAACCATGCACTTCCTACTCTAGTGCCAAGATTTAGTCCCTAGTCTCTTGTGTGGTCATGAGGAATTGGTCTAACTTTGTATCTTACTCAGTGGTAAAATGATATGGATCAAAAGGGGGTTCAGTATTTGAAGTGCCCTCACCACCTAGTCTAACATGCACCATTTTTATTCCTACTTATTAGGAGAATAAATTTGTGTTAATGGACACATTGAGTCATAGAGTTTGAGCCTCAGATCTGATACCATAATGTAACAACCCCACTGGGTTTTACCAGAATATAGTAAATTAAAAAAATTAATTACACATATTCATCATACAGATTTCACCATGTGAAATCTAATTAGTGATATTTATCTAACTACATTTATTTAGTTAACCAAAAAGGTTTATAGCTAATCCACTTAGCTAAGGATCACCATGAATAGATATAACAATCATAAATAATTTTTTATTAACAATAATTATAAAATCTAAATCATTAATGAAATATTATAAATTTAGCCATAATTGATATAACATTACAACCACTATTGTAAAAATAAAATGTATAAATATTACAGTATTTAGCAATATATAGTAATATCTCAAATAATAAAACATGATATAAAGCTCCACATGTCTCCATAACTCAAGATTATCTATTACTCAAGTATCATTCTATAATCTCAAGTGTAGTCTCATAGTATTTTAATTGGAAGGAAAGCATCATTCAAGTGTTTTTCCACACCAACCACATACCATAGATCCTCTACACTATCTCCTAACAAGGGGATAACCCTATCTTCATGGATGGGTAGATAATGATGGTATGAGAATCTAGAGTGACAAACATGAACCCATGTGTTTTAGATATCTAATACATAATATGTATCATAAATAAATCTATTATAACATGATATCATAAAAATATGAAAACTATATCAATATATGAAATGACAATGTTTAATTAAAACATTAATTTGGTAAATGTTTTCAATAAGTAATGATATCTAAGATCAATCAAATTCATATATTCCACTCAATCAGATAATGACTCATCTTACATTGATGACACTAAATAAGTCAGTGGAATCCATCCACTACTTATTTAAAGTCATGAATGTGAGATTCAGTTAAAATATATAATAATATAAAAACTAATAGATTCTAACAAAATATTCTCTGTTAGCCATAAAATATGCTAAGTACAGAAATATCATTTACATTCATTTAGTCTATCAAATGAAATGTAATGAATCTAAGATCCCCTACTTTATTTCAAAAAGATAAATAGAAATAAAATACATTCTTCAATAAAATCTTTCCATCCAGGTAAGAATAATATCTAGACTAAAAGTTACTTAATATCACTATGTAACTTTAAAAGTTATTTCCTCAACTTTTCAAATATTAAACCCATCTTATTTCTTGTTCATATTTCCCAAATATAATAAAAATGCAATCTTTTAAAAATTATAAAAGATCTATATTTTAACAATTAAACTCTTTAAACTTAAAAATTCAACCAAACATCCAACACATAACATATATACATAATCCTTGTTATGTTAAATACTGGTCACAATTACAAAACAATGTATAAACATATTTGAAAGGAGTATTATTTCAGGTTCACTATATGAATTTCCAAATCACCTATATATTCCATATATTTATACTTTATAAATGCACAATTTATGATTAAAAAATCATTCAATATAAATTTCAAGTGTGCATAAGGTATACTACCCTCACTCTTTATATATATATTTTAATCTAATATAACACATACAATATGTATTATTTTAACTAAACTTCAATAACCAAATAATTCATACTTTAGTGGTTCTACTAAAATATATGCATGGAATTGTCATTTATATATAGTTATCAATTTGAACATAACCAACAAGGTCTTACTCATTCTTTTTAAATTGAAAGGCATGGCCAATTTTTTTTTATCTATTCAATTCATGCTAAGTCTACAAACTTGACCAAGAACTAAGGCTCTTATATTTAAATTCTATGTTACTTTTTTAAAATAGTAAAATGCATATAATAGTATCCCAATCAATCAAACATTCAACACATCCAAATACAATATAATATAACATAATTAGTCAATAGTTAGTTATTAGTCGAATAAAATATAAAATATCAAACCCAATCCATAGTTTAACATAGTCAAATATATGAAATCATAACAAAACTTTGATTACTTAACTCTATTCTTTCCCAAACATAATATGTATCCATAAAACCGTATAAATTTCATTTATACAATCATTATGTGTGTGTGTGTGTATTTTGAACACATACATTTATTTATTCAATTTACCACATACAAAATTCCCTAATTCATAATAACCAGTCATTTCTCATACTATGAACATCCTTAATCGACTCATAGTTATCATGTATGTTAATGCAAGTCCCATATATATACATACACATACACACACAAACATTGATGTGTATATATACCTCAATCCATCAAGTTCTTATAGGGTGTATATACATACCCATATATTAATATATATATATATATATATATATATATATATATATATATATATATATATATATATGTATGTATGTATGTATATATACTAATTAAATAAATAAAGGAAATAACCCAATTTCTATTTTATTCAACTAAACCAATTTAATACACCATCTACCCTTATAATAAATTGAATATATATACCTTATATAGATGACTTTAAAACTTAATAAACATATTAATGAATATTTAAGGTTTTTGATTTGAAAGAGGATTAAAGACAAAGATTTCACAAGGGTAAATTCAGACATGGTGAACACCTACAACCCTACCCCTTACCCTTTGGGATCATGGGGTTGGATGCAGGGTTTTGGGGAGGCTGAGTCTTCCATAAAGCCCTACATACATCTCCTTATTTTGTTTCTAATTCATTTTAAAAAAAATGAAAAATCATTACTCAAATAAATTATTTACACAAATCCATCTAACATTAACATACAATAATTTAAGTACAAAACTAACCTGTATCAGTTGTATATTTTACCAAAAACTCCAAATCCTTATTAGCTCAAATCCATTTTTATCTTTGTCTTTCCATATGATACTCCCCATATTAGTGTGCCATCCTCACAACCTTATTATCCTTTATTTTATTTTCTTCCATCACCTTACTCTCCTCCACTTTATCCTCCATTCACAATAGACCAACCTGATTGATAATATGCATGACAAAAATAGCTTAACAAAACTCCACTATGCTACAATCTACCACCATGTAGATAATAACTAACTTCCATCATGATTTTCATATAATGATGGTCAACCCAGAGTAAATGAGTGTTTAAAAACCCTAATCATCTTGAAACTTCCCGAGACTATGTAAAATAATCATTTTATATCCTTTATAAAATATGCATGCCATTAAATTAAATAATGACCTCACCAACTAATTAAACAATAAGTCACAAACATTAATTTTATTTCATGTAATGCCATCCTTCAATATGATGACTACCAATATCCATTCATGCAATGTGAATATCGACTAGTTAATAATCACTATTATTCTATGCAAAAGTTGACAATTAACTACTTAATTAAATAATGACTATATAGTATGGTTAATACAAATATGTATTAAAAAATACTATTGTTTAATGTTACCAAGTCATACATAAACAAACATAATGCATTTGACCTTGATTAGAAGTTAACCCTCTAGGTTTAATAGTAAATCATAGGTTTTAGCATGTAATTTGGAAAACATAATAACATTCATATAATAGTTTCATAGTGATATATTTTATAACACCTTGAACTAATTATGTTTATTGCTGAACATTATAAATTCAAAACACAAATATCATTTCACCATTCCAAAATCATTCATAAATATGTAACAAAGATCTTATAATCCATTAATTCTTTTATTAGCTTATATTACTATTAACATTGATAATAGTAATCCTTTAAACTTAAATAGTCACTGAAAAACTAACTTAATTATGTAATAGCATATATCTATTACAAATAATCCATACAAGAATTGATAAATGAATATTTAACCATGTTCAATATTGCAGTAATTCAAGTTAATCTAGTTAGGTATAGATTTATCAAAATAACTAACTATTAACATAAATAATAACTAAATTTGTGAAATCACATAATCACATAAAATTATCTAAGAATACAAAATATCACAACAAAAATTCAAATAAAAAATAAATCATACTATAACTATCTACTCAAACAATCAATCACACAACATGAAATACTTCTATAGTGTGTGCATGGGTTTTTGGGTTCGTTCTCTGTTGTCCCCGAATGTCTCCATCTAAACCACCATATTTTATTATTATCTCTCTCCATCACACTCTAAGAGATGAATCTATCTTGTATATACCTCACAAAAATGAATGTAGTTATCCTAAAATATAACTATATACATAAAATTATGTTGTATAATTAAAAAACATGATCATAATGTATAAAATGTAAAAGTACTACTAACTTAAAAAATAATCATGTAAATTAAGCAACACATAAATGTACCATAATCAACATATGACATAAAGTTTAATAAAATATTATTTAATCAACTAATCAACCATAATAATCCATAGATCAAACAAGTTTTTTAGCGTAGAGAGAAATAAAGATGTGACACTTATCTTATGATTCAACCCTATAATTTTTGATGATCCATATCTCTTGCACTATATATAAATATCAAAACTTGATATGTATCATTCACTATTAGTTTAAGATATTTATCAATTTTCTAACTTACTGGACACTTGTGTCCCACATAAGGACACTTGCATTGATGCAATTTTCTATATTCTTATCGAGTGTCCAATTCTAAAAATTCATATAATTTGAATCTTATTGGTTGGTCCATTTATCTTATTGAATCCTACCTTGAGATATTTTTAAAAGGTATGGTATATAAATACAAATCTAAGCCTAGTAATTATTCATTTAGAAAATACCAAACAAGCACCTATTTAAGCTCACTCAACCAATTTCATAATTGATTTATACTATCCTATTCTTTCTTATTTTCAACCATACAGGTTTGAAGCACTTAAAGAAAAAACCATGACCAATATTTGTCAAGCTATAAGCTAGATCATTGCATACCTTTGCAAATAGAATATTTCACCCTTATGTACACATAAACCAACACCCTGGATAGAAGTACATAATTATGAGTACCTCCTTAGAGTGTTGGATATGTGGTTAGTGTTCATTAACAAAGGGGTATTTGAGGTCAACTCAACACCATGAGCTCGCTAACCCATTTTTGGCAAGGTAAGGTGAAAGCTAAGGTTTTGATCCATACATAGTCATCAAAAACCTATGCACATGAATAAAACAATTCAATAAAAAAAGACAAAAAATGTAGAAGGCTCTAGGTGGTTACTTTGAAATAGAGTGAATATTTTGTACTAGATAATTATGTCAATATTAGGACAAAAGCACCAATGCAAGTGTCTTAGGGTTGAAACAAGCATCCAAACCCCAAGAAAAAATATTTTTAGAATCTTATGACTGGATCTTGATATTTCCCCTACCTATTTCAACCTCTATAACTCTCAAATATATCTATGTATTTGCATATAATGTAAATATTATCTCTTCTTTATGTTTATGTAATTAAACTACTACTATTTTGAGTGTATTTTTTATGTTTAGCATAACTCAAAATTCTAATTCAAAATACTCATTTATTTGAGTTTTAAATCAATTGTCCCACTCTATAATAGTTTTATTAATCCTTATTTATAAGATATTCTACCCTCTTAACCCTTAACAACATATATATCAAAAAGGGTTAAACAATATGTTTTGAAAGGCCTTAATATGCTTATATAGAGGAAAATTTTGAATCTTTTCATTAAATAACCTTGTTAAAATAATGAGAGGGGTAAAATGAAACATAATAAATTAAAAAATATACCATTTTACCATGGGGGACAAGGCCACACTAGTGGGCAAGGCTGTAGTGTGACCCTATCCAACCTAGTGTAGTCTTGTCCTAGAAAAATAAAGACTACTAAAACTGGCCTGACATGAGTTTGTAAGCAAAATATGGATGTATGAGTGATGTTCTGAGTAGTGGTAATAATTTTTTTATAATAGTTAAAACTCTTGTATTTATTGAAATTTAATGAAATGGAAAATAGGATTAGTGAGATAAGGATGTAAAAATTAAATATTGTCAAACATCTAATGATTAATTTTAAGTGTCCACTTTTCCCCAATTTATTTTAATGATGTAATGAAGTGAAATTACTAGAGTAAAGGATATGTAAACCTAAGTGTGTATATATAATTTATATTTTGATGTGAAGCTGAATTGTGAAAGTTTCCTCAATGCAAGACCTTCAATAATGTCACTGAAAGTAGTTGATACCAATATTTTAAAATATTGAAAATTTGAAATTTACATTTTGAAAAGAGAAAAAGGAATGTATACACCTAAAATATTATGCAATCTAATTTTTCTATAACTTAAAAATGGAGAAATTTATATGCCCTATTTTTTGAGGAATTTGGAGAGATGTTGAAATTGTGGTGAATTAAGAGTGATCAAGTCTCAATTCAAAACCATTTGAAAGCCCTTGAGTTGGAAATGTTATATGCTTCAAATATAATTTGAATATGTAGAGTAATTTGTATAATAATTAAAGGGTAGAATCACATCATGTGGCTCGTGTTATAATAGAAAAAGTGAAACCATAGAAATGGGGTGTCACTATAATATAAAATGTTCCACTTGTAAATTTAAGATGAATCACACCACTGTAGACAAATCTAGATTTTTATTTGAAACTTTGACTTTAAAATTTTTGAACCTTGAATCTTTTGAAATTAAAAATTTCCATGTAGAAACATGAACATGAATGAATATCATTCCCATTTTATTTTTACTAAATTGATATTAAATTCCAACTAAATTTGTAACTTTTAAAACTTGTAACTTGTAACTTTTTGAAAATGTAACTTGCAACTATATGATTGAGTACACATGCTTAACATATATTCCCATAATCTAAAAATTCTGAATTATGTTGTAATTTTGAAAATTGTATACTTTCATAAATTTAAAATATATTTCTCATGAGGATTGAATATTCAAGGCAATCCTATTATGATTCCCCCCATTTGAGATGAAATATGTAGATTTCAAGTCACTTATCTAAAAAAACATGTGAAATATATAATCATGTAGTATCACTATAAATATTTGAATTGTATTACATCATAATATTGAATATAGCATTGAATTTACATATGAAACATGTGTTAGATAAATAGAACATTAAAGAACATAAGTAACATGTGCATGATTTTTATCATGGAATAAGAGTAAAAAGATAAATAAAACATGATATGAATCATGGAACCATAGTAACAAGAAGTGAACATAAAATCAATGCCATACAATGTCATGAAATTTTCATGTAATCTCACACATAATTCCCAAAGGTCACATATAAAAGACATGTGAATTTTTCATAAGAACATAAGGAAAATGGCCATACACAAATGAAATTATGATTTTATAAAAGTAATAACATTTATATATTTCACACATAAGGCCAAGGGCCACACATAATAAGAAAACAAGGCTTAACTTATCATATAGTAAAGTAAGAATTTTGAAAATAATCATAGAAAAAATGAGACTAGTTTAGATAAATCATATGTATCAATGTAATTGTTAGTGAATAACACATCCATGTAGCATAATGTAAAGTATGAGTGATTATAAAAAATAATAGTATGATATATAACTCAACATGGTAGAGAGGTTATGGATAGATAAAACTAGTTTAAGTGTTCATAGAGAATGAAGAGATGACCCCAAATTAGCAAGGTTGTTAGGTAATAAGATAAGCCAAACATGGAAAAACCATGTAAAATTATGTCTTGAATCACACTCACATACATCATGAAAAGCATTATGTATTAAAAATTGAAATATGTTATCTAATTGACATAAAATAAATAAAATATGTAAATAAATACTCTGGTAATATTCAAGATGTTTTTAAGTTTCTAATTTTTATTTTTTTAAATTTTAACATATATGATTTTTTTATAAAAATTTGAAATATTTGAACTAAAAAGATTTGAAAAGTGATAATAAGCAAGGCTTTAAAAAGAGAAAAAATGTGAGGCAGTTAAATAATCCACAACAAGGTGCTAAAGCATAATGTGTCAAGAAAAAAGGCAAGGAAAATTACCTCAATGTACATGTAAAGGAGTTAAACAAATGTAGCACAAAGAATATATATGTCGATAATAATGTACATGCCCCCTCAATGGGAAAGCATAGAGAATGTAGGAGTAGATACATGAGATCATGTAAGTGAAATGCATGAATAACATGATAAATATGCAATAATAAGCAAGTGGATTTCTATATATAATGGGCCTTGAAATAATTGTAAGATAGGTGTTTTGGATTGATCGAATTGGTTTGAAAAATTAATATGGTAAGTTTACAAAGTGAAAAATAAATATAATGGATGAAATAATGTTTAGATAAGGTATAGAATAAGTAGAAATGAATTAAAATCAAAGAATCTATGGAAAAATTAAAATTCAAGTAGCTAATGAGTAACTTGATTAGAGGAAATATCCCTTGGAGTTCTTGCATAAAGTGTGTATCCACATACTTCATTTTTTGATAAACCACAAATTGGAATAGGATGCCATTATGTAAAACCATTTGATCCATTCTAATATATCATAGGTTGTGTGATGAATATGAGTCATACAAGTATTAGATGTCCTTGATGGTGTATGACCTATTTTGTGCTCTTGTGTTGTATTTATGTTATCCTTCGAATGATGATCATTGCACTATCTACCAAAGATTACATTATATTTTATCTAAATTAGGATAAATGTGAAATATTTATAAACATTAATCTAGACCAATATTGATTGGTTATGTGATAAATATGATGCAATTCTTTGGTTCTATAGATTTATTGCGATGTTGTGTATCATACAAAAGATATTTGAGAAGAGCTATGCTACATATATTAGCTTATTTTAAGTGCATAACCATAAAATTAGTTCATTATTTTCCATCCATAAGTGGTTTCACAATGAGATACTCAAGATAAGAGAAATTTTCTTTGTTTCCTTTTTTATAACTATATACATAGGAATCACATTAGATATTGAATTTTGCTTTGTAGTGTTTTCATTAAGAATCCTTTTTTGGAAAAGTTTTGGTATTGATTTGGTAATTACATGACTAAATTTTTCTCTATGTGAGTATTTAATTTATCTTTTTATACCTTTTATTGGGAGATGTGATCACTATGCTAGGATTATTGGATTCAACAAATTTTGATATATTATTATAGTTTTTTTAAGTATTTTTTTAGATACACTTGATTTGAAATGGGTGTCTTTCCATATTATATATATATATATATATATATATATATATATATATATATATATATATATATATATATATATATATATATATATATATATAGACTCTCTCTCTCTCTCTCTCTCTCTCTCTCTCTCTCTCTCTCTCTAACATATGTAAATAATGAATGATATGAGTATTCATATTCATCAATGGGATTGAAATTTAACTTGCACAATTGATCATCTATAAGTGTATGTGTATCCCCATCATCACTACTATAGTAATCCTTGATCTAATGAAAAGAATATTTATAATTGACCAATAGTGGTAGTTATATAAGATGTTATCATAATTTTTGTTTCTCTTATTTGATAGGTTATTCTATTTATGTATAAAATTTCACTTTTTTCATAGATTTATTGATAATTTCATCTATTTGCACAAGGATTTGAGTAAATTTTGGGATATAATTTACATTACTTTATTCTCCCACTTCATAAGTATGAATTATTTCCATTGGAATTGGTTGTTTAGGTGGCATAATAGAGACATTATTGGATTTTTTTTTGTGTCATTTTATAATATTAAAAAGGAAAATCATCATTTGTAATTTTATACTCATGTGTATCATGTTAAATTTTTACGCATCTATGAGAAAGGCACCCTAAGAGTATATTATATTAAAATTTATGGGTATGACTTGAAAAATAATAAATATCATTCTAAGACCCAATAATAAATCTAATGTGATAGTTCCCATATTTTTTATAGAGTGTTATTAAATCCATGTATAGTTTTCTTGGATTTTTGAAAATTATACTTATTAAAATGTAGTTTATACATGAAGGCATAGTTATAAATATTTATCATAGAACCATTTTCAACCAATTCATGCTTGACTATCTTTCCATGTATTTGATTTTGAATGAATAATGAATATTTTTCTCAATTATATGCTTGGGGGTACATATTATTTATAAAAATTAATAATATTGTTAATATCCTTGAAGGTGTTGATGATAGAAGAAAACAAATCTGGTTGTGCATCCATAAAAAAATGTAGTATCTTATAACATTATATATAACATATCCTTATAAGTTGGTGCTTTGTTAAATTTATTAAGAATATAAATATTTGCTATATTTTTATGTAGTTGGTTATTAATATCATACCCCTTGGGTTGAGAAAATTTCCTTGAAGAAAGTGGAGGAGGTGTAATAGGAACATTAGAATTATTAATAGTGGGTTGGGTAGGTAAGGGTAGTCTCCCTCTTCTAATTTGGAAAACATGAACATAATAATATAATATGAGCCTTGGATGAATAATAAGAAGATATTGATAATAAAAAATAGGTTGAGGGTGAGGAGGATGAAGCAAAAAAGGTTTTGCACATAATCTTTGGCATCTAGTTGTGATAGGAAATAACTCAGATTGGATATTTTAATTATAATTATTAACATGTATAATATTAGGAAATGATGTAGGTTGGATTCATTGAAAAGAGATAGAAAATTATTTGTATCCAAGGACTCTTATATAAATATTATGTGAAATGTGCACACACTCTTGCCCCAAAAATTGGGTTTTAATAAGACCCTAAAACTTAGTACAATCCAAATAGATGAGGCTTAAAAGTACAATAATAATAAAAAAAACAAACCAAAATAAGAATCACAAAAAAAACTAACTACAATGATAAGGAAACCAAACTTCAAAAAAAGGTATCAAACCTTTTACCATAAAAAAATATTATACATAGAATAGATAAAGAGCTAACTACATGCGACATGATAAAACCATCAGTTCATCCATATCACCTAGATAAAAATGGACCTTCTACCATCAATTCACCTTATTAGACATAGTTCTCCTACTTAAGCCATCCAAGATGACCATAGGCTTACCTCTCATGTTTTCTCCATGTTTTTAGAGTACCATTGTTTTTATTACTATCAGTTAGGAGTGAGTCCCTAGACTCCTTCCCCACCTCATCAACTTTAGTAAGGATATTGATAGACCCTTGCCTCAAATTGGTGTCATCCAGGACCCTCACCTAATTATTTATAATAACATATATATTATACTTAAGGACCTTTAAATCCATATGGTATTCCTTCATCTCTATGCCAATTTCATTTATCCTACTCTACCACATACTTAGCCTCTCATCAACTATGGTTATTTGAATCCTTAAATCCTCATTAAACTACCCTTATAAATTCTTAGCCACATTCCCAAAATTCCATTCAATACCATAAATTAAAATGATGAATTTACTCTTATCATCAATAATAATGGATTTACCTTTAGATTTTATTTATGTGTTGTGATAACTGGGCTAGGAGTTGATGCCTAAAAGTGTATCACAAGTGGTTTAGATGTTTAAGAAACACTTATCATTTATAGATTAAAAGAATCCATTTTATGAGTTACAAGTTATGATATTATTTATATATTTTTTAGAATATAGGAAAATCAAATGAACTATTTCAAAAAATTTATAATGTAGCTATTTGGTTGTTGAGAGCAACCATGGCCTGATAACTTGCTTGTGAAAATGAGAGTAATCTAAACTAAGTGAAGTTAATTATGATTAAATCCTAAGTATAAAGTATAAATAATATGTATATTTACAATTAAAGTTAAACTAAAATGAATTGATCAAAAAATGAGCAAAAATAAGGGTAAGGTGGAGAAGAAAGATATTGCTGATCTTTAATCTAGACATTATGACAAAGTTCAAATTTTATCCAAATATGCACTTAAAAAAATATATTATATGAAATAACTTAATATCAAATCCTATCACACATCAATAAAACATCTAAGGATAATAATAACAAATGCAAATAAGATCTAGATTTACTTTAAAAATTTACTCCTACAAACAAATTCCATAGGCACATCTACAAGAAGAGCAAAGAAAATGAAATGAACCTAAGATATTTCAATCAATCTAGAATTAACACAAATTGAAAAATTTCAATTTAAATTTTCTCATCAATAATCCATAAAAACCATTCAAATTTAAACATTAGATTGGTTAGTTGAGAGAGTAGCCATAATAACAATCACATAAACAGAATGAGATAGTCCTTTCAAAATTCTTTGCTTATATTAATTTTTCCAAATTTACACAAAGTTTTCTTGCTCTAAAACTCCCTCACTAATTAATAATTACAAAATCCTTATATAAAATACTAAAGATTTATATCGATCAGTCATATCAAATGAAACTTATATAAGCATCATGGATAGTTTTCCCTTTTAAAATATTCTAGAACTAGACATTTTCTAAAGGACTAGCCTATAAAAAATATGCTTTTACTAGGTTGCACATTCTTTTATAAAAATAATATTCCTTTTTCAAAATATACATGTTTAGTTACAAAATAATATTCTAAAGTTAATAAATTTTACTTTGGGACTCCCTTATTACTATGATATTTTGTTTCTGCTATAGGATCTTCATTCTATAGTGTTGCTCATCAATCAAATTAAGGTTGACAATGGGTTCCATGAAGAGCTTCTTCTATTTATCTATCAAGCCCTTGAGATCTTTGTCAACCTTATCTAAATATTCCTTAATTCTCCTAGCATCATTAATCTTTTCATCAATGGATAAAATCATGTCCATTATCCTCTTGCTATCTACCCTAGTCTTGTCTATGCTTTGAATATATACCTCCATAAATTGAGTAGCTCTTTGCTTAAATTCATCATCTATGATTAAACCAATTGGGTTGAGTGAAGTAGGATCTTTGATTAGGTGCCCAAATCTGTGGGTTATCTTATCCTATAACTATTTGAGATCATCAAAAAGGTCTTCCATGATCTTAGACCATATACTCAAATCCTTGATCTTACCAACCAATATTACTATGGATATATTTAAATGTGCCAAACTCACTATTATAAACCATGGATTTGGTCATCTGTTAGGACACTGATAAAATCCTTCACTTTTCTACTTGAAGCTTTCCATAGCCAACTTGGCCTGTCTCTATAAAATTCTATTTGTTCATTGCATCTTACTTGGATCTTATGGCCTTCAAGGAGATGAATAAGTCATTCATGGTGGTCTCAAATTGGGTGACCATCTCACCTAGAACTGATAATACAACTTGATCTTACAAATTCCTTTTATTCTATTTTAGGCACTTGATAACAACCTATACCTATTTTGATTATGCCTGGGCTAATTCAAGAATATCTTCCTCAAAAATAAGATCTTCACCAGGCCTCTATATTTGCTTCTAAGTCAAACCAATCAATGGATCCACTTTTTAATATGTCATTTCTTCACCTCCTACCATGACCCTTTTTTGTCACTCTCTATAAGATAGTATTCATTGGGTCAATTTTGACTCCAAATGTAGATTGAGTCACCTATGGGATAGGGATATCATATTGTGATGGAACTACTAAATAACTTGGTGTGGCTAATCTCCTTGATTCTTCCTCTTGAAAAGAAACAATCCATGGCTTAAGATCTTGATGCACAAGAATGTCAGTGGTCTTCATCATAGCCAAAGGATGATGCATAGTATGTACTTCATGAAATCTAGGTTCATACAAGAACCATTATATAATGGGTGAACCATACAACAAGTTTTATTCACTAAATATATTGACTTCACTTAGATGAGTAGTGAAATTCACTTTGGGCCTTTTTGCTTTAGGAACAATGGCTAACTCAGTCTTCCTCTTAGGGGTGTCAACAGGAACTAAGTCTAATACTTTATCTTTGCCCTTCTCTTCCTTAAAATTTATCTCCTCATTTGAATCCACCTCATAATCCATTCATCTTAAGTTCATCCTTAATAGTCTCATTAGGATCTAATGCTATCATATTAATAACTTCTTGATACAATTCTTTTTCCTCTATATTTGATGAAGAAGAAGCAATCTCATCTAGCCTTCTTTCTTCTAGTTTTTGTGTTTCCACTTGTGTACTAATTGTTAAAGGTCTAAAAGGTTTCACACTAATAAAATGGTACTATTTTGGGTCTAAATACCATCTATCATCCACATTTTGATTTATTTTTAGTCTTGATTTAGGCCTTAGGTTGTGTTCCTTCATTCTTCTAGTGACTTCAAAGTAAGATGAAGCCATGGTGTATATAGGTCAAATACCCCAGGATCATGATCATAGGTCACATTTAGGATCCCTTTGATTTTAAAATTATCTTTTAATTTTCCATAGGGTTCCCATTGTCTAAGTTCATCAATCTATAGATTGACCTATAGATTAAAAGATGATCTATGTTTTTTATGTTGCCTCAATACTATCTTACTATCTAAATATAGTCTTTCCAATTATCATTGGGAAACTATGAATAAGTACCTTTTTATTGGTCTTACATAAACCATTAGTGCCATGAAAAAATTGGTATGCCACTTCTTACTCAACCAAATTATCAGGGATATGGATACGTAGCTTAATTAGAGAGTTTTGAGTCCCTTGAATCTTGATGACTATACAGTCTTGATATAGCCATATGTCCCCCATATATTATATAGATTTCTTGATCAAATGGATAACTATCATCATTGGGATGTTAGTTATAGCCTCATTCAAGGCTGGATAGACACACTCAAAATTAAATTGAATTTGATCCCTATATTTGTAGATGTAAAACTTAGAGTTATATTGGGAAGCTATTTGTGTTCTATTTGGGGACCATTCCCTTTGATTTGGAATATTTTTTATTGCACATATGACATCTAAGAGGTAATACATCATGAAAAAATCATTCTTCTTTTTATGCTTAATTGCATATACTTGTCTGCTCAAAGAGATGCTAATTATCTCACCTAGTGGGGGGGGGACAATCATTTTTTCAAAAATGAAGTAAACTATGGGCACCCATACTAAATTTACATAAGCTATGGTTTAATCCTCACACAACTTGTTCAATATTGATTTATCATCCTAATTTTAGGTCTAAATTGGCTAATAAGAATGTTATTGTTAATGTCTAAAAGGAATTGGTTTCTAAAATCTAACCATATGGCAAGGGTGTCCATCAAATTTTGTTCTTTAGCCCAAGAATTGATAGAGGCTAGGCCAATTTGGGGATTAGGCAACTTATAAAATAACTCAAATGCAATAGTAGAAATGTAAGCCACCTTCCTTTGATTATTATCATTTATTAACATACCTTTATCTATCTTAGCATCTTTAAAAATGGGAGAAAGAATGCCAATATAGTGGAGTACCTCGAGCTTTAAAGCTACATGATGCAGACTAATCATCTGGATTGCAATAATGTCATTTTATAACCTCATTGTAAATAGATTATTCTCTTCTTCTCAGGTGATAGCTGGTTAGTTCTTAATCCTCTAGAATAATTTTGAATAATTATTGTTACCAAATATCAAGGTAGCAACAACTAACTTGATGTCTTTGAAAATATGACCTTTAGCATTTATTATTAAGTACAACTCCACATCTTCCTTCCAAACATGCTTTTGTGTTTCCATTTGATTTAATTATGTAATTATAGACAATAATCTAGCTCTTCTAGTTTCAATTATAGTGAATTTTGAGGCAAATTCAAGAAATTTGTATGCTTAGGGATTTTCTAGAGGTTTATACATAGCTTTAATGGAAAAAATGAAGTTTGAATTATGAGATTTGTGCCTTAGATTTTTCTTAGATTGTGTATTTAAAGCTTTCATGTTTACGGGTCCATAATATATTTAACCTAACTTGTCTTGATTATGTGTCATTATCATGTCAAAATGTTCATTAATTTATAAAATCTGACTATTTGTCATTTTAGGACATGTGTTGCCACATCATGCTCTCTCATAATTGTATTAAACACACTTCATTGATATTTTATGGGGATGTTGACCCTCACTTTATTGTGGGCCATTGATTTCTTGTTTGAGTTCTTGAGAGTGTGCCATGTGGCAACTCCATGGGTTATTTTTACTCATTTTAAACACACTCCATCATTTAATTCCTTTATAACACATGGTATCTTCTCATTCCATCTAGGCCCTTTGAATTATCAACTTCATCACTCACCATAGATCTTGATCTGAGAGGTTGAACAACATTGGTTGATCTATGTTTCATTCATCATATTTATAACATGCATCACTACCACATTCATTCTAGGATCTTTGATAAGTCAAATTCATTCTACACCATTATATCTTCTTTATATGGATCAATTTGCACCATTGATTGTGATCCACCTATTGTTTAACCTACTCATGCATGCTATTGATCTTTTGAATAGTCACCATAGTGATGACACTTATCACCATCTCATTCTTCTTAGGACTAATTTGACGTGTTAACTTTACAATGCATTGTTATATCTTTATTGTATGCTTTAATGTGCTCCATTAATCCCAATCTAGGAGGTTGAACATGATTTATTGCTTTGCTTCCCCTTTTGCCAAAATTGTGACACTTGTATTTTGGCATTCCTTTATAAGATGCTTGACTTATTGACTCTTCGATCACCATAAGTTCTTAAAGATACCTATAAGATGGTTACACATGTCACTCTTACTTTTGATATGAGTTTTTTGACATTTTTACCCAGGAAAGTGCCGACATACCATTGATATTTTACTTGAGCCCTAAGATCTCACCATGTAGCATCCTCACATTGATTCATTCCTTTGGATTAAAAAAATATACTAAGTTAGGGCTCAAGGAATAAATATCTTAGGATAAATTTTTATCCTAAGGTTTTACTTGTACTAATAAATATATTTATGACTTTAGGATAAAACTTTAGACTAAATGTTAAATATAATAAAGTGTTCCCACATTTAGTTAGTTTATGTGAACAATAAAATAAACTTGGTGGGATTTAAAGATATAAAGGACTTAGCATAAGATTTTAGACTAAGGTTTTGGTCATGTTGATAAACATGATTATAACTTTAGGATAAAAATTAAATTAAGTCTAAGACATAACAAAATGTTCCCGTGTAAATTTAACCCACGTAAATTTAAATCTTATTTAACGTAAACTTATGCCAAACACAATTAGACTAAGGTTTTTAGCATTGTTCAAACATGGATTTAACCATTAAATTGTGACCAAATGTTAGTATATGAGGGTTAATTGAGATCAAATTATTTATCTAAGGGTTAATTTGATATTTAAAGCACAAAACCCTAGACACCATTCACACAATTAGGACTCCATTAAACTTAGAACATGTACACATACAAGGAAAATATCAAAAACATTAGATGAAGTGAAATGAAGATAATATACTAACATGTAAATGAGAGATAAAGCAAACATGATATTTAATAATACAATTTTGATCAGTTTGAATGTTAATTTATAACATAATTGCAAAATTGAATAAGGGTCCTCATTTTTAAAAAATGAGGGTATGTTGGTCTTAACAAAAATAAATGGCAAATTTTGGGGGAAACATTTCAAAATGTTATAACTTAGATACTCTTAGTTTGAATAACAACCATAATATTTATTCCATATGGTCAAGTACCATCATTAAGATCAATTCATGATTAAAAAAAGTCTTCCACATGTAGAATTAGGCTCAAATATCAAAACTTAGTCATGTTGTGTGTGTGATTTAGTTCATTAACTGATTGCCATGGGATTTAGAGAACAAATTCTAGAATTCATGACTTTAATCATTAACATTGACTTATAGCATATTTAGATATTCATTAAGAATCATGCTTTTATAAAAAGGAAGGCTTAGGAATTTCTTTACTTCCATATAGGCATCCATAGCCCTGATAGAGATACCTTTGGTCTATTCAAGGCCTTTCTCCAATGCTATTTATGCATCTATAACCTTAATGGAGGTTACCAAAATCACCTTTGCATAGAAAGTTTTTTTAAATTTTCAATAAAGTTCTTATTTTTTGTCTTTTTCAAGTATATTTAGCTTTTCACAAAGGTTGGGAAATAGAATTAGCTAGATTTTAAGATTTCATCAAAGGTTTTTTAGACAATCACCCTTGGTTATAAACTTCATCCAAGGTAATATTATTTCTTAAGTTCTAATATGACTTCATTTTAACGATTCAAACTTTCACTCAACGTATGCAATCCCTATTAAAATCAAACTTAGATCAGAACAAGGTTTAATATTTTAAGGAACAATTAAACTAGATATCAATCCTTACCAATTTTTCCAAATTATAAAATTGAGCTCAAATTTATATAATCCATGGTTAACCAATGGTTAATATTCATACCTTCATTCCTGATTTGTTGACCTTTGAGCAACCATATGCATTGGAATTGAGGATTGTCTAAAATACTTATTAAAAATAAGGAACAAAGTAGAGGAAATAAATAAAAAATAATAAAAATAAATAGAAATAAAAATAAAATAATAAGCAAATAAATATGTACAAACAAGAAATGAAAAAGAATAGGAATAAACTAGTCTAAACCTACCTACACTAAATCTAACTATTCTTACAAATTACTCTATGTAGATTTGAGGTGGGGTAGTAGAGAAGTAGTGCTTGAGGTATTTCCAATTTATTGGAAAATTAAACTCTACTCCTTATAAGTCCTTGAGCTTGAAGGTGTTGCCCCCTAATGTCTTATCAATCTAATAAGGACCAATCCATAAAGGAGTGAATTTCCCATGCTTTCCCATAGGTTTAGCTGATTTGTCCTAAAGGAGAACTAGGTCTCCCTACTTGACCATCTTAATATTTGAGAACTTTTAAAACCATCTCTTGAATATGATTTGATGTCTAGTGAAATTGGCAAAAGTTTATTCTCTTGCATCCTCTATTTGAATGATATCAAGTAACCTTGAATTTACAAATTCTTGATCTTCTTTCATGTACTCTTGCATGAATTTGTAGGTTGTCAAATTTAGATAAATGGGAAATATAGGTTCTTGAACATATAATAATATAAATGGTGATTATTTCAAAGCTTAATTTACTCTAGTTCTGTCTACCCATAGAGCATACTTGGGAAATTTATGCCATGCTTTTGTCTTTTATACTACAGACTTTTTAATTGCCTTCACCAAGTTCTTATTTGTTGATTTACAGACTCCATTACCTTGGGGGTAATAATCTAATGAAAACTTGAGAATGATGTTGTTATCATAATCCCATTCACTCATCTCAATGGATATAAAGGTATATCCAGTATCATAAAATAGAGATACTAGTGTCCCAAATCTAGTGCATATGTTATCTTCCAAGAACTTGATCACATCTTCAATTTTGTATTATTTAGTTTCCACTACCTCTGTCCATCTTTTATAGTAATTAGTAGTAGTAACCACATATTTATGTCCCTTTAAATAATTGGGGTTGATCACCCTAACAAATTCTAATCCCCATTGAGCAAAATGTTTTATCAATCATAATTGGCTTCAATGGCATGGCTATTTATGGTTATTTAATGTTGAATATCTGACACATATGACAATCTCTCACATCTTTGTGAGCATATTTAAATATTATGGACCAATAATAACCAGACCTAAGGATATTATGAGATATTTTCCTTTTATATGGGTGTCTACTTCCAAGACTTTCATGAAAAGTACTCAGGATCTCAGCTACTTCTTTATAAACACACTTTAAGTATATACCTTCATAATTCTTCCTAAAATCTAATCCATATTTGATCAGGAAATGTGATGCCTTGAGCCTCAAATATCTCCTTTGATATCTATTCAATTTTTTAGGACAAGAACCATTGATTATAACATAAATAATGGAATCATACCAATCATTGAGTTGGAAACATTGTTTCTCCACCTGCATGACACTCAATTTAAGATTAGTATTGGAAATCATTTGAATTAATCCTTGACATCTTACCAAATTGGAAATTTTTATCTCAAGATCATATTCTTGGAGAATAGACATCCACTTAACTCTTATCTCCCCCAATTCACATTAACTAAGCATAAGTATAGTGGTAGGGTCTATCAATATTGCATGCACTTTATTCCTAAAAATATAGTGTCTAAATTTCTTAACTACCTTTACTAAAGCACATGTATGATTGTCAATTAGAGAGTAGGTTAACTCAAAATTATTAAATTTAGTGCTCATAAATTTAATAGGACAATCACATCCATCTATTTTTTGATTTAGAATAACAATTATTATATGAATAGAAGAAAAATATTAAAGGTCAAAATTTTTAGTGAAATCAAGACTTATCAACACTGGTGCCTACACTATTGCTTCTTTAATATTCTTGAATTATTTTATTATTTCTTCATTATAGATGATCTTGGCATCCTTCTTCAACATGTCATTAAATGGCCTTACAATGTCTATAAAACCAGAAATGAACTTTCTCACAAAATTGATTTTCCCAAAGAAAGATTTCAATTCTTTTCTATTGTAAAGGGGTTCTATTTTGGATATGGAATCTATTCTATCAGGGTCTATATAAATTTAATCTTTGGTTTCTTGGGATTGAGATAAATTCCATACTTTCTACATTATTCAAAAACTTTTTACAAGTACATGATGTGATCTTCCCTATTTTTAAAAAACATAGTTAGATCATCCATATATATAATAATGCACTTACCTATGAGACCTTGGAAATCATGGTCCATAGATATTTGAAATTTTTCTCATACATTTATTATCCCAAAAGTCATTCTATTTTAAGAAAAAGTGGCCCACTTAGTTGTAAATGTAGTCTTCATCCTTTCTTCCTTGTTTACAAGTACTTGGTTATAACCTAAAAAACCATCAATAAATGACATCATAATAGAATCAATAAAAAATTTAATGACTTGGTCAAGTGAAGGTAAAGGATAATTATCCTTTTTGGAAGCTCTATTCAAATTTTTGAAGTCTATGCACAATCTAATTTCTCCATTTTTCTTCCTAACTGGTACTAAGTTAGTTATCTAGGTAGAATGCCTAATGGGAAAAACTATTTTTGCATCCAATAACTTATTGATATCTTTATAGATTAGTGGTTCTAAGATAGGGTTTATTGGCCTTTGGTTTTTCCTAAAAGGCTTACAAGCTTCCTTTAATGGAATGGTATGGGTTATGACTCGAGGATCAAAGATATTTAAGTCTTAATAGGACCATGATATAATGTATTTGTATTTGGTTAGTAGCACTTTAGCCTTTCTAAATTATTCATTTGTGTAGTCTATACCAATATTTAATAGTTGGGGTTGACCTTGAGATCCTAGGTCAACTGCATTCTAATATTTGAACTTACCTTAGGAGATTTGATATTTTTAGCTAGTTTATTGATGTCAAACAATATTTCTAAGGCAATCATTCCTTTGGGAATTTTATTATCACTCAATTGCATAATCTTATCATCAATGTTGTCTTTGTCAAGAGTATTTTCATTAACCTCATAAATTATGTGAGAATCAAATACTCTTGAGTTATTCATGAAATCTAGGATCTGTTAATCATTACTGAATACTTACAAGTGATTGATATTATCATGAACTAAGGGATATAGAAATAACTCAATACTAAAGTTTCCTACTTCAGAGTCTTGATCTAGTATAAGATTAGTTGTAGCTAAGTCCAGTTCATTAACAATTTTTTTCTCTTCTTTATTATGATCCACACTAATAATAATTTAAATATGTAGAATATAATGTAGATCAACTCAATACAATAGATATTAGTGGACCAAGATGTCTAAATATTCAATATATGTAGAAATAGAATACCCTTAAGGTAGGAAAATACCATAAAATACTCCTTTAAGAAGGGATCACTTCATAATATCTCTTTGAGGGGAAAACCTCCAATATCCTCTTATAATATTAGACTCAATGATTACTTCCTTCCTTTATAATGATATTCACCTTATTTTTATAGCCTCTATATAACTAGCAATGGATGGGCAAACTCCTAATCTCAATGTAGGCTGACCATTACCCAATGTATTTATTCCACAAGTTATTCCATTATCCTAATATATTGGATCCATATAACTAACTAAGGGGGATATGTGTCACATGTCAGCATCTCCATCAATCCATATACATTAATATATCATATCCTTAGGTACATATCTCTCTCTAAGAATCAAAACAACGTTAAAGGCATCAAATTACTCTATCAAGTCCCATAATGTAAACTTATATTTCTTAAGATAAGATAATTTTCATTGGTACTTGCTTCTAACTTGATTAACTACTAGTTCAAAATCACCATACACTAGCAGTTTTTTGACCTTGTGCTTGATAAAAAATTTCAATCCTAAGATTAATGCTTCATACTCTACCAAGTTATTAGTGTATGAAAAATAAAGTATGTAAGAAGTAATAAATTCTTTCCTAAGGGGATTTATTAAAACAATTCCTATTCTAGATCTAGATTTACATTTAGCACCATCAAAATATAATTTCTACATTCTAGGTATAACATAAGCATCTTTAGAGTCACATACCTTAGAAGTGTCAAGAGTGTAAACTCCTAACTTAGAATTGACCATGTTGACCTTTTCATTTATAACATTGTATTTGGTGATCAAGTGTTTCATTTTAGGCTCTCTTTCCATATGAAGTTTACTGGGAACTCCCTTACATGGAAGCCACATATGTGAATAGTCAGTGAACATGTAACCATTTAAGGACTTTTTACAATTCACAAGTATCAGGAATATCCACCACTTGAATGTGTATAAATTGATGTATCCTTGGCTCAACAATAAGTTTCATATGAAATTTAAAAAATTCTCTAATTAATTTAACTCTTGATTTATATAATTGAGTAATAATTTTATCAGATTTAATTGGAGTTAAACTAAGTTTTTCACAAATACATTTAGGCATGATATTAAAATAAACACCTAAATATAATAAATAGTTATGCAAATTCTTACCAAAAATTTGACTGTTAACAAGAAAGGTGGAACATCTACCTTGTTTTTGTACATAATTACATTAGCATTTACAATATTTGGTGATTTACTAGGCTTCTTGCATAGAGATTCACGTAATAATTCTCGTTGCTTAGTAAATTTAGTCAACTCATGTAAAATTATGTTAGAATTAATATTTTTCATTTCCTCAACTATATTATATCCAATCCTAATGGAATAACTAGATGTATTAGCATTGTACTTAGAGGTACTTCCATTTAGAGGCTCTAGATTATTGTTAGTTGTAGGATTAGGAGTGTCAAAGTTATTTGGTGGATTTGAATTTTTCAAAGGTTTATTCTAATCTCTATTCCTTAAAGGATAAGTCTTCTTTAGGTAATATTGAAAGGCATGCACCTCTTCTAGAGTATCCTCACACTCATTCTCTTTTTAGAATGGAAAATAAAAGTCTCCACCATCAGGGTTGTATCAATAGATTTAGATGATTTTGAAGAGTCATATGTACCTATAGTATTATCTTTTTTAGGTCCAACTTTAGATGTATTTAACTCATCTTGAAAAAAATCAAAAACATTACATAATTTTATACAATCCAACTCATGATGCTTTGAAGTATTGTGAACCCTAAAATATTTAGTTAAAGCCACATCACATGTATTTATTTCAAAATTGTTCTTGTTAGTAGATGACTCATTATTGTTATTATTATTACCATTGTGAAACTAGTTGTTAGGCCTATTGAATCTTTAATAAGATTAATTTTTGATAGAGTTATTCCCAATATTTCCTACTTGTTTTTGCAATTGAAGGAAGTTAGTGTGTAGATTTTGAACCATTTTGAGTATGGATTCATTCTCATTCTTTGGTGCCTCTAAATTATGAACTTGATTAATATTTCTAGTTGTTGGCACCAAAGATATTTGATCTTTTGGATGAAATCCAATTTTAGTGTTATTTAAGAATCTTAGGTTTTGGTTAAGATAAGCATGACTTAAGGGTAATTGATTTAACACTAGTGTTTGGTTTAGAGAAAGAATGTTATGATTTAAATTTGAAATGACATTTAATGTAGGTAAATTAGGATTAACATTAGGAATGATATATACAAGTTGACCTTGAGGTAGCATTTGATCATTGATTGTTATAACTTCAACATAGGCCAAGGCTAATGTGTTTATAACTCTAAAAGACCTTTTAAGAAACACAAAAGTCATGGGATCTAAAGCATCCTTCTAAATTTATAAATCTAAGGCTTCATTAAGTATATAAGGAGCTATAGTTCTAATAAACATCTTTTAAAATCTAGAATTAAAGGCTCTAATGGTTTCACTTTAATCTCTTTTCATAGTAGTGAATTGTTGATAAAGGATATAAGGATTGACGATCTTTCCAAATTGATCAATAAAAATTTAGTTAAAATAATTCCAACTAGTGATATAATTCTTAGGAAGGTTGAGAAACCAATCATATGCTCCATATTTTAAAGTGAATGGAAACAATTTTAAAGTGAATGGAAACAATCTATAGGCAACATCTTCATGAACTACATTCAATAACCTTAAATCATAATTGAAAATTTTGATATGTTCTTCAGTAGTGACAACACCATTAGGACTAAAAGATGGTAAATATTTCTCAATATTTCTAGGCAATTCATGTACCTGACCAGGCACATTGATGGAAGATCCACCTAACCAAGCCATAACTTTACAAGGATTGAACATAAGATCACCACGAATAGGTAAGGTAGGTTGGAATTTAGAAACCCTTCACTAACCTTTGTTTTCTCTTTCTTTCTTATGATATTCTAATGAAAAGAGAGGTAATCTTGGTTTAGACCATGACCTAGTCTTGATTATTAGTAGTTACAATTTTTAAACCTTCAACCCTATTCAAAATACTATGTGTAAATATTATCTTTGCAAATAAAAATGATCAGATTTGCATGTTAAGCAAATTTTTCATAAATTTATACAGAGAACAAATATATTTAACTAAATTAGCTCAAAGATGTGTCTAAACTAATGAATATGAATGATCTTTACACTTCTAAACTTAAATAAACCTAACTTTGCAAATAATAGATCAATATTTGAACAAAATTGCTATCACTAACCTCAAATATGGGAGATTTACAAAACTTAAGCTACCTTTACAACTATTTACCATAAATATTAAAAGAATAAAAATCTTTAGCTAAATGAGCCTAAAGATTGGTTTGAAATTGTGAATATCAATGATATTTACATAATTGAGCCAAGAACAACACAAATATGTAAAATATTCACTGATCTTTGAAGAAAATTCACTAAAATTAAAAAAGACACTAAAAATTCATGAAGATTTAACTAAGGCCCTCCTTCTAGTACCAATGGAATGGGTTCTTATTAATTCCTAAAAGTGTATCATAGGTGGTTAAGAGTGTTTAAGAAACACTTCTCATTTTTGAATTCAAAAAATCCATTACATGAGTTAAAGGTTGTAATATTCTTGATATCTTTGGTAGAATAGAAACAAATCAAATGAACTATTTCACAAAATTTATAATGTAACTATTGGTTGTTGGGAGCAACTGTGGCCTAATAGCTTACTTGTGAAAATGAGATTAATCTAAACTAAGTGAAGTTAACTATGATCAAAGCCTAATTCTAAAGTTTAACTAATATGTATATTTATAATGAAAGTTAAACTAAAGTGAATTGATCAAAAAATGAGCAAAAGGAAGGGTAGGGCGGAGAAGAAAGATATTGTTGATCTTTAATCCAAAAATTATGACAAAGTTCAAATTTCATCCAAACATGAACTTAAACCAATATATAATATGGAATAGCTTAATCTCAAATCCTATCACACATCAGGTAAACATCTAAGGATAGCAATAACAAATGCAAATAAGAACCAGATTCACTTTAAAGATTTACTCCTATAAATACATTGCATAGGCACATTTTCAAGAAGATCAAATAAAATGAAATGAACCTAAGATATTTCAATCAATCTAGCATTAACACAAAGTAAAAAATCTATATTGAAAGGCGCACATCAATAATCCATAAAAACCATTCATATCTGAAAATTAAATTAGTTTGTTGAGAGAGTGGCCATAATAGCAATCAAACAAACAAAATGAGACAATCCTTTCAAAATTCTTTTCTTATATTAATTGCTCCAAATTTACACAAAGTTTTCTTACTAAAAAAATCCCTCCCTAATTATAAATTACATTAACCCTTATACAAAAGACTAATGAGTTATGTCAGTCTATCATATCAAATGACAATTGTACAAGTGTCATGGATAGTTGTCATTTTTACAATATTCTAGAACTAGACACTTTCTAAAGGATTGACCTATAAGTAATGTGATTTTAATAGGTTGTACATTCTTTAAAAAAAATAATATTCCTTTTTCAAATATACATGTTAAGTTACAAAAGAATATTTTAAAGTCAACAAATTTGACTTTGGGACTCCCCTATTGCTATAGTCTTTTTCTTCTGCTACAAGATCTTCATTCTATAGTGTTTCTCATCAATCAACTTAAGGTTGATAATGGGTTTCATGAAGATATCCTTCTCCTGATCTATTACACCATTGAGATCTTTGTCAGCCCTATCTAAAGCTTCCTTGATGCTCTTACCATCACTAATCCTTTCATTAATTGATAAAATCATATCTATGATCCTCTTGTTATATGCCCCAATCTTACTATGCTTTAACTCTTTACCTCTTGCATAAACTGAGTAACTCTTTACTTAAATTCATCATCTATGATTGAATCAATTAGTTTGAGTAAAGTAGGATCTTTAATTAGGCTCCCCAATATGTGGGTTATCATATCTTCTAACTATTTGAGATCATCGAAAAGGTCTCCCATGCTCTTAGACCATATACTCAAATCCTTGATCTTATCCACCAATATTTCTATGGCCATATTTAAATGTGCAAAGCTCACTATTCTAAACCCATGGATTTGGTCATCTATTAGGACATTGATCAAATCCTTCACTTTGTTGCTTGAAGCTTGCCATTAACTAACTTAACCTATAGCCATATAATTCTATTTATTTACTACATCCTACTTGGATTTTATGGCCTTCAAGGAGTTGAATAAGTCATTCATGGTCATCTCAAATTGGGTGATCATTTCTCTTGGAACTAATAAGACAACTTATTCTTCCAAATTCTTGTTCTTCTAGTTTAGGCCTTTGATAGCAACCTGTAGCTATTCTAATTGTGCTTGGGCTAATTCAAGAACATATTCCTCAAAAATAGGATATTCACCAAGCCTTTATCTTTGATTTTGAGTCAAACCAGTCAATGGCTCCAATTTTTGATATGTCATTTCTTCACCTCCTACCATGACCCTTTTGTATATCACTCTCTATAAACTAGTAGTTATTGGATCAAATTTGAATCTAACTATAGATTTATTTACCTATGGGATAGGGATCTTAGCTTTTGATGGAGATATTGAGTCACTTGGTATGAAAATTATCCTTGCTTCCTCCTCTTAAAAAGTAACTATCCATGGCTTAAGCTCTTGATGCATAAGAATGTTAATGGCCTTCATCATATCCCAAGGATGAAGCATGGTAGGCACTTTATGTAATCTAGGTTCATACAAAAACCATTCTAGAATGGGTGGACTATACAACAAGTTTTCTTCATTAAATATATTGACTTCACTTAGAGGATTAGTGAAAGTAACTTTGGGTGTTTTTGGTTTAGGAATAATGTCTAGCTTAACCTTCTTCCTAGGGGTGTCAACAAGAACTAAGTCTCATACTTTATCTTTTCCCTTTTCTTCCTCAACCTTTATCTCCTCCTTATTTGATTCTACCTTATAAGCCATTGATATCATCTTAAGTGAATCCTCAATATTCTCATTAGGATCTAATGCTATCATATTAAATTCTTCTTGATACAATTTTTGTTCCTCTACCTTTGATGAAGAAGAAGCAATATCTTTTGGCCTTCTTTCCTCTATTTTTTTAATTTCTACCTATACACTGACTGTTGAAGGTCTAGAATGTTTCCCACTAATTAAATGGTACTATATTAGGCCCAATTTCCATATGTTATCCACCTTTTGATTTCTTTATAGTCTTGATTTAAGCCTTAGGTTGTGTTCCTTCATTATTCTAATGAATTCAAAGTAGGATGAAGCCTTGGTGTATATAGGGTCAAATGCCCTAGGCATATGATCATAGGTCACATTCAAGATCCCTTTGATTTTCAAATACTCTTTGAATTTTCCATAGGGGTACCACTATCTAAGTTCATCAATCTGTAGATTGAAAGATGATCTATGTTTTGATTTTGCCTTGCTATCCCACTATCTAAATATAGCATTTCCAATTGTCATTGGTAAGTTGTGAAGGAAAACCTTTCTCTTGGTCTTGCATAGACCGTCAATTCTATATAATAGATGGTATACCACTTCTTTCTCAACCAACATATCAGGGACATGAACAAGTAGCTTAAGAGGAGAATTTTGAGTCCTTTTAATCCCGATGAGTATACACTTTGGATATAACCATATATTCCCAATAACTTTTATATATTTCTTGATCAAAGGGATAAATATAAATATTGAGATGCCAATTATATCCTTAGTTAAGGTTGGATAGACATAGTAAAAAATAAATTGAATGTGATACCTATATTTGTAGATGTGCAAATCAGAGTAATATTGGGAAACTATCTATGTTCTATTTGGGGACCATTCCCTTTGATTTAGAATATTTGTTTTTGCATATATGGCATCTATGAGGTAAGACATCATGAAGAATTCATTCTTTTTTCTATGCTTAATTGCATATAATTATCTGATCAAAGAGATGATAATTATCTCACCTAGTGGAGGGACTATCATTTTTTCAACAATGAAGTAAACTATGGTCACCCATACTAGATTTGCATAAGTTATGGTTGCATCCCCACACAAATTGTTTAGCATTTTTATTATCATCCTAATTCTAGGTTTGAATTAGCTGATATTAATGTTTTTGTTAAGGTCTTAAAAGACTTGGTTTCTAAAATTTAACCATATAGCAAGGGTGTCCATCAAATTGTGTTATTTAGCTTAAGAATTGATATAGGTTAGGTCAATTTATTTGGGTAACTTATAATAAGACCCAAATCCAATAGAAAAAATGTAAGCCACCTTCCTATGATTATGCTCATTTATTAACATGCCTTTATCTATCTTAGCATCTTTAAAAATGGGAGCAAGAATGTCAATGTAATGGAGTACCTTAGGTCTTATACCTACATGATGCAGACCAATCATCTAGATTGCAATAATGTTATCATATAACCTCTTTTCCAAGAGATTCTTCTCTTCTTCTCAGGTGATACCTAGTTTTTTCTCAATCCTCTAGAAAATTTTTAACCAATTATTGTCTCTTATGTTCAAGGTAAAAACAACAAACTTAGTATCTTTGAAAACATGACCTTCAACATCTATTTTTAACTACAACTCCACATATTCCTTCAAAACGTTCTTGCGTGTTGTCATTTTATTGAATTATACAATTGTAGACAATAATATAGCTCTTCTAGGTTTAATTATAGTGAATTCTGAGGAAAATTAGTGTAGTCCATATGCTTAGGGATTTTAAATAGGTTTATATAGAGCTTAAATGGTAGTAATGAAGTTTGAATTATGAGATTCATGACTTAGATTTTTCTTAGATCATGTATTTAAACCTCTTATGTCTGTGGGTCTATAAGATCTTTTAATCTAGCTTATCTTTCTTATGTGGCATCACCATGACAAACTATTCATTAATTTATAAAATGTGATCATTTATTATTTTGGAACACATGTCACCACATTGTGATATCTCATATTTTTAATAAACACACTCCATTGATCTTCTATGGGGGTCACTAGTCCTAGCTTCATTATGGGCCATTGATTTCTTGAGAGTGTGACACATGGCAACTCTATGGGCTCTCTATGCTCATTTCAAATGTGATCCATTATTTAATGCTTTTGTGCCACATGGTGGCTTCTCATTCCATCTGGGCCCTTTGAATTGTCAGCTTCATTGCTCACTGTAGATCTCAATTTGAGAGTTGAATTCCATTAGTTTATTTTCACTCTATTCATTATGGTTATAACACACTTTAATACCACATTTGTTATGGGATATTTGAAAATTCAGATTCATCTTACACCATATATCTTATTTACATAGATCAACTTGTATCATCGATTGTGATCTACCCATTATTAAACCTACCCTACACATGCCATTAATCTTATAAACAGTCACCATGGTGATGACACTTGTCACCATCTCATTCCTCCCAAGACTTCTTTAACATGTTGACTTTACACCATGCCATTATATATATATTTTTTATGATTTAATGAACTCCATTAATCCCAATATAGGAGGTCAAATATGATTGGTTGATCCACTTACCCTTTTGCCAAAATTATGACACTTTTCACTTTGGTGTTCCCTTTTAAGATGCTTGACTTATTGACTTTTCACTTGTTGTAAAATCTTAGAGCTAACTATGAGATGGTGACATGTGTCAATATTGTGATTAATATGAGTTATTTAACATTTTGATGTGGGTGGGTTCCTGATTAACATCAATATTTTACTTGAGCTCCAAGATATTTCCATGTGGCATCCTCACATTGATTCATTCTTGTGGATAATGTAAATATACTAAGTTAAGTGTCAGGGAATAAAGAACTTAGGATAAAATTTTAGCCCAAGGTCTTAGTTATATTAATAAATATAATTAGGACTTTAGGATAAAACTTTAGACTAAGTTTTATATATAATAAAGTGTTCCTATATTTAGTTAGTCTATGTGAACAATAAAATAGACTTGGTGTGATTTTAGGATATAAAGGACTTAGCATAAGATTTTATACTAAGGTTTTGGTCATGTTGATAAACATGATTAGAACCTTAGGATAAAAATTAAACTAATCCTAAGACATAACAAAATATTCTTGTGCAAATTTGACCCACACAAATTTGAATCTTATTTAAAATAAACTTATGCTAAACACAATTAGATTAAGGTTTTTAGCATTTTTCAAACATGGATTTAATCATTCAATTGTGACCAAATGTTAGTATATGAGGGTCAATTGAGATCAAATTATTTATCCAACTAAGGGTTAATTTGACATTTAAATCACAAAACCTTAGACACCATTCACATATTTGGGATTCCATTAAACCTACAACATGTACACATACAAGGCAAATATCAACAACATTAGATGAACTTAAATTAAGGTAATACGTTAAAATTCAATGAAAGCTCAAGAAAACATGATGTTTAATAATGCAATTTTGATCAGTTTGAATGTTAATTTATAACACAATTTTAACAATTAAACAAGGGTCCTTATTTTTAAAAAATGGGGGTATGTTGGCCTCAACACCAAGGTCTCTTATGCCTCCCCTTCACTACTATCCTTGGTATTTACTAACCTTTCCCCATTTTGAATCCTCTTATTGGTAATGATGAATCCATAGAGGGCTTACCCATTAGGAATAGGAGAATAATTGTGCCTTGGTGGATAAAAAATCACACTTATCATACTAATAGACTATCACATAGCTCTCAAGGGACACTAGGAGGTAAAAGTAATAATGATAAATTTATGGTGATGAAAGTGGTTCAATAGAATGAAATGTGGAAATAAATGATATTGAACTTACCTTCCTTGTGTTATATAGTTCATAACATAACAAATAACTTGATAAAATGAAATAAAAGATGCAATAATGAAATTCATAATCCTATTTAACATATGATAGATAATTTCATTCATTAAACCCATTATGATCAAACAAACTATGAATATAATACAAGAAATAAAAGGTATGTGGGTGATCTATGCAAGGGTTTGAATGATTATTAGGATCTCAAATATACTTACTCATTCATAGATTATTATTAGCCCAATATTTTAGATTTCTAATTAAAAAAGCTAAACTATGTTTGTATCCCACTATCTCGTCTCTGAGGGTACAATGAGCATAACCTCCTTGGGTGATACACTCATCTTAGATGCACTAAAAACCAAACAAATAAAATATGCTTCTTATAGTATAAAAAAGGGACCCTAAGTGTTTATGATATACCTTGAGGTATGTGGAAAATAAACTCCTTATTTAGTTTTATACAATGGCTTGAGTATTTAGGTAGTATCCCACACACCATGGTGTTCATAAAATAGACCACTACTTAGCTTGTAGTGATAGTCACTAAATAGTGTTAAAAATACCATAACATAGTTTATAAAAAAATAAAATGAAAATATAAAATAAAACTGAAATATTTTTGTCTATAGATATCAAAAAATTCAACCCATGGTTAAAAAAAATAAATTAGTGTTAGATGCTATCCGAGGTGACAAGATAATTTATTTAATGTTAGATTAAATCCAAGGTCAAATAAGATTTACTTATGTTTTTATATGTATATCCAAGGTTAAAGGTTGTTTTATTTCAATGCTAGGAATTTATATAAAAATTGTATGAAATCCTAGGATAAAAATCAAGCAAATAATAAGCAACATTCTAAATAACATATGGGCTCACTAGAATGTTTGATATTATTTTTTATTTAAAAATGAAATTATAATAATAAATAAATTATTGAAAACTAATTTAAATATAAAAAATATAGATATATTAAAGTTAAATACAATAATTTACATAATTAGAAATAAGATATAAATAGTAAATTTTCAAAATATATACAAACCTAGCTTAGATATGATTTGTTGTTGACTATGCAAACTAAATATGGATGAAAACTAGCTAAAAAACCTATGAACTGTGTCTCATTTTATAATAGAAATTCAAAATTTACTAGGACAAGGTCATTCTAGGAAGGCATGTATGCACTTTAACCTTGTTTTTTGAATGTTACCATGTCCTAGTTAACTATATAATTGACTTTTTGATTTGGATACCTATGACTATGAGGATTTACTATTTGTCTTTGTGTGTTAATTTTATATGTTAAAGACCTAAAAAATACAAACCCTACTCACAAAAAAAATGCAATAGAGATAAAATTCTAAAGAGGGGAAAGGGTTAGTGTAATATATGAAGTGTCCTCATAAAACACTATGTAATTTGAGTGCTACTTACATACCTAAAAAGGGCCTCAAGCCAACGTAGTTCTCCCTCTTAGAGTGAGTGTGTGAATTTTGAATTTTTATATGAATGGAACTAGATATATTTATTGGAATGATTGATAATGAGTTCCTTTAATATATAATAATATTAATTTAGAATTAGCTTATGACTTATAATTCAACAAAATTAAAATTGGAAATAATAGTGATCTTTTATTAGTGCACAATAAAATTGCCAAATGATTGATATATATATATATATAATTTGAGAGGTCTTGGTGTGATTATATATAGGAAACTTTCAAATATTTTAATTAACATATCTTGACAAAAGTATAGGAGGGGTGAAATGCAACATCTAAAATTTAAAAAGTTACCATTGGAGTGTAGGGGACAAGGCCACACTAGGGGATAAGGCTATAGTGTGACCCTATCCAACCTAGTGAGATCCTATCCTCAGAAGATGAAGACCATTGGAATTATTATAAAAATATTTTAAAATTAAAATAAGGATGTTTGAGTGATGTTCTAAGTAGTGGAAATATATTTTTTAGAAGAGTGAATACTCCCATATGGATTTCAAGTTAACAAAATAAAGAATAGGTCAAGCAAGGAAAGAAAGTCAATATTAAACATTTTCAAGTACCTAATGATTAATTTGAGTGTCTAAAAAATACTAAGACTATGACATAATTATATAACTCTCACTATACTTAAATAGGTGTAAACAATTTTAACTATGGTTGTATAGATGTATGTAAAGTAAATGGTTGTAAAGGGGGTATAAAATTAAAGTAAATGATGGGTTAGATGGTTTCAAGTGGGTAAGGTGAAAGGATAAACCAAATGGGGGTATATACATCCTAAGGTTACAAATAAAAACCTAAGAAATCCTATATCTCTACCATCTTATTTAGTATAAGGAAGATCTTAAGAAATTATACACACATACATTCCCAATGCAATAAAAACATTTAATCTACTAAGTAAATAAATGAAGGTGTGTAAGGATATATATACTTACTTTAGGATGGAACTTTTGAAACTTCAATATCCCCTTTAGTTCAATTCAATTTTTTTAATAGAATGTTTTAGGTTGAAGACCTCAAATGGTTGGATGAAGACCTAGATATACTTAGTTACAAACTCCTAATGACCTCCCCTATTGAGCTTCAATGACACCATAAAATAAGACCACCCAGATAAGGCTATAAACCCTCCAAATATCCAAATTAATTCCTTAGGGCATAAATTTAAGTGTAAAGAGAGTGTATGTGATATGATATGATAAAAATGAAATATGACCCCTATATATGGTTATAACATGAAGAACTAACCCTAAAATCTAAGCAACCAATATTGACCAAACAAATATAGTTGGAAGATGTTGGCTAGCATAGTATGATATCAAATAGGATGATAAAATATTATTATATGACAAAATCAAAACTATATCATGTTTAAAAATACATTACAAGAAGGAAAAAGACATTAAATAAATGATATCAGTTGTACCAATACCATAGGATATAGGGAAACTAGAAAATCTATAAGTAATAAATGTAAAAGATAGATAAATAGAGACTTGGAAGAGGTTAGACTAATATTAGTGATTTTTTAACAAGATATAATGTAAAAATCTCGTATATGGTAACATGATCCTATCACAACCCATAATTAGTGCACCCTTTATGGTGTGCACATAAGGATATTGATTCATCAACAATCCATTATAATCGAAAGCATTAGTAAAGTGATAAAATAAAATAAATTATGTGTATAAATATGTCCACTTGAAGCTCATCATGTGTCATAATAGTATAACATGGGATGGTAATTTGAGATAAAAATATAAAAATAAATAATTAATGTTGAAATAATTGTTGAATGTAACATGTATGTACCTTGACTTACATTTTTGATGAATGACTACATGAAAATGCTATAGCTTTTAAAATAATGTAGAATAAGGAATATGAGTGTGATATAATTCCCTAAATGGTGCATGATGAATAATATAAGATGTGATACCCTTAAGAGGGATACATGGGTGAAAAATGTAGATGGGATATCAAAATGAAAAGAAAGGAGAAAAATAGAAGAAAATAAGAAATAAATGGAGAAATGAGGGTGAAACTAGGTGACAATAACCTAAAATTAGTGAAATTTTGGAAATGGGGGGAAAATATATGGTTTTGGTGAATAATAGTGGTTTGGGGAATAAAAATAATTCATTTTCACTCTATCCCTATGAGAGACATTTTCTCTAGATTTTCACAAAACTTCCTACTAAAATGGACCATGTACCTTCCAATGAGAACCATAGTGAGTGGATTAGAGATTACTGGTGACCAAATGGGAGTGGGCCATTGGTAATTCAAATTTTCATTTTTTTGGTCATTAATAATAGAGTAAATAAACATGAAATGTAGGCATTGTGATGATTTTTTTATTGTAGCATCAACATACCCCCAAATGATATCTTTACTAATATTAATGATGTGTACATGAATTTTTTTAATTTTTATTTGGTCACATTATTTGTTAATTTAATGTATCATATTAATAAAATGTTTTTCCATATACGTGATTCTAATTTCCATTCAAATGTCATAACATTTTCACATATGTCATTGTGTTTGTGTAGATGTCATGATGTCTACATAGACATCACAACATTTTTAATATTCATGATTTTTACACTAAATATGTATTTATTTGAATGAAATTTATTAAAAATGACTAATTATATTTATGGTTTTATAATTTTATGAGCGTATGCCTATTATCATATCCTAGGAGTGACAGTTGAAATTTTTGGCACTAGTAAGGTAGATGGATGATGTTGACTATGGATTAATAGAAGAAATTTGCCTTTATCATGTAGTAGCAATGCCAGAGATTAAGGCATATAGAAATATACTAACTACATTTGTTAAGTGTTATAATTTGGATACTAACATGTTTCACTTTAAATATGTGAGATGGCTATCATGATTGAGGATTTGTGGAGAATCTATGGAACCCTATTCATGGAGAGAGGATATATTAGAGGGGCTAATGGATAATTATAGAGATGGATATATTTATGAATAGGAAAGACATATAATAACATGAATATATGGTCCTTGATATATATGAATGCTTAGAAATGGGTTTGATAGACTAGTTTCCCATAACACTCATGGTTATTATCACCAGCATCTTCTTGACAGACAAGATGGGATAATTTTTATAGATGATATTGGAATATGTGATTTCTGATATGGTAGATGATGCTATAATTTTTTCCTAGGGCCCTACAGTATTGGACTAGCTATACAAGGATGTGCATTTATTTATTTAATGGGATGAGAAGAGTATTGAGTCTTCCACATTACTACAGGTGTGGGTGTGGGAAAAAATTAATATAGAGCACCCAATGGGTACACAAACATAGAGGCTTAGGGAGGAGATAATTACATAAAAATGGGTGATGATCATTGGGGCACATCATTAAAATTTTGGAGACTTATCTAACTATCATTGGGTAATAAACCAGTTAAAGTCATCAACATCATTTGGAGGCCATACAAGGGACTCCACTTGTATTAGCTTGATTGTATTGGAGTATCAGATTATTTTATGACATATTGGTACATTGATAGGTGTAGGGATTAAATTATTGAGCACTATAGTAAAAAAATGGTTTTATAGTAGTTTGAGATTTGACAGGGTATCCCATCAAGACCACATATTATTTCTTAGGTATCTAGAGGGGTTTAGTAATGGGGGAATCGTTAGACTATATAGTGCCTATAAGTGATTAGATGCTACTATAGGGTGTATATTGGAATGATATAGATTCCATAGTAAATGAAGAGTTGGGAAACATATATAGTACTTGATGGGATAAATTAAGGCCTAAGATATTGGCCATTCTAGATCAAAGGCTATAAGAGAATAATGTAGGCATTTCCACAATAAAGGTGAAAATGATAAGTGAGGCAAATGGCTACTCTAGTATGGGTTAGATGAATTGGGGTATAAGAAAGATAATATGGGGGATAGGTAGGAGGATATGGTTGAAAATTTTGAGGATTCCTGATATAAATTATTTATTTTTTATTGTAGGTTTTTAGTTTACCTATTGGCTCCCCCATGATATATGTGGTGATAGGAATAGCTGGGACCCTAATAGTAGTAGTGTCTACAAGAGGTGATGTGGTAGGATATTTACAACCAAAAAAATTTCCAAAGGATGTGGATTTAATTGATAGTATCTAATGAGATATATCCTCTAGGGATGAAAATATATTTGGGCTAATGAGAAATGTAGGAGCATCCTAGGTATACCTAATAATCGGTGATGTAGAGGTTATGAATTTGATAGCAGAGGTTACACAGATGGAAATAGAGATAAAGAGGATAAGGGGATAGACTAGAAGGGAGGCATCATAAGTGACTTGACTACATGTAGAGGTAAAAATACTTTATAGTGAGAATGATACATATCACTCTATTATGACTACTCTTAATCTGATGAAGACCTTTTTTGACACTATGACTATTTTGAGGTATGTAACATATTATTAAGGGCTCTATGAGGGTCTAGTACCTATATATTAATAAGCACCATCATTTTTTGAGTACTCATATATGTGATATAGATGATAGAAAAAAACATCAACATGGACAATACCATCAGGTTGATTAGTGTAGGCCTCACATAAGGAGTTCACCATGAGGGAGTCCACCACCCGAGGGGTGGAGTGATAATTGACCTCCTATTTTTGTACTTATGCATTTTATAGGTGGATACATATATGATTTTTTATGGATGTAGACACACACTTCATATAGTGAGTAAATGATATTTTATTTATGGACATTTAATTATTATATGATCATTCAATTTTGATGTTGATCTATCTCTTTGTCTCATGGTTTTATTATGATGTGATGTGTATGGGTATTTGATCATTTGTATGATTAATTTGATGTAATGGATGTCAAAATGTGATGATTATGTATTTAAATGTTATTAATATGCATATTTAATTATATTATATGATTTTATGTGATGGTATGTGATGTTATGATAGGCTAACACTCTTAATTATATTTTCTTGATAGTCACTTAGTTATTTTTTTTGGATACATGGATAGTTAGATATAGATGATGTGATAAGATATAATGATGGATAAGAGGACATGTTGCATGATGTGTAAAACCATGACATGTACCATATTATGTAAAATGATGATGAATTTTTTTATTGTATGTTGATAGACTAAATTTGAAATAAAAAACAAGTAACATGCAAAAACACACACACAAAATTTCAAAAAAAAAAACCCAAACAAGGTGTTTTGGTATAAATCATATTATAAACCCAATGCACAAGTAATTATGATACTAATAGATTCACTATGTTCCCTATGAAATGATATATGTGAGGGGGTGTGATTGGGAATGATATATCCCAGTGAGTCTGATCTTTTTTGTAAAACAAATCATGAATTCTTGACAAGACTAAGACATGATGGCTGATTTTTGGATTTTATATTGGTTTTATATTATATGATTTTTTTTAATTTTTAGGTTTATTTATATTTATGGATATATTCTACTTAAAAATAAAAAAACTAACTGTATCAACAAAAATGGAAGTGTTAGTGGATGGAAGGATTGTGGAAGGATATATCCAAGGACTATATTGTATGTGCATGATTACCTATATGTTTTTTATGAATTTATACTACATAGAAGTGGACATATTTAGGTGTTATCACAACATGCTCTCAAAATTTCCTCCAAGACATTACCAAACTCAAAATAGGAAGACAAGGGGACCTGAGGGTGGGGGCAGTGGGGTGGGAAGATGGTTAGGATGGGATGAATGAGATGTTTTATTTGGAATGAAGTGGAACCTACCCCTAGATGTAGGGTACTTGTAGAGAATATATGAAACCCTATGTATGAAAACACTTTAAGTGTATAATATTCATAGGTTCATCTAGCTCATGACCATATTTTTTGGATAACTTGTATGCTCTTGAACCATATTTTGTAATGATTACATAAGGATCTAGCCAATTAGACTTGAATTAACATTTATCTTCCCAATTATGATTAGAGTATCACATATTTTATCTTAGATAAATATCATTGGCTTAAAACTCTCTAGACTTGATGTGATTATTATAGCTTTTACAGAGCCTATTCTGATATGCCTTCAAATGGTAAAGTGCATTGAGTCATTTCTCATCAAGGAGTTCCATATCATGAAGTCATGTGACTTTATAGTCCTTGTTGAGATCAACATGACGCATTTTTAAATAAAAATGGGGACCCTATGAAATTTTGGTTCATTTACCCTAGGACATACCTTGCCACTGATTCCACATGATAAAAACCCTTGGTGTGACTTTAAAAGTTAAAAAAATCATGTTAGTCCATGACAAAAATTAATGAGTACCTTTTTAAAATGTCTCATTAAATGTCTAGTTCATTGGTTTTCTAATGATTTAATTTATTTAAAAGTTCTCTTTTAAGGGGTTACAATTAAAAAAACTAAGGTATGGTCCTAAGATGCAATCAAAATTACTTAATTAAGAATTCCAAATCATGGTATTACTTTACCAATGTCAAAAATCACAATTCAATACTATGAGGTACCTTGATTATAAGTTTTAAAAGAGGGTCCAAGTCAAATTACATACATAAGGTTTACAAATTTGGACTTACCCCTTTTTTTCATCATGTAGTTTGCTAAATTTATCATTCTCTCCTATATGAAAAACCCTGATGCCAACTTGGCCTTAATCAACATGTGGTAGCATCACATGAATTGGTCACTCAGTTATATAAATCTTGGGACTAAGTCACATACAATTTAGCCTTCAAAAATAGTCACAACCCAATGATCCAATTATAACATGCCACTTGGTACTCAATCATAACATTTCAAATAAAAGTTATAAGAATTTGTAATCAAACAATTCAATTTGAACATGCCGTTTGGCATTCAGTCATGATCTTCTATTGATCCTACTATTTTCTTAAGTCTCAAAACCTAGTGATCCAATTTTAACATGCCTCTTGGCATCAATTATTTCATTTAAACCTATATATAAGAGTGACCTAATTAGGAAATGAGACATGGTGCCTAGTCTCAATCTTTTGAGACCCTAATTACTTTCAAGAGTCTTACAATAAAGGGATTCAATTGTAGCATGCCACTTGTAACTCAATCATGCCCTTCTCACCCTTAAAAATAAAGTGTAATGTTCATTATCTCAATACTCTGAGTGAATGATAAGGTGAGACTTGTCACTTAGTCACTAAATCTTATATAGTTAGATGCTATGTTGAAGTCACTCGATAGATGGAACCAATAGGATAATGACACATGGAACCCTTACCTCATGGTAATAAATGATTAAAGTAAAATATGATACCTAATGGAGAGAGATCCAATCAAAAATAAAACATGTGGCAAAGTGTCATAGTAGTCAGGTTCATTAAGCATTTTATATTACAAAGCCATATGATGGTATGAGTTAATGAGAGCTTACCACTTGGTAAGCCAGTAAAGGTCCCATGGCTATGTCAACCCAAAATAAAAGGGGTCAAGACATGTAAAATAAAAAATAAAATGATCCAATTAGAATATTCCACTTGGTATAATATTGCACAACCCACCTGGGTAACCCAATATTCAAAATAAAAGGTTGGAGTGCACAAAAAGGCACCAAGTGTTGAACACATATCAAGTATGACACTTAGGTGGTGTATATATATCCAAAAGGCACCAATTTTTGGTGTGAATTAAATTATAATGGGTCTCATTTTGATAGTTATAATTCTAAGTCACCTCAAGGGAAAATTCAAGCCTATGATGAAAAGATGCATGGACAAACTAAGAACAGTGATTGGCTAAATTCCAAAAGTAGATTTTTGAAGTTATTAGAACAAAAATGAATATCCACTCAAGCTTTAAGTCAAAACAAGTTAAATATACTTGTCATTTATGACTTGTATCTTCCAATTCAAAATTCTAAAAATTCTAGAGTTTAAATCTTGTTGTCTGGAGGCTTTGCATTCACCTTTGTTATTTGCTAGAGAACTAGGAAGTGTTCTATATTATTTTATAGAAAATATTGTGTATTATTTCACCATTATATCAATCCATGAGTTTATTGGAAATAAAATTTATAAACCATGGATGAATTTGAACATCCAAAACTACCAAGCCATAGAAAATACCATTCCTCTATACGTATGGAATGAACATCATCTTCCAAGACACCATTTTCAATTCCATTGCATTAGCCATTAAATTCAATAATTATAATTATTTATTTTACCATGTGGATAATACTATAGATAGAGATAGTGATGATGAATAAGGCCCTAATGATGTATTAGACATGTCAGATATTTTTTCACTCAAGTGTGTAAGATTGCACAAGGCTACATCCAACCTAGAGGTACTCCTCTATGTGGACTTAGTCCACCAAATGTTCATTCAATCCAAGTGTGTAGATAATATTATTAAGTATTTCAATTTTGGTATTGACATTACTTTCATAGATGGGCTAACCTTTCATGATTATTATGATTTTCCCATGACAAATATTTCTTATAATAAATAAACTATCTCCCAATGGCTTAAAACACACAACATCATAAAAGTTTTGAGGGAATAGGAATAAAATAAGGGGATGTTCATTTGCAAATCTAAGATCAAATATATACCCATCACCTAATTTAGGAAGGGGTAAGAATGGGGATGGCTATGATGAATAGGTTGCATAAGGTTGAGCACACTGACCACATGAATGAGAAGTGGGTTCCACTTCTATCCATGATCATAAATGATGCCAAAACTCCCCCTCTAGAAGAAATCATTTATTGCAACTTGGTAGCCTAGATTAGGAAGGTCATGGCCAACTAAAGAGATCATTTATATATGATTTCTTACTTGGTTGATGCCATTTATGCTACCCAAAAGTTCCCCCAATTCAAAAATTAGGATCTAAACCTAAAGTGGACCATGCCCCATGTCTTCTCAAAAACAAGAATTATAAGTATAAATAACAAATGTGAACCATCACCAAGAATTTATATCCAATAGTGTATAGGGCCATCCATGAGAGGCCCATGCCTAAGTTATCTAAAAAAAATTAGGACAACACTTAGCACATCAAGATCCTACTAGCATTATATAGAATGTATGGTAATATGGGTAGTCAAAATAAAGATAAATTCATTTAGGCTACCTACCACAGTGCTAAACAATTTAGTTGAATAAGAAATTTCATTCCATCTATTGACAAGGGTATATGGGTTAAAAGGATTGGTTCATCCTTAATTATCGAACATTGGCTGGTTTTAAATTAAGAACTAGAACTTAGTTATGACTACCATCAAGTAAAGGTCCACCTTCAGTTTGGAGAAGGATACCAATAGGGAATGGGACCCTACACATTTAATGTTAAATCACTACATCAAGCACATGCCAACCTTAAGTATTACATACTATCACTAAATTGAAGATGAATACCAGTTCTACTTTAATTTAGATAATGACATCAAGGTAAAGTAGAGACTAAATGTTACTAATATCCCATAGGTAAAAGGTAGGATGGATGATGTAGGGTTTTACTAGGTTTTTGAATAATATGATACTCATGTAGGAAAATTGACATCTATAGTTTATGCTACTAGTAATGAACAAGAAAGGCCACCTGACCCACAACTTATTCAAAGGATACTATAGGCATTATCTCCCACTCTAGAGAAAGGAGGAGCTAATGCAAGAAATTTTTTTGAGAAAAATTCTATTTCAAGATCCCCATCTATTATCCCATCCCAAATAAAAAGTTATACCTTAATACAGGAAAGACCTTCAGTAGAGGCAATAGTTTCAAATACTCTAGCACTAGCAAATTCAACATCAAGGTTATCTCCCCTACTTATTTCCATAGAGGGACAAGATATTATAGGTCAAGAGTGTGTTTTTTTTACCTCCATGATTTTATAAACAACCTTTGAACATATTTGGTGAGTTCCTAACCTAGACCATATGAAACTCTTGCCTGATCATCCCCTCACTAGACCTATCATCAGGCCTGTGACTATGTCATTACCCAACATCAACCCTTTCATCATATAACCCACTTATAGTGTCTTAATAATGGCCAATTTCCCTATATTTATGCCCAAGCCCATGCCTAGACTAGATCTTAATCTACTTAAGAAGAGTCCCACTATTATCATACCCCAATTTCACCTATTCACAAATAGTACTTTAGTTATCATTATTTATTATTCATCCTTAGGATTGGCACATCTCACTTCATCCCTCAGCTCTGAATTTGTATTGGTCACATCCACAGTGACTTCCCAAATGTCTACTTTCTAAGGACATATTCCATCTCAATAATTATCTCCATTTACTTAGCCTTTGAGTGGCTCTTCAGACAAATCATGGTTAAAACAAATACAACTAATTACATAAAAAAACCATGATTTGGTCATAGTGAAACCCCCATAGGTCACATTGAAGTTTGAAAAGAAGGTTGGAGCCATGAATATTTTGACCAAGATAAAGGTCATCCATCCAGACCAAATAATTGTGTATGAATTAGAGGAGACTCTATTTGAGGTAACCAAGAAGAAAAAGGCTAGGTCAGGTAAATAACAATAGTATGAGGAGGACCCCCTCTTAGGTAATCAAGAAACTATGGATGTGGCTATTGAATTGGTAAAAGGAGTAAATAAGAGAACAATTGACTTAGAGTAATAACACAAAGCCACATTACTAGAGGAAACCATAAAAAAAGTAGAATGGGCTATGGGAGAAATGTTTGACATGTTGAACACCTTGGCTCAATACAAGGTAAATGGAAATTAAGTTTATAATAGTATCCTTAAGGCAAAGGCTACATATGGGGCATATGAAAACAAGATAATCAACTTGGAAAAGTTGATTAGAATGAATATGTTTTAGGACTTAAATCTATTCTCTTTGGAGGACTTGAGCATTGCTCAGTCCTACATAATTGGTAGGAGGACAAATTTGAATAATTGGGCTAGTATCTCACTCAGTAAGGTGACCCAGTCATCACTTTGCTAAAGAATCTTGAGATCACACACATTAAAAACATGGACGGTTCATTTGTGAGCAAGGATGCCTTTAGGGCCCAGCTATAAAATTTTATTATAAACTTTAAAAAGTAGGCCATGGTTAGAGGAGTAACCTTCAAGCAAGAGATGGTAGATTTGTAGATTCTTCTAATTATAGGATAGATAAGTATATGGAAATTAACAAAGCTATAGGAACTCTCCTAAGAAAACATGATGGGATGGCCAAGATTAAAATCAAACTACTAAAGGAGCCTATTATTGATCTCAAATTGATTGACAAAAACTATAAGAGATGCTTCAAAGCATGGAGAGGGAAACTAGTAACTGATAAACAAGTAACCAATAAGACACAAACCATCACCATAGGAACCTCTACTTCCTTATCCCTCTTGGGATATCTTTTTCAACTAGCACAAGTACTCCTTTGCCTATTTTGGGTTCACATCCATCTTCTTTTATGCTAGGAGCTTCATCATCAAACACACTAGTAGGATCTCATCCTAACACTTTAGGATGAGATAGCCATCTATTGGGATTTATCCTAATAAGAATCATGTCCTAGTTCCCTTCAATTACATTGTAAAATTTTCCCCTATTTAAATATGGAACATTCTCTAGCTTTAGTATATTAGGGACATTGTCTGTTGATAGGTGTCATATATCTAGTTCTATTGTAACCATCTTACACATTAGAATTCCTATATATAGGGGTTCCCCCACTTTTATTATACTCTAAATTTTTTTTTGTGAGATTAATGCAAAGATAAAGAAGAATTCTTGTAATTTGCTCATTATTTTCATATTTTCTTATTTCTCAAAGATTTGCTAATAATACATGATTTCATTTCTTTTATGGTTAAATTTGATAGTAGTGTTTCAAGTGCATCTTGTTAGTTTTTTATTTAGCTATGATATAAAAATATATTATGTATGCTCTATTTTATTTATATTATGCAAATTAATGTGTTGAAAGTAATTTATTATAGCTAGCCATTTTTTTAAAGCATACTATTTAGATACATGCATTATATTTACCCTACAATCCTCACTGTGGTTATGATATTCTAAGTTTAGCACTAGGATCTCATAGATGTTAGTTTTATTTGCACTATTATTAGAAAAAATTGAAGGAGATATATTAGCCTTTGTTTTTACAAATAAAACCTTGTTTTATTCTCTACCTCTCTTCCTCTTTTGAACTTTTTTTAACATCAATCACTTTAGAATAATGCTCACTATAAATATCCACTTGTTTGTTTAAATTTTGGGCATAAATTGGAAAACTACAAGAGAAATTTTAAATCAAAACAACACAAAGAAATTTTAGATAAATTGTATCACTATAGAGTTCCTATTGTCCCTATAATAGGGTTTTATTGTATACTAAACGTGGTGGCTAGATAATCATCCGGTAAAACTAAATTAAGCCTTAAGGTCTTACAATACCTACACTAAAAATTGATAAATATTATTCTACTATTTGTATTATATCCTTGACATAGATATACATCAAAAATCCTCACCATAAATTATATTCTACAAGGATATGCATAGATAGGATAACTTGATCTTAGCGGGAAGTATGGATTCATATCTAAAGACTAGGAAATATGGAGTGGCTGTTGCGGGGATATAAATACTTGTAAGATAAGCCCACAAGGTAGGATAAAGTTTTATATTTTAATCATGGCCTATGTCATTAATGATCTTATTAAGTATTTTGACAAATGTTTTATTAGATTCTTTAACCTTGACATTTCCCTATGTATAATAGGGTGTGGACCACCTATTTTAATATGGAATTGAGTGTAGATGGCTTTAACTTCCCTGTTCTTAGAAAACTTACTATTGTATATGAATATGGTGGAATGGATTATATAATTGTAGCTGATATGGTTGAGGATTAATTTATATATTTTTTTGTTAGTTACATATATAATATAGATGGCCTTCACCCATTTTTTTAAGTACTTAGTTGTAGTTATTATGTTTTTATGGTCATCGGGTGATGAGGGGTTTATATTCCAAAAGAGATCAAGCCATTATGTAGAGAAAAGACATGGAGTCATGATTGGTTTTAGAGATTCAAATGGCACATGAATTATATCCCAATGTTTTTAAAAATATACATACTACAAAGTAGACTGATATGTATATGTTTCCATAGTTGGCTAGTGGGACCCTATTCAAAATATTTCTTGGCAAGGACAAAGCTAATAGTGTGTGACCATAGATTATGTCATGGAAAAATTTAATCACCAAGTTGGCCTCTTTTGAATTTAAACACCTCAAAATATTCCCATAATAATCTCTATGATATAGCATGTTACTAATGAGGGTGAAATAGGAGGCATATTGGATAAAATATTTGTACTAGTTACATAATATATTATAAATGAAGATATGGTCATGAATGTATGTGTAAATGTCATGATACTAGGGAGATCCAAGACCAAAAATATCTCACCCATCTTATATTTAAAGATATTTTACATATGGAACATGAGTTTTTAGACTGACAACTTGTATTATGTATTTTCTTGGGACATTTGAGGAGAGAACTAATAGTGAACATTACATATGTGGATTTATTTATTGTACAATGAATCTGATCAAACTAGAAATTCACAAAATACTATTTTAGTATATCAACCATTATTTTTTATGGGATAATATTATCATCCTTAGTTTGATATTCATCATTTTTTATTTGATAATTAATTGGGAGTCAATGAATATATATAAATGTTGGATATTCCATTGGATTACCATTTTAAGGCTTGTTATAAGTTCTCCATACTTTATGTTATTATTAGTGAAATGGAATCTAATTCAAAATCCTTAAGGATGAGATTTCCTTATAGTGTTAGGAATATAATTCATTCCACCAAGTCATGTGTGGTAAAGGATCCATCAAAATAAATATTTCATCATCATGATTCATTGAAAGATAGGACCAATACATTTGAAAATCAATTAGTCAAAGGTTACTTATCTAAAAAATGTGCTTTGCCCAAATAATATATGATTACCTATCCCTTAATATATTTTTGATTTATGAACTTGATGTAAAATTCATTAAGAAACATAAATCACTTATCCATCCTACATGTAGATCTAATCTGGATTAGGGATATTTAAGAGGATCAAAGGTTAAGATAAATTTAATTTTCTTATCAAGAATGTAGTGCCATAAATTTTTAGAATCAAATATGACAACTATGCATACCTTTTTGATGGGATTATGTTTAAGTTCATATAACACCAAATTCATACTTAGGGAATAAATAACCATTTATATTCCACTATTATCATGGTATGCCAATATATCTCCTAAGGGGAATTGAGTGGCATAAATGTATAATAGTAGTGGGTTTCCTAGAGTCAGTTAAATGAACATTGGAAGATTAGGAAGATACTAATTGAGTTATTTGAATTCATATTGAAATTTAGCATTCTAATGGAATAAAATATATTTATTAAGTTCATGAATGAATAAAAATTCCCAAGAAACTATGAGATAAATCACCTAATAGCTTGAATTTTACCTTATAAGTTACACAATTTATTGAGATTGAATGGATGAGGCATTTCTATAATAACCTTGACCTTTTTTGGGTCAACCAAAATACACTTTTGTAAATTATGAATCCTAGGATATTATTCAATGTGATTCCAAAGAAACATATTTTGGGATTTAGGTAAACTTTATATTCTCTAAGTCAATCAAATATTCTACACAAAACCTATGGAGTTTAACATCTAATATTCAACTTACCTAGTATGTCATCCACATAGTCTTCAGCTATATCATTTAAGATGATTGTCATGGACATTGATAAGTTATACCTACATTTTTTATCCAAAAGGCATGATTTTATAGAATTATGCTCCCCATGGTGTGATGATTGATATTTTTTGGTGATATTCAAGAATGGTTTATATTTTATTGTAATCAGAGAAATAGTCCATGAGTGATATCATTTCATAAATTATTGTTAAATTGATGATCATATAAATATTGGGTAATGGAAATTCATTCTTGAGGAAAACATTGTTGATGTCTCTAAAATATGTGTAAAGTTTTATCTTGATTAGTTTCTTGATTTTTGTAATGATGTTATACATCCACTCAAAGTAATCAATGGGTCAGATGAATCTTGAAGCCAAAATATTTTCTAGTTCCTATTTAACTAGGGGAGCTATTTGGGGTGCATATTTCATAATTTATAATTTATAGGTTTTTAATCTATTTGGAGAATGAGATGGTAAAATACTAATGATGGATCCAATCCATGCATTTTAGTGTATGAATAAATAAATATTTTAATGAATTATTTGAAAAACATGATCAAGATTTATTATTCCTTAGAGTGAGTGCAGGTCCTAGTTTGATAATCCTAGGTTTATCCTCTATGTTGATGTTGAAATTGATGATTTATTATGTTAAAAATGTTGAAAAATAATTTAGTCTTGATTCCATAGTTGTAATGTGGAGCTCATCATCCATGTAATACTATGTGGAACCATTATATGGTAGGTTGAGCTTAGGTGGATTGTCCATATAATTATCATCTGAATCATCTCAGGGAGAGTCAAGTTCCTCACCCATTATATCCTTAGGGAGGTTTTCACCAATGAAAACATATTTATTTTTATTTTTTTGATTTTATAATAACATATAAAATAGGTTTTCACTAGGGTACATTCTATTTTTGATTTTTTAATTTTTTAATTATTTTGATTTTTTGGGATTGAGGAAATATTATTACTCCAAAAATTAAGGCAATGTGTTCAATTTAATTTAAAATCCATTTTTATGATCCCCTAAAGGTATGTCACCATTTTTTCTCATGAGTTCCATTATTACTTCATAACTTTCAAATATATTGAATGGTGCATGATCTTATTTATCCTAATCAATGACGTTGGGGTATTGGAGGGTAAGGTTTATGGTAAGGATGGATGTATCACCAAAGATGTTGTTTTTAGTGATCTCATCATAGATGATATAAAATTAATTTGTCTCAATGTAAAAAAATACTTCCTTATAAACCATAAAATATTCACTGACGTATTCATATAATATGAAATAACTTTCTATTTATAACACAATAAAATAATCGTTTTCTAGTATCTAGTGAATTGGAACCCAAATATGATACCAAACTATTACTTATTGCATAAGGTGGTGGGAGTTCAAAGATTCAATGCTCATTCAAACCCATCATTTAACTTTGAAATTCATGATTTCTCACATGTGATTCATTATGGGGTACTCCTTACTTTGAAACTAATCTAAAAAATCTTCACTGCACAACCAAGGGTCATCATAACCTTTGATATTTTCCTTATAAATTAGTGTTTCCTTAACAAAAGTTGTTTTTCTAAATTGATGAGATATTGGTTGGTTGTCCTTATTCAAGGCAGGCCTGTAGTGACTCTTAGGATAAGGATGGAGTTTGGCCACATGGAAAGCATTTTGAAACTCTTATTTCCCACACCCTTTATAAATGACCTTGAAGTAGGATAGAGGTGGATTATTTTATGTGGATGGGAGATTATCAGGATGGATGTAATGGGAAATATTCAAATATTCTAAAACTATTGATTTATTTATTTCATATGCTACTTGAGTGATAGGATAATGATTATCTTTATGGTAATGCCCATATAATAATTTAGAATATTTGAAGGGTTGTGGATTAGTAGTGATGGAAACTTCCACACTTAAATGAGAGAATTTGATGTACTAATGGAAATTAGATGGAATGACCTGCATGACATGAATCTATGGTTAGTCAAGGAGTATATTGTATTAAAGTTCAATATTGATGACATGGAGTGTTTGGTGAATGGCATGCCCCACCATGATAGGCAAATGATTTTTTCCAATTGATTCCCATTTAGCATTGTCATAGGATTTGATGGTAATGGTGTTTTAATCTAGGGTTGAATTAGAATAGCCCATATGTTTAACCAGCTTTAATGTATATATTTTTAGACATTAATAATTATATATGAGTACCCACTTGAATTTATAATTATTGATGATGGATTTGATATACAAGGGTAAATTGTCAGATGGGTTGATAGGAGAGATTTAATTTTGGTCTAAAGTTAGTTGATGGATATTTGAGGAAAAAATGTCCCATGAGGTCTTAGAATTATGATGTTTCAATATAATTTGGGACTCTTGCTTCCTAAATAACTTTGTATAACATTTACTCATGAATAATGGATGTCCTAAGAAGATTCATAATAGATATTTATGAAATGGTATTCTATAGTTTTTAAATGAGTTTATATCATCATTAAAGTGTATCTAGAGGAGCCCTTGGGATAGCGACTTTATCATATTGAAGTGGTGACAATACCATCATTGGATTTGACCTTAATAGTGACTACATGGTGGTCTATGACATGTCCAATAACTAATTCATATAAATGATTGACTTTTCAATAGTTGTCATGGTTGGTTTGTGATTTATGACTTTGATTTTTTGGAGGAGGATTTTGATCATGCTTATAAAATGTATTCTTGTAAATTCCTAGTTTTTGATTCATTGATGCATGCAAACTATTTCCAAATTTGATATCATTGTGGTCAAGTAAATCTTGGACATATTTTTTGAGTTTCATCCCCCTATTGGTGGAATATAAACTAATATTATGAAACTCGCAATATTATTTTTCCTTGTACCATGTAGGCTTAGGTTTATTTTCATCGAATTACTTCGTCTATGGATACATAATCATGTTTTTGGTGATTAGCTTATGGAAGACAACTTCCAAGGTTTATCCAAGAGAAGTGTATTTCCTTTGTTTGTATTCATTTTTGGGAGAGACCTAAGAAATAGTGATGTTAGAGGTATTCTAAACTACTTGAATATGTTTATCATTTGTAACTCTATCACCAACCACATTTTTTTATTTTAAAAGAATTTGGTCTTTTCAAATTATGGTTAGTTCCTCAAATTTTATTGGTCCCTCGAAAATTATTTTATCAAATCTTTGGTGATTATATCCTCCTCAATTTGAACACATTTTTCTATGATCTCATTGAATTTTACAACATAATGTACTTAGAGGTGAAATTTAATTTCTTTTTTTATATTATCCATAAATATGATGACTAGTTATTTCTTAGGGATTGAATATGGAAATATGTTTGTTAAGCCTCTTCATATTTATAATAATGACGAGAAACTTTACCCATTTATTTGTTTGATGATACAAAGATCCATCATGGTAAACTCATTCTCTATGTTGTAGGAAAAGTGTCACACTAACCTTTAAAATAAGTATGTGAATGTGGTTAATGATCCCTTTATTAGGTGTAGAAACCATTCTAATGCTTATCCACCTAAGATCATAGGGAATAGTCTAAGTAGATAGATGTATCTATAAGCAACCTCTTGACATAACATGAAGAAAACCTTAACATGTACTTGTGGGTCCTTAACATGTACATGTGGGTCACCCTTTATATTGTATTTATAAATTTTAGGTGGATCGAAGTATGAAGGTAAAGGAGGCCTTAAACATGTTGTGGTTGAATTGATAAAGACACAACTCTTCAAATTTATATTCCTTGTTTTAATTTCCAGCTTGTAGTCATTAGAGTGTATATTTCATGGATTTTCACTCTTAATTGAATGGTATTATTATTTTTTAATTATTTTATGGTTTATTTTTTATTATTGTTGATGGGATTGTTGACTAGATAGATAGTTTCAACTAGATTTTTTTTATGGATGTGGGTAACTAGGCTCATTAAATTCTAACTGAGTTGATATATTTCATGGAGGATAACACAATTTTGTTATTAGTTAATTTTTTTTGATACATTCATATTTACTTTAATAAGGGTGACATAGATCATGTTAGTATTTTGATTCTAATAAGTAGAGTCAACATTGGCATGGTTACAATTGACTTGGTGGTTAGAGATATCTTACTCTTTGTTAGGGATGTTTTGATTATTTTTTATTAGTATTGGAGATAAGTTGCTAGGATTTTAATTAGATGAATCCTAGAACCTATCTCTACAAGACATAGGACAATTTTTTCTTTGTTTTCATATAGGTATTTTTCAATTTGGGTTTTGCCCTGACTAGTCTTAAATAAATCATTTTATTCATCATGGTATTTGGTTTAATTGGTTAGGATATAAATACAATAATTATGAGTATATTATTAATTGAATTGACATGGATTATTTCTAAAAATATTATCAATATCTATATTTTAATTTCATTTCAATTGGTACCTCATTTTAGGTGCCATGATTTGGTTGGATTTTATTGATATAGGATTTGATTTATATTTATAAAGATTAGTTTGATTTAAACTAGTTTTTTATCTATATTCTATTTTTATTCCATTTTAATTAGTTTGAGTGTATTTTGGTTTTAAAATAATTGGTTCTGGTTAAAATATTGGTCTATCATAAAAAAGAACAAACAAAACAACCAAAACTAGTTAATTAGGATTACAACTATCTAGTAAATCATTGATAATACCCTAAAATGCACATATTGGGTGATATTTTTGAATGATATGTTCATATATCCACTATCCATTTGTGAAAGGGGCTTAATTTATAAGTTGCATTCATTGGGGTGGAACTTAAGTGACATCCCCATTTTATAAAACTAATTTTATGATTATAAGGTTCACATAATAATAAATAAATTAAGACAAAATTATAAGTGTCAATGTTAACTTAATTTAAAATTTTACATTCCTTCAAAAGGGTGGAGGATATAATATCCACCATTAGATTGTTATCTCAAATATCAACCTAACCCTAAATAAATATTTGATCCAAATAAAATTCCTCTTCAAGCCTAAAAGTCATCATTTAGACACAAGGAGATGAGAAGAAGGAAAGTAGAATGAGAAGGATAAATACATGTCCTTCTTTCCAAAGTACCTCTTAGCTTCTCAAGGAATTTTAAAAAACTTCATGTTTTCCTAAAAAACCATTGGTATCTAAGTTTAATTTATTACATGCCACTTTATTTATTTATCCTAAAATTACTTCAATAGAATTACTAGCTTTGTTTCCATATTTTGGGTGTTGAAGGTATATCAATATGTGATGGTGCCATAGATAATTTAAGGTCTCAACCTATTTTTATCTACCACTAATTCCTAATATCCATCACCAAGGATAGATCATGTCCTAGGAAACCACCTTGAGCCATCCCTCCATAATATATCCCAAATTTACCTTTCATAATATAATTGATCAATCTTATAAAACCACCTTGTGAACCCATGAGATTAGTCCATTTATTCCATATCTCAAAATATGTCTATTTTTATATGGTAATTTATCTACTCCTAAGTATTCCAAATCTACTCAATTCCCCACAGTCACTGAGCCCAAACCTTCATCCACCTCTCTAAATAATACCTAGTCTGTTGTCTTTAAAAAACATCATAAGTTAGTAGTGAAAAATATTCTAATATATCATGCTTACCCATGAAAAAATAATATTATCCTCAACACTCATAATGATAACACCCCAAACACTCTACCTCCTTGAGCTCTCTAAGCTTGAGGATTCCATTACCTAGATACACCTCACTAGAAAATAAATACTAGATCAAAATATCCTAGGATATTGAGCCTATAAACCATTTCATGTTACTCAAGCCTAGGATAAGTCCACTTTCCTCAATAATCTCCTAAGCTACTAACACATGAAAAGAAATTGACAACATTTTTAGCTAGCTCACCTAATACCTAACACCTTATCTTGATGACATTATTTTTGAAAAGCTTCCTTACAAAACATAACTCCTAACTATCCAATAATCCTAGTTTTATTCCTATGACACCATCATATAGCCTACTTATCCTTAATATTCAAATTCTATTTAGTCTACTAATATCTAACTATAAATTACCATCTTGTGTTAATCAAACCTAGGGACCAACTCACTTCCACCTTAGTGTGCACTCATCATGTAATGGATTAAATAATTGGGCTTGCCACATGTTAAAACCCTACTATGTTTAATATTATAATTTAGCATTACACACACAAAATAATAACCAAAATTAGTTAAGTTTCACTCAAGTACTAAATTTTTTTAATAATATAATCATTTAATTTTTATACCATATTCACATTTAATTTTTATGATTTTATGTTAAAATAAACTAAAAAATATCAATTTTGTAATACATAGAAAATCCATTGATTTAATCGTAAATATAATAAGTATATCTGTCCAAATAGGTCTCAATGGTATAAAATTTGTATGAATACACAATAGTACACATTTTCTCAAATGAAACTACAACATGGTAAATAAATGAAAACATATGTGTTCCAATCCACCTATAAACATAATGTATAATTATAGTTAAAAATTACACATAATAAATAATGAGCATACAAGTATGCCAACAACCTATGTTATAATGATCTATTTAATACAACAATAATAAATGTACAATATTAAAGCCTTATTTAGTTTTAGAAGAAAACAAAGATATGCCAAGGGTAGAAAGACTTAAATATGAGTTTTCAATGGTAGATTATAGTTGAGACTAAATTTGTTAAGGAGATGGAACTTTTTACTAAAGAAAATCAGGATTGAGCAAAGTAAGAATTCCCCTCTTTCCACTAGTGTTAATTTTAGTTTTGAAATTGATTCATGGAAAAAATATCAATTTTATTGCCTAGTGGATATTGATGATGAAGTTATTAAGATATGATTATAAATCAAAGATAAATATATTGTGCCTTTTTAATTCGAAGATCTAGTTAAAAGGTGGTTTCTCTGTAGGTTAAGAAAGGAAAAGAGATAAAAGCTTCTTCTAATGTGACCACTAGATCTGGTAGGAGAGTAGTTGATGTTGGAGAGAGTAAAATTAAAATTAGGAATTCTTAAAAAGAAAATAATAAGAATAAAATTGAGAAGGAGATTGTATATGGTCTTTAAAAGACATTGTTGTAAAAATAAAGGTATTTTAAGAATATAAGGATCAAATGCAGAATATTAGTTAGAACATTAGAGGTTTAAATAAAAAGAATAAACATAGATATTTTTAGATATTTAAGAATAAATAATAGGGCCATTATTTTTTAAATTAAAAAAAACTAAAAAGGAAGATGATTTGGTAGATAGTATCAAGAGTCTTATTTGGAAATAATATTTTTTTACTGGTGTTAGCTCCTTTGGTGCCTCATGGGGTTTTCACCTTTTGGTTAGATAAATATGTAAATGGGGAGATTATTTTCAATATTACTTCTTGTCTAAAAATGGTCTTAACTAAAATGAATATGATACCATGTGGATCCTTTCCAATATATACACAAAAAACACTCATGTTGGTCATAGAAATATGTGGTAGGATCTTGCTTTGTTTAGACAAACTTATGGTAACTTACATTTGATGATAACTAGATATTTAATCATGCCTCTCTCCCTTATGGAAAATAAATGGGTAGATAGGTGTTTAAAAATAACATGGATGACTTTTATTATTTTTAAGCTTCTCATAGGTTGATGCATGTTGAGATTAGAGGTTCTCCTTTCACTTGGTTTAATAGAAGAATTGGGGAAAGTCTGATTCAAGACAAACTAGATATAATTTTAATTTCTTATTATTGGATTTATTATCATGATTTTTGCCTCCCTTAATTTCTAAGGTTAGGCTCAGATCACAACCCTTTGATGCTTAGTAAGGATTTTCATTCAAAAAAGGAGAGGAATCCATTCTTTCTTAAACATATGTTGTTTTAACAACTTGATTTCCTTATCATAATTAAATATTAGTGGTGGTGTCCCCAAAATTTCACACTTAGAAATTATAGGTTAGCCTTATTTAAAATTTTGCATTTTGTCTTATGTGATTCAGTTGTCCTTGTTAAACCAATCCCTTGAATAAAGTCTTAGTCTTTAGTAATTTTTGTTTTTATTGCTTTCTTTTCCTAATTTCTTCAAAATTGCTCTAGAAGGTTGAAAAAAATCTGCCTAAAGCCATCATTAAAAAAATCCATTTACTCATCTTTCCTAAAAGATCAAAAAATTTAAGTTATTTGGTTCATTTCCAATATAACTTGGGCTCTCCAAGCTACTTATGTAATTAAACAAGAAGAAAATTAGTCCCACAAGTCTAAGTTGCACTATCTAGTTCAAATCAGAGTTACCAAACATCATTACTTCACATCAAAAGCTGGGTAAAGTAGTCTTGAAAACCCATCAAAAACTACATAAAGGAAACTAGTATTTCAAAGTAAATTTTCTTACCCAAATCCACAAGTAAAAGTAATAGAGGTTTACAAACCCAAAGTACTCACTAGTCGAGACCAACACGGGATTGTGAAGATGATTAAATCCCAAAAGTAAAATTAAGTGAAGAAATCTGAGAAACCCAATAAAAATATAAGGGCTTACATGGATCCTTCAAATGTGTAAAATACATGTAATCAATGAATTCCACCTCATTTCCCACCTGGCATTCAAGTTATTTGACCAAGATACCACACCTACAAACCTCGAGCTACACTCTTTGATCTTCTAGAGTGATTTTAGATCTAAATATTTATGACCCATTTTCATTTAAGGTACTTAGATCTTATTCCTTTGTTTTTATTCCTTCATTCTGATCATTTTCTTCTTATTTTTATTTGGTAATTTTTCATTCACCACCATGAAGGTTTTACTATCTATGATTATTTTTATTGCATCTATTTTATACTTTTACATGATTAAGTAGTGTTGTAAAAAACTTGTAAGAATTACTAAAACACTAAGTATGTAAAAAAATGCCTCAAAATATTTCAAATATTTAACCCTGGATTAAAAACCTAACTATTGAAACTAGATGAAAAACCCAGGTTCCCCATCACTACTTACTTGGGTTCTCGAGCACAAGTTACTCACCTTAAGAAACTTAAGACTCTCAAAGTGTCTTACCAACTTGGGTTTTCCTTAACCTATTGCTTTCCCATACTCATGACTACTCATTACTTTTACTTTTGTGGGATTTTAAACCCAAGTTGCTTGCATTAGTAAACCCAAAGTTTAGAACCTTGAGAAAATCATAGAACTACCCAAGTGGAACCTAGAATTGCAATTACTTATTACTTACACTTTAGGTTTCCTAACCTAAGTTACTTTCCTAAATAAAACCAAATTAGCTACCCTAAAAAAACCTAGACTCTTCATGACTCACTACTTACTTGGAGTCCCAAACTCAAGTAACTAGTCTGGATAAACATAAAGTCACAAGCTAAGATAACCTGAATTTGTTTATGCCTATTATTTATTACTTACCTAGATTCTTGAATGCTTGAGACTTGAAGATCATCTAGACCAAATTGGGGCTATGATACCTTATTTCTTATCGTAAGTTACTTGGGTTTTTTCAATAATTTATACTACTTGAAACCTAAACCTTGCTTAGAGGTATTGTTTGAAATAATAAGTTGACTCTTTTCTTTAACATTTCAAAACCTGTTGGAGTAGTTACTAAGTGTTGGAAATAAATTATCAAGTTCTTATAGAGTTAGTTAAAACCAATGTCAAGATCATAAGGATCATAAGAATAAATAGTTAGAGTAGAATTGCAAACAACTTAGATTGAATAAGTCCTTGAATTATCACTTAAAGAAATCCTAGAGCCAAGTAGGAAGGGTAAAACAAAAGATAAGAGATCCAAATATAAAGATCCAAATATGAAGTATGAGTATAAGGGGTATCCTGTTGAATCATGTATCACTTCCAAGTTGACTAAACTAAGTGATACAGATATGGGGCATGTATTCATGACTAAGTTGTTAGAGATATCCAAGGATATAGTCAAGAATCCACTCATGCAGGCAATGAATAATAGTGCGATTCTACAAGCTATAGCTTTCCAAAGTTTAGCTCAACTTCTTGAATTTGTCCTAGCATGTGCCAAGTATTATGACTCTCTTACTAGGAATATGAGAGATGATGATGGTAATGTAGTGATAATATTGGATGTTCAATATCTTAACCATTATTTGAAGATCTTAGAAAAATATAAAATCCTAGATGTAAAAATAGAAAAAGATAAGAGACAATGGGATATTCTTAAAATAGAGTACATTAAAATAATGAACACAAATTACTAAAATAAAGTGAAAGAAACTTCAAGATTTCCAAAGTAGATAGTAAGATCAGACTTGATTCAGGAAGTATATGACATTACTTAGATGTTATGCAGAATCAATGGAGAAAATAATGTCATGTGATTTTTAACTTGGATGTATGCATACATTAGATCCATTAATTTCAATAGGAGTTTTATAATAATTGAGTGGGCCAGGTTGATAAGTGACAACATGGACCAATAATTGAGCAATGTATTACAAACATTTGACTTTAAGATGGCCTCATATCTAGTATATGTTATAGCTTCAAATGGAGCCTTTTCTAGGCTAAATACAAAATAGATGCTAACAACTAAGAAAATATATGAATATTATCCTCAATTGGTTATTTTTGAGTACTAAAAGCATTATAATATAGTGAATGATGGATTCTTCTATGAAATCATTTGAAAGTTGAATATAGTTATGAAACACAGGAGATTATCTGATACAATATGGGATGTAGTTTCCTAGTTTGGGTGCATTTTAATTTAGTTCCTCAACTTCACATACATCAAAGTTGGTGGTTTCTTAGGCACACCACTATTATTACCAAGATACCCCAGTGACAAGTAGATTCTTATGGATATGTGTAGGCATCTTATTGAATTAAATGACTTATAGTTAAAGGCTCATCATCCTATTGTTATTGGTCATTACCATTGTATCAAAATTACACTTAGACACATTTTGAATCTAGGGATAATTTTGATTATAGAGGTGTAGACCAAAATACAATCTATTTAGAATATATACACATTCTTGCACTTGATGACTTTTGGATTGATTATAGGGATGTGTTTTATGTGATAAGAAGGGACAATAGTAGATTGACTATGGAATAGATTTGTACTTTTTATTTGGATACAATTTTAGAAGACATGGAGGATGATGAAATTGTAACCAATGATGCCTACTATGCAATAGGGGGAGACAATGACCCAATTTTGGAAATTATTTTTGGTAAAAACTAGGTTAAGACTATTATAGATATAATTTTAAATGTCCTAGCCATGACTTATACGTGGCTTCTTAATAAGGGATATTGCATGAAGGAAGTAATGATTGACACTTCTAGAATAAGTCAGAAAAGGAAGGTAATTCAAAGAGAGAGCAACCATGTACCAAATAATTTGAAGTTAAAGAAAAATGCTGATGATGCTTACTATGTGGTAAAGGATAAAGATCTAATTCAGCCAATAATTTCCACACCTCCATTGGTATCTTCTACTAACACCCCTACTCCTACTATTCCCATCATTCCTTCTTCTACTAAACCTATCATAGATCCATCAATACTTATTCCACCTCCAAAGTCTTATGACATAAAGCCTTTTAAGAAACCCATTTAGAAGGAAAATGATGTTCCTTCTCCTCCTCCATTTTCCCCACCTACTTCCACACTTTAACCTCCTTTAGAAGATCAAATCACCACTAAAAATGAGCTATAATAGGTAACTACCAAAGAAGTGACCCCATCTCAAGAGGCACCATAAGCAAAGCAAAAGGAAGCAGTTGAACCTAAGAAGGAGGTTATAGAGGCAACAAAAAGAATTAGAAATGGGGGAAGATAAGGTATCAGAAGTAGAGGTAGTTATAGAGAAAGTGGTAGGGAAAAAAAAAGAGAAAGTAGTGATAGAGAAAGTAAAAGAGAGAGAAAAGGAATTAGAACCAGAAAAAGATAAAGATAAAATTCAAGAAGTAGAGAAATAAAAGGAAGTTGATAAAGAAAAAGAAGTAAAAGTTGAGAAAGAGATCAAGAAAGTGATAGAGACTCAAGGACTTCCTTATCAAGAACTAGTGGTTAGGAATAACCAATAAAAATGGTGATTCATACAGACACTTCCACTAGTACAGATTTCTCTTCTTGGTTTGCAATGCAAACAATTCCTGAATCTAAAGAAGTGATAAATCTAGAAGAAATTGATTTGCATTTATTGAAATGTTGGATAAAAAAGGAAATAAGCCTAAGATGATAAAAGTGACTTCCAAGTTAATAATTAAATCTTTAGGGCAAAATTTTGAATAGGTGTCCACTCCTCTAGGTAAAAGTATAGATGAAGTCACTAAAGGTGACTTAATAGTTACAAAGATATCCCTTGGAGAAGTTACCATAGAAGGCTTGAAGTAGGATATGTAGACCTTGATTAATACACTCTTTATAAATATTGATGAAGAAAAGGCTACCAAAGTTAAGTTGAAAGAAAAAATTATAAGTTGAGTGAAATAATTACTAAAGTTGAAAGGTTTATTTCATAACAATCAATTCTTTTAGGATATTTAATTGGCTAACAAGTAATAACTGAGGTGGAAGAAACTGGAGATAAGGCTAAGGCTATTGATGAATGGATGGAGAAGATGCATAAAACTACCTAGAATATATTTTCTAAAGTCCCAAGTATTCATATTGATATTTTAAATAAATTAGTAGAGACAAAGGTAGTAATGAATGAAATAGAGAATGAGAATGGAATTTCCAAGTTGCAACAAGAGAGTTGGTAAAGAATAAATACTTTAAGTGAGAAAGTTTTGATTGAAAATAAGATTATCCCTAAAGGATCAATAAAGAAATTATAACAAGAATACTATCTCTTATCTTTTTGCATGCTTATTATTGAGGTAATGCATGAAGAAATGAAGACTTTAGAAAAATAAGATCATAATGAAAAGGTGAATCTAGAAGATTTTTCCCTTTGGTCTCACTAACATTTGGTCTAATAAAAATTTAAAGACATCTAAATAGTTATATCAGTAGTTCAAGCAAATAATGGAAAAGGCCACAACTCCTTTAATAGCTAAATGTATAAAGGAGTTAATCAAATGTCAACATGAAATCAAGAGGCTTAAACCAAGACTTGAAAAGATGAAAGCTCATAGTAGGAGGTTAGAAAGAGAAATGCTAAGATTTGAGACTGAAAGGTAATCACTTGTTAAACTAGAGGATGCATCAATATAGTTAATGATGTCTCAACATATCAAATATAGAGAGAAGTGTAGATCCAAAGTCCATGATGTGGAATAATTTTGGTTAGTCTTATTCTCGACAATTTCTTCTTTCTTCTTTCCATTTTCTTCCATTCTATTTGTAAAGTAACTTTGTTAGGATTAATTATTTTAAGTAAAGTCATTAAATAGAGTTACTTGTCAAGGTATATTAATTTGTAAAATTTTAAGACTCAAGTAACTTGGCTAAATGCCATTACTTGAAGTCATTTTATAAAATCAAATTACTTGAGTGAACGTTACTTGACAAGCAAAGTAGTTGTGTTCAATCCAAATAGTGAGACCAAGAATCACTACATGTCCTTAATTATTTCATGCCACAAAAGAGAAATTTGAGGAAGATGCCTCTCAATGATTCCTAGTTTTTAACATAACACATGGGTTTCAAATGGGTTGTTTCCTATTTAATTTTGACATCTATTTTTGTATAAATATAAGTGCAGGTCTGCATGCCTAGAGGATGGTAATTTTTGCATAGAAATTGTAATTGAAGAAATAGAATTTAAGTAATCTAAAACTTTATGTTTAGATTTTTGAGTTTTTATTTTGTATGAAATTGGTTCAAAGTGAATGAGAAAAAAGCTATTTTTTATGGAAATTTGCATCTCAGGAGATCATTTAGTGGATTTATCAAGATTAAAATGGTAAATTTTGTGTTATATTTAAATTTGAATGTGAATTATAGTCTTTCTTAGTCATTCATTGAAAATATTATCATCTTTTGAATGTTTATTTACTTGTATAGATTCAATAAGATATGTAAAATTGCTTATTGTGAAGTGCAACTTCTTTCTTCCCACATGTTCTAGTTTTTCACTCTTAATTTCCAAAAATTTCTTTACACATTCTCTAAAACAACTACTTACTTGCTAAAAAATCACCTTGTTATGATTCATGAACTTCGTGATTAAAATAATACTCCAAAAATAAGACAAATTGCATATAATCTATATAATATATGAATAACTAAGAACTATATATAATTTGAAGTAAATAAACATAAAAATATGGGATCTTCACCATTAAATGAAAGGAATTTAATCCCATGACTACCTAGATACTTTTGATAGCCTACAAAATATCTAGCCAATAGTTTTTGGTGAATCCATTGGAGAACAATGAGCTAAACTCTTAGATCTAAAAATAGAATACTCCTTCAAGTTAAGATATGTAGAGTTAATGTTTAGTTTTCTTAAAATTACGTGATTTTTTAACCATTCATATTAAGTGCTACATGTAAAGTAATTCATGTCCCTCTAAGTAAATCTTATGCTTGCTATAGTTAACTCCACTTTCTAAAAATAGATGCATCACTTTTATTAGATTATTATATGTTTAGAATCCATGTTTTGTTTTATGCCTTGTTTATCTTCAACTCATTGCATGTCAAGTAATTGCCACCTAAGTCTTTGTCTATAAATAAAATACTAAAGTAATACTCATAAGAAATTTTATGATTCAAACTAGCAAATTGACCTTTTACAAGAGCAAGGAGAGCTCAAGGCCAAAGAGATTATTTTTTTGAATTGAAAGAATGATTCAAATGTAGCTTTCCTATTCAAGCCAGAACATGAAGAGCTAGTCTCTCAGATATGAGACAAGCATAAAATCCTATGAATAAACTACAACATAATTCCTTAGGACTAATTCAATCTACCAATCTTCAATTATTTATTCTTATAATAATTTCACAACCACTTCCCATCCCTTGGGGGTAGCAATTGGTCCTCTCAATTTGAATCCTATCTATGACTTACCAAAGGGGTCAAGAAAGAATTTTCTAAAGTTTATGGGTGATGGAAAACAAAATCTAGATGAGCACTTAGCTTCTATTTTTATATCCTATAGAGTAACTGGCATTAAACATGAAGATGTCTTAGTTAGAATCTTTATTGAGACCTTGCATGACTTATCTACATAATGGTTCTACCATTTGGCTCCTTGAACTATAGTTAATTGGTCCAACATGCATGAGAATTTTGAAAAAAGATTCAAAACTATAGAGATTCACATATATTGCCTACCTATCTAACTCAGATCAAGAAGGAACCACATAAACATATGTGAGATTTCATTACCAAGTTTAATAAATTATTATATAAAATTCCTTAAGCTACCCTACCCACTAGAGATAACCAAAGGTGATTCTTCATTAATGCCTAATTACTATAAGTTAGCTATCAACTATGTTGAGTATGTCTATCTAATTTATTAGTAGCTCAAAATCTTGCTATAGAGGTTGAATATGACTTGATAATGGATAAAAAGTGTTGGAAATATTGTCATTGATGTAAAAGGTCTAGTATTATTGGTGATAAAGGCCCCATTACATTTAATGATGTTTGTAATAGATATATCTTGGCTAATGTGAGTTAATATTTATTTAATATTAACGAATATATTTTTGGCTGCATATGAGATAAAAAAAGGACCCATGGAGAAGTCAAAGAGCCATGGGATAAATAAAAAAGAAGGATGGGACACATTTTCCCATGAAGAGTCATCTTGGGGAATTCCAAGAGTCACCAAGTGAAGACAAAAGAGGAAGGGCACAATTTCTCATGAAGGGATACTTTAAGGGATACAAAAAGTCACCAAGATAAGGACAAAAGAGGGAAGGACGTTTTTGCTCATGAAGGGTCACCACATGACTTTTCAAAGGCAAGGATATGAAGGTTCATACAAGTTTGGCACCATTTTCCATGAGGATTGAAGGGTCACAAAGGGGGAAGGCCAAAGGTCATTTGGAAAGATATAAATAAAGGATTGAGAAGCCATTTGTAATAGGTGTGAGAGAGGTTGATTTGATATTGTAATATCTAGCTTAGAAGAGAAATTATGAGAGATGAATATGATTTGTATTTGTTATATCTAGCTTAGAAGAGCAAAGGTTAGAGAGAGGAAAGAGATGTTGTAATGAACTATCATTTGTTGAGATAGCAACATTGAGAGATAGTTGTGTAGTATACACAAAGGGGTTGGTGCTCTTGTGGGTTGGTACTCACGAATAGTTACTGGGTTAGTGCTCACCAAAGGGGTTGGTGTTCTTGGGAGTTGGTGCTCATGAATTGTTGCTGGGTTGGTGCTCAACAAAGGGGTTGGTGCTCTTGTGGGTTGGTGCTCATGAATTGTTTCTGGATTGGTGCTCGGTAAAGGGGTTGGTGCTCCTATGGGTTGGTGCTCACAAATAGTTATTGGGTTGGTGCTCATGAATAGTTTCTAGGTTGGTGCTCAGCAAAGGGGTTGGTGCTCCTACAAGTTGGTAATTGCAAATATTGTTTGGGTTGGTGCTCATTCATATACTTGAGATTTTTCTTCATGATTTTTCCCAAATTGGGTTTCCACATTATATCTGGTGTCTCTCTCTATCTTGTGTGGTGTTTATTGTTTGAGTTTTATTACATATATTGAATGTTTGATTAAGTGGAATTTAGTTAAGGGAAAGTTTTATAAGATATATGATATATTGATTCATCCCCCTCTCTCAATATATCCCATGCTTAACAATTAATATCAAATCAAGTTCCTTTTTGAAAAGTTTTACAGCTTGAAGGTAGATCAGGAAAGCATGATGGGTGGGTCATAAGAAGGATTTTCTATAAATAAGGCACCTTTTTTTGATGGGATGAATTATTATTTTTGGAGCATAAGAATGAGGACTTATTTGATGGCCCTTGTATTCGACATATGGAAAGTAGTGGTGGAGGAATATGAAGAGCCACAGACATCTGCAATTACTCCAGTAAAAAAGAAGGAAAGTGAATGTAATGCTAAATCTTTAAATGCTATTTTATGTGGTTTATGTGAATCTAAATTTGTCAAAGTTATGCAATGGAAATTTGCTCATGAAACTTGGGTAAAACTTGAGAATATTTACAAAGGTGACGGAAAGGTTCAACAAGCTAAGCTTCAGAATTTTAGAAGATAGTTTGAAAGTTTGAAGATGGAAGAAGAAGAAGATATAACAAGTTATCTTTTATGAGTTAATCAAATCATAAATTAGATTCAAGGTCTTAGAGAAATTTTGGAAGAGTCAACAGTGGTACAAAAGGTTTTGATATCTCTACCAATGAGATATGATGCAAAGGTTTTGGCAATTTAGGGGATGAAGAATTTAGCCAAGGTAAAGATGGATGAGCTTCATGGTATAATCACAGCATATGAGATGCAGATAGAACAAGATAAACCCTCAAAGAGAGAAGTGAATTTCAAGACATCAAAGAAAGAGAAAGCTAAGATTCAAGAATCAAGTGATAGTTCCAACGATGATGAAGATGACAATGGAGCACTTTTCATTTGCAAGCTGAAAAGAGGAACAGGTAAATATCAAGGAAAATTACCTTTTAAATGTTTTAATTGTAGAAAGATTGGACATTTTTTTTATCTATATTCCCAAATAATGGTAATGATGATGAAGAAGAAAAGCCTACATACAAGAAGAATTTCAAAGGCAAATCCAAGAAGGGATTCAAGAAGAAGAGCCTGTATTCTAAGGATCCTAGCTCAGTCAAAGATAGTGAAGTCAGTGATTCAGAAGAAGAAGAGAATCTATTCATGGCCATACATGAAAATGATCAAGAAAAAGAAGAGGAAGCTAAAGTGAATATGGAAGGAGAACTCATTTGTGCCCTAGAAGAGTTAAAATCGTTTGAGAAGAAGAATCGAAGATTAAAGTACCAGATCGATAAAAATGAATAGGATTCAAAGGAAATGATTGAAGATCTACAAGCACACTTTGAAGAAGCTAAGAAGAATGAAGAATATCTAATAGCACAGTTGGAAATATCAAGAAAAGAATGTGAAAGTTATGTTACTCAAATTGCCTCTTTAAAAGAAGAGATTGAGAAAGTAGTCAATAATAAAATAGTTAGTGATTCAATATTTGAGGATAGTACTAACATGTTGAATAAGATATTGGAAAGTCAAAAATCAAATTCATATAAGACAGGGATTGGATTTGAAAAGAAAAAGAGCTATGCTAAAGCTCTTACAAAAGAGGAAACAAAAAGGGGAGAAGTGAAGAATACAGAGGACATTTCAAATAGAGAAGGCTGGAAGTAACAAAGTTACAAAAGGTAATCAGGTTAGAGATATACAGACAGGTCTTATTTTTATGGATATTATTTTTATTGTAATCGATATGGTCACAAAAAATTAGAATGTAGAAAAAGAGCTAACAGCTTCAAAAATAAGGAGAAGGAAAGTCAAGTAGAGTCAAGTAGAAGCGATAACTCTTTTGCTCCTCTATCAAGCTTTGATGAAGAGACCATAATATGCTACAAGTGCAACAACTTCGGACACATAGCTTGATATTGTAGAAGCATGTTCAAGTCAATTAAGAAGGATCAAAGTTTCAAAGCTCCATTTATCAAGAAGAAGGATTATAGTTTCGAAGCTCCATTCATCAGGAAGAAGGTTCAGACATGTTCATGGTAGAAGAAACAACCTAAAGATTCCATGTTGGTGTAAACAACTTTGCATGTAAGAAATAAAGATCAGCCATGGTTCATTGATAGCAAATGTTTGAGGCATATGACAAGAGATAAAAGTAAGTTCATAACTCTAAAGAAGATCAATGGTGGTACAATGAGATTTAGAGATAAAACCACTGCTAGGATAGCTAAAAAGGTACTTTGAGTTTGGATTATGGTAAAACTAAGACTAAGAATGTTTTATATGTACAAGGTATTAAGCATAATCTATTGAGTGTTAGTCAAATATGTGATCAAGGATACACATTAAAGTTTCATAAAGAAGGTTGTGAGATTAGAATAAAAGATTCAAATGAGTTGATTGCAGATGGTCAAATGATAGGGAACATGTGTATGTATTATCATATATCTTCTCAAAGGCATGATCAAAGGATACATTCAAAGATCTACAAAAGGAGTTGGGAGTAATTTCTATTACTTCCTACCATTGATGTTCAACATCAGTTGAGGGGGAGCTATGTGTTAGCTCCAGGTAGGCCCTTTGCCATTGATGTCAAAGGGGGAGAATAACATGTATAAGTAAAAGTGCAAAAATAGGTACAAAGAATAGGTACAGGTTGCTACAGTAAGGGGGAGTTACTATATGTTTTCAGATGATAGTATGTGTAGGTGATAGGATGTGGCAGTTTAAGGATTGAGGTTGCCATCAATGACAAAGGGGGATATTGTTGAAAATATTGTCATTAATGTCAAAGGTCTAGCATTATTGGTGATAAAGGCCCCATTGCATTTAATGATGTTTGTAATAGATATATCTTGGCTAATGTGAGTTAATATTTATTTAATATGAATGAATATATTTTTGGTTGCATATGAGACAAAAGAAGGGCCCATGTAGAAGTCAAAGAGCCACGGGATAAAGACAAAAGAAGGATGGGATGCATTTTCACATGAAGAGTCATCTTGGGGAATTCCAAGAGTCACCAAGTGAAGACAAAAGAGGAAGGGCACAATTTCTCATGAAGGGACACTTTGAGGAATATGAAAAGTCACTGAGATAAGGACAAAAGAGGGAAGGATGTTTTTGCTCATGAAGGGTCACCACATGACTTTTCAAAGGCAAGGATATGAAGGATCATACAAGTTTGGCACCATTTTCCATGAGGATTGAAGGGTCACAAAGGGGGAATGCCAAAGGTCATTTGGAAAGCTATAAATAAAGGCTTGAGAAGCCATTTGTAATAGGTGTGAGAGAGGTTGATTTAATATTGTAATATCTAGCTTAGAAGAGTAATTGCGAGAGATGAATATGATTTTTATTTGTTATATCTAGATTAGAAGAGCAAAGGTGAGAGAGAGGAAAGAGATGTTGTAATGAACTATCATTTGTTGAGATAACAACATTGAGAGATAGTTGTGTGGTATACATAAAGGGGTTGGTGCTCATGTAGGTTGATTCTCATGAATAGTTGTTGGGTTGGTGCTCGGCAAAGGGGTTGTTGCTCCTATGGGTTGGTGCTCACAAATTGTTGCTAGGTTGGTGCTCGGCAAAGGGGTTGGTGCTCCTGTGGGTTGGTGCTCATGAATTATTGCTAGGTTGGTGTTCGGCAAAGGGGTTGGTGCTCTTGTGGGTTGGTGCTCATGAATAGTTACTGGGTTGGTGCTCAGCAAAGGGGTTGGTGCTCATGAATTGTTGTTGGGTTAGTGCTCAACAAATGGGTTGGTTCTCCTACAAGTTGGTGCTTGTGAATATTGTTTGGGTTGGTGCTCATTCATATACTTGAGATTGTTCTCTGTGGTTTTTTCCACATTGGGTTTCCACATTATATCTGGTGTCTCTCTCTATCCTGTGTGGTGTTTATTGTTTGAGTTTTATTGCATATCTTGAATGTTTTATTAAGTGTAATTTAGTTAAGGGAAAATTTTATAAGATATATGATATACTGATTCACTCCCCCTCTCAGTATATCTTATGCTTAATAAAAAAATCAAGAAAACAAATTTTAAGGGAGAATCTTCTACTTCAAGCACATCATAGACTACTGATCCCTTGTTATATAAGTTGGCTAATGAATTACTTCAAGTCAAAAGACAAATTGCTCATGGTACTCATATTTCCCGTACTAGGAATTCACCTACACGAAGTTTTAATAATCAGAACATGAACCACATTGTTGTTCCTACACAAAGACTATAAATTTAAGATGATCCCAAAAATCATGTTGAGATGAATGAAAAATATTAGATGATTGATGATACTCATCAATGTCTTGTTGATGAAGATGACTTTGTAGATCCTATTGGTGACTCCAACACACGATACCTTGAATATCAATCAGAAAGTGATTATAAAGAAGCATTTGAATAAGATCATAGTCATTTTATTGTAGTGTTTACAAGGTCACAAACTCAACAAACTAGTGAAAAATACACCAAGGAGAAAAATAAAGAGAAAGGAGACTCTAGGTCAGATGTAAGCATTCTTAAAAGAGCTAGTCCTTTACCTTCTTCTTTAGCTCCAAATATAAGTATGTGGCTTCTTCTTCTCAAACTCATATGCTAGTAACTCATACTTATGAATCTAATCCTAATCTATCTACATCCATACCCTATTTTGACATAATTGTTCACATAAAGTAAACCAAAATTCAAATGTTAGAAGATAAATACTTAAGGTCTTATCCACATTAGCTAAATAGATTAGTCAAAGTAAAGGGTCGAACAATTTAGTCAATACCTCTAAAGGTATCTTGCCTACTAAAAAATTTCCTTCCCAAAACAATGCTAAATCTACTTTTCCCATATTTGATTCCACATCTGAAAGGATAGGCCATTCTATGTGTCTCTTTTGATTAATAGGTTCAAGTTGAGAAAATGTATTCTAGACTCCAGAGCCTCAGATAATGTTATACTAGCTAAAATAGTTGATGCTCTTGGCCTCACTTTGACTAAGACAATAGAAAGATGTTACTCAATAGAGAGACACATTTCTTTGATTGGATAGATCAAATATGCCCAAGATATTTTAGTAGCTTTCTAAAATAAAAGACATAAAATGATAATTCTAGTGGTAGATATTCCTATATCTTACAAAATTTTACAAAGTAGAAACTTCTGCAAGGATTTGGGTGGAGAAGTCAAGATGGATTGGTCATGTTCTCACATTTCAATCAAAGGAGTAAATTAGAAACTCAAACCTAAAAATAAGTCCAAGTATACGGTTTCAAAGTCTGATGATCAAAGGTCACAAATTATTTTTAAATAATTAGACCATGAAGTCTACCACCTTGAATTGGGTAAGGAGATATAAGGACCAAAAGAAGCAAGAGAAGAAGATAAGATATGGATGCTAGAGTTTGATGGTAGCTTTAGTTTTCATGGATATGATGTAGGGGTAGTATTGATATCACCTAAGGGCAAAGTATTCCCTTACTCTTAAAAAATCATGTTTGAAAATACTAACAACATAGCATAATATGAGGCACTACTATTAGGACTTAAACAAACAAAATAAAAATGAGTAAGACATCTTAAATCACAAGGGGTACTAAGTTGATTGTAAGACAAATTTGAGGATAGTACTAGGTAAAGAAAGATAAGCTAAGGCACTACCATGACTGAGTTTTGAGTGCAACACTTGACTTTGTAGCTTTTTCAATCAACTTAGTTCCATGAGATCAAAACTCTAGGGCTAATTCTCTTGTAGTTACTATATATTTACTTAGGCTAGATCAGTATCCAACACTTTTCCAAGAAAGTTAATATAAATTAGAGATGTTATATCATCCAAAGGTCCCAGATAATGTTGACCAGTGGTAAGTTTTCAATGATGACAAGTAGATAGTTACATTTTTGGGTAACAAGATAACTTTGAAGAACTATACTTTAAAGCAAGTAGTTCATTTCCATATTAGACAACAATAGGTATCACTGACCCTAAACGTACTCATATTCAAGATATAATTCAATTAAAGGGAAATAAAATCCCTAAAGGGTTAGTTTATTTAGAAGAAATCTTTGACAAGCATGATCAATTTTTAAAGAAAAAGAAAGAATATGGTGAAGTTCCTCTCCAAAAGTACAACAAATTAATCTAGGTAGTGAAGAAGAGCCTAGGATGGTCAACATTGGAAAAAAAAATTATCAAGAGGAAAATGAAGCATTCATTGAGCTTATCAAAAGATACAATGACATATTTTCTTGCTCCTACAAAGACCTGAAGACCTTCCAACTAGATGAGGTACAACACTATATTCCACTTTAGCTAGAAGTAAAGCCTTTCAATCAAAAGCTATGACAACACAACCCAACTACATTAGGTACTATTTATTCTAAAATATAAAAGCTTCTTGATGCTGAGATCATCTATCCAATTCATCATTCAACATGGTTAGCTAATATTGTCCCAATGAGAAAGAAAAATGGAGAAATAAGCCTATGTGTTGATTTTTTCAATCTAAATCAAGCCTCTCTAAAAGATAACTAACCATTTCCTATTATGGATCACACCTTACAAGTAATTACTTGTTTATAGATGTTATCCATGTTAGATATATTTTTAGGCTACAATCAGATAAACATAGCAAAATAAGATCAATACAAAATAGCTTTCACAACACCATGGGTGACATTTGCCTATCAGAAGATGCCTTTTGGGCTTATCAATGCTAGATCAAATTTTTAGTGAGAAATGGATCTAAAATTTTCTCATTTGAATAACAAAAGTATTTTTGTATATATTGATGACTTGATAATCTTCTCCAAAAAGAGAGGTAATCACTTGGCCGATCTAGAAGAAGTACTCATCCAGTGTAGGAGACATGGGATTGCTTTGAGTCTCAAGAAATCAATATTTGCTATGACAGAAGGAAAATATTTGGTCACATAGTCTCAAAGGAGGGGACAAAGATTGATCTAAAATGAGTCAAATCTATTCAGAGTTTACCTATGCATATGTCCAAGAAAGGAGTGCATTCATTCTTTGGTAAGGTCAATTTTTTTAGAAGGTTCATTCCTAATTTTGCTAAGTTGACTCAACATATTTTTGATATGATGAAAAATAAGTAATACTTTAAATGTAATTCTAAAGGTAAGTTATCATTTTAAATAATTACATCATCTATAGCTAAAGCTCTAGTACTAGTTCCCTAGATTTTAGTAAGGAAATCATTCTTTACTGTTACTCTTTTGAACATACCATGTTAGCTATACTTCTATAAAAAATGATAAAGTAATTGAATCCCTTATAGCTTTCATGAGTTATCCATTGAAAATATCTGAACTAAATTATTCACATATGGAGAAACATACCTTTTATATAGTCAAAGCATGCAAGTTTTCAGATACTACATTTTGTCTTCACATACTAAAGTATATGCACCTAACACTATAGTTAAATGAATTATAACATAGTAGGAGCTTGGATTATTGAGAGACACTTGGGTAGCTAAGGTGTAAGAGTTTGATCTTGATATCAAACTAATGAAGCTAGTAAGAGGAAGAAGCTTATGCCAATTGATTATAAAGAGAAGACTTGATGACACAAATACAATGGCACCTTAATTCCAAGTTGAATCAAATGAATATTTACCTACGGTTATTTTTTTAAATCTTGTGGATGAATGGTATAGCAAGATTGCTTAATTCCTAACTTATGGAGAATGACTAGCTGATATAACACGTAAGGAAAAGCATACCATCAAGTTAAAGTTGAAGGATTATGTCTTTTGGGATAATGGTTTGTATAAAAGAGGAATTGATGTTGTTTTCCTTTACTGTGTGGACAAAGAACAATAATAGAAACTTCTAAAACAATTTCATGACAAAGTATGTGGAGGTCATTTCTCAGTACAAGTCATAACACATAAAATCTTATGAGGAAAGTATTTTTGGCCTACCCTTTTCTAAGATACTTATGATTGGGTTGCTAAGTTTCAAGCATGTCAAAATTTCATGGGATGACTCAAGTTTCTAGCTTTGCCTATAAAACTTGTTATTATTGATGAACCATTCTGCTATTAGGGCATGGATTTTATTAGCGTATTAAATCCATGTTCAACCATGGGACATTATTATCTTAGATTCAATTTATTACTTCATCAAATGGGTAGAAACCATTTTGGTAAAGCATACCACTTCTAAAGTTATTTGTGATTTCATCAAAGAGAACATTTTAGTAAGGTTTGATGTTCCACACAAGATAATAACAAATAATGTATCTAAATTTTCTTCAATAGAATTAACTAATTTTTATTACTCATATGAAATAGACTTGGTTCATTATTCAAATCACTATACTTATGGGAACGATAAATCTAAATCAAGTAACAAGAACTTAATGACCATCATTCATAAGCTAGGAGATAATAATCAACATACCTAGCACAAGAAGCTGTTTGATGCACTGTGGGCTGATAGGATCAATCCAAAGAAAGCCATTAATATGTCACCTTTTTAATTTTTATATGGAATATATGTTGAGATACCATCACCATAGAGTTACCTAATTACAATTGTCCAAAGCTATTAAAGATGCAACTTATCAAGATTCACTTGATAAGAGGATCATGTTTCTCAGTAAATTGCAAGAGGTTCATATTCAAGTTGTTAATTGGCTGACTGATCATCAAATGAAAGTGAAGAATATTTTTGGTAATAAGGCTTGAGATAGATAGTTTGAATTTGGTGACTTGGTTTCTTATAGGATTAAAAAATGAATAAAAATGGAATTATGCCAAGTTTGACTCCCTGTGGAAAGGGCCTTTTATTATAAATAAGATTGTTGGAAGAGATAACTTCATCTTAGCTTATCAAGATGGAATTGAGCTGATGCTACCATTCAGTGGGAAACACTTGAAGCTTTACAATAATTGAGTATTAGGGTAACAACTGTATCTATATAAATAAAGCATTTAGTCTTTCTTTTATTTAGTTATTTTTTATTTTCAATTTATTTGTTTGTTTTATTAAGCTTTTGTAAAGACTCTATAACCATTAGATGAGACTCAAAACCAGAGATACTAAGATCTCATCCTTTTTTCTTTCTTCTTGATAAAAGCAAATATGTCCCCAATGGAAGCCAACTGGTATCCCCAAATTTTCACACTTATAAATTTTTGGTTACCCCTATTTAAAATTTTTCATTTTATCTTATGTGAGTCAATTGTCCTTATTAAACCAATCCCCTAAATAAATTCTTAGTTTTTAGTAGTTTTTTTTATTGCTTTATTTCCCCAATTGCTTCAAAATAGCTATATAAGGTTGAAAACATATGCCTAAGGCTATCACTAAAAAACCCATTTACTCATCTTTCCCAGAAGATAAAAAAAGCTAAGTGCTTGGGTTCATTTCCAATACAACTCAGGCTCTCCAAGCTACTTAACTTATTAAACAAGAATAAAATTAGTCCCACAAGTTTGAGTTGCATTATCTAGTTTAAATCAAAATTACCAAATAGATTTACTTCATATCAAAAGCTAAGTAAACTAGTCTTAAAAACCCGCTGAACACTACATAAAGCAACCTGGGATTTCAAAGTAACTTTACTTACCCAAAGCCATAAGTAAAAGTAATAGAGGTTTATGAACTTGAAGTAATCATTAGTTGAGACAAACTCAAGATTGTGAAGATGCTTAACTCTTAAAAGTAAAATTAAGTGAAGAATTTTGAGAAACCTGATAAAAATATAATGACTTACGTGGATCCTTCACACATGTCCACTACATGTCACTAATACATTGGAAAATATAAATATCAATGCATTCCACCTCATTTCCCACCTGGAATTCAAGTTTTTTGACCAAGATGCCTTACCTACAAACCTTGAACTATGTTATTCAATCTTTTGGAGTGATTTTTGATCTAACTCTTCATAACCTATTTGTATTTAAGAAACTTAGATCTTATCCTTTGTTTTTATTCCTTCATCTTAATCATTGTCTTCTCATTTTTCTTTGGTAAATTTTCATTCATGGCCATAAAGGTTATACTATCTGTGCTTATTCTTCTTTCATTTATTTATTACTTTTACATGATTGAGTAGTGTTATAAAAACACTATAAAAATTTCTAGAAAACTAAGTATGTAAAAAACCCCCTCAAAATAGTACAAAGATTGAGCCCTAGATTAAAAACCTAACTATTGAAATTAGATGAAAAACTTGGGTTCCCCATTACTACTTACTTACTTAGGTTCCCAAGCACAATTTACTCACCTCGATAAACTTGAGACTCTCAAAGTGTCTTACCAACCTAGGTTTTCCTTAACCTATTACTTTCCTAGACTCACGACTACTCATTACTTCTACTTCTTTGGGATTTTTAACCCAATTTAATTTCATTAGTAAACCCAAAGTCTAGAACCTTGAGAAACCCATAAAACTACCTGAGTGGAACCTAGAATTACAATTACCTATTACTTCTACTTTAGATTTCCCAACCTAAGTTACTTTCCTAAACAAACCTGAAGTAGGTTCCCTCAAGAGACCTAGATTACTCATGAATCACTACTTACTTAGAGTCCCAAACTCAAGTAACTAGTTTAGATAAACCCAAAGTCACAAGCTAAGAGAAACCTCAAGTTGTCCATGCCTATTACTTATTACTTACTTATTTTCTTGAATGCTTGAGACTTGAAGATCATCTAAACCAACCCAAGGTTATTATACCCTATTATTTACTATAAGTTACTTAGGTTTTTTCAAGAATTTATACTACTTTAAACCTAAATCTTTCTTAGAGGTACTATTTAAAACAATAAGTTGTCTCTTTTATTCAACCTTTCTAAACTAGTTGGAGTAGTTACTAAGTGTTGAAAATCACTTATCAAGTTCTAGAGTTAGTTAGAACCAATGTCAAAATCAAAAGGATTAAAAGAAAAAATAGCTCAAGTAAAAGTGTAAGCAACTCAAATTGAAGAAGTCCTTGAATTAGCACTTGAAGAAATCCTAGAGCTAAGTAGGAAGTGTAAAAAAAAATCTAAGAGAACCAAATATCAAGAGTTAAAGATGAAGTATGAGTATAAGGGGTAATTTATTGAATTATGTATCTATTCCAAGTTAACTAAAATAAATGATACAAATATGGGGAATATATCTATGACTAAGTTGTTAGAGAGATTTAAGGCTATAGTTAATACTCCACTCATGTAGGCAATGACTAATAGCGGGATTCTACAAGCTACAACTTTCATAAGCTCAACTCAACTTCTTAAATTTGTCCTAACATATGCCAAGTATTATGACTCTCTTACTAGGACTATGAGAGATGCTACTATTATCACTTATATTTTTATCCTTTGAGGAGATGGAAAAGCTCTCATCATCTAAGTGGCATAATGGAAACAAATATAGGCTTGTGGGTAGCTTAAGGATGAGGTGAATCTCTAGATAGGGATAGCTCTCTTGATGTACCACTTTGGATCACAACTACACTTAAAACTTTAGGTGGAAAAGGGAGAGAGATAACTATAATAAAACTATCCTAAGGGAGGTGATACACTAAATATGATAATGTATTATAACTAGAATCATGTTACATATGATAACAAAGGACTAACCAAACATACACTCCTTCAATCTGCATCTTCTCACATCAATGTTACATTATGAAGTTATGGATAAATGTGAAAAGATAACAGGACTAGACAAGAGACCTTGAATGGAAATAATGAAAATAATAACTCACTCAATCTTTGAAATCTCCTATAACACTTCACATTACATATAATAAGAAGCTTTCCAACTATAAATAAGGTGAAATAATGAGACAACATGATAATGAATCCATAGTCTTCACTAAACAAGATTCATCATCCAAGTAAAACACACTTATGAATAGATAAAAATTAGTAGTATTATTGATCAAATATTATGAAAATTATCATGGATTTACCATACTCAAGTGAAGCATAAGTTATAATGGCCAAAATGGCTAGTTTTTAAAGAACTTGAGAGATAAAGGAGAAGAGAAAAGTCCAAGGGTCACAAGGACACATGTAAAGCTAAGAGAATTTGTTAATTATGTATGATAAGAGGATATGGGATGAAAATTACAAGTTTATTAAGTAAAAGTGTCCATCCAAGTCATCAAACTCTTACAAAGCGGCATAAAACTCCTCATTCTGGCTCAAAAAACTACCTTCATGATTTGGACCTATTTAAACATCCAAAAACTAATTAGGAATAGGTATAATGATTGTAATGAATGGAATGGATTTATTACATGACTCTCCATGAATTATTTATATTCATGTTCCTTTGGAATCATTCTAAAATGAGATATCATCATCTTTTATAAAAAAACTCCTCTTTCATGCACCCTGCACACTTATCTTCAAATTTGGCTTGAATTTTACATAAAGATACATGGGAAGGAGTTTATTAAAATTATAAATACCATTAATTGCCTCATAATCATTAGAAACACCTTAAAATCACCCCACTTAAATTTTTCCACCCTTTTCACTAGCTTGTTCAATATGCCAGTTTTGATTGACCGACATGGAGCTATTTGTTTTCACACTTATAATTTTTTATAATGGTTTAAATTTTCATATGGAGTTATAAAAATTCATAATATTTACACCAAAATTTATTTCATCTCTTGAAACCTCTTGTATCTTGAAAAACACACAAAATAGTCAAGAAAACCTTATTTTATACCCTATCTGTACAAGTATGTATAGCTAAAAATTATGAGAGGGAGATATAGTAATTCATATATAATTTAAAATAGGTTTCATGTCAAAATATTCCATTATATCATCTATCCAACTCTATTTCTCCAAACTGGTCGTGATTGAGGGTTTACAAGGGTTTTAGGCTTGTTTTGACTCTTAATCTTTGTTTATAAAGATTTGACATCCAAATTTAAAAAAAAATCTAAAATTATTATATTAAATGGAAATAATAACACCTATAAACTCCTTCTTAATACATTCAAGGCCTCATTAAATATATGAGCATCTAAAACTAGGCTATCGAGCTTGTTTTTATAATTCTTGCATGTTTGAGTTAGTTTTGAGCTCAAAATGGATTATTTGAAACATGTCTACCATATATTTATTACCTTTGTATCAACCCAAAAAACATTATCCAATAGTTTTAAATTCATATCTAAGGCTATAAATTAATTTGATCTTGCATTTGAAAACTAGACCTAACCATGCCAAATTGTTCTAAGTGTATTTGAAGCTTAAAATGGTTTTCTTGATGTTTTATTTAAATAAAAAGAGATTTAAAATGTTTATTTTGTCCTCATAAACATGTATCAACAAGGTATAAATCATAATTTAGGACAAAAGTGTGAATGATCCTTCATTTGGGCACTAGGCCAAAACTTGCCTAGTAGGACTGCTTGTAAACCTAATGGTCTAGATCATCCCATTGGGTTTATCTTATTTGTGAAAACTTTTAATTATTTATAAATGTGTGTTACATACTTAAAAACTTAATTTAATGGTTTAATTAACTCCTAGCCACCATTTCATCTCTTCTCCCCAAAACTGCCAGTTTATGTATGAGGGGAAGTACCTTCTGTCTAAGACAAAATAGAGGGTACTTCCCCTATTTGCTTAGACCATTTGAATATTTTAGAATGTTATAAAATTTGTATAAATTATTTAAAAAAAATTTAATCCTTTGGTCAGGTCATTTTATCCTTTAATTCTTCCAAAACCTAAAATAGGCTTGTGTGAAGAGACTATCATCAGGGTTTGAAGCTGAGGACTATGTTTTTGTGCATGGGAGGGGCACCTGTATGTGGCTATGCATGAATTATGCATTGGTAATATAAATAGTACATTTAAAAAAATTATTATATAATTTAAATTTTTCTAAAGTTTCCACTCATATTTTGAGAATACCAAATCAACAAAGAACCTCTCTCTCTAGCTCATTGTCAACACAGTCAAACATAGTTGGTTGTAGGTGTAAACTGGCTTGGAAAAACCTATGTAGGCCTATTTCACACATACAAAATATTATAAAGGTAATTATGGATATTAGGAATGTTTTATAAATCTTTTTTTATTATTCCAACTTATCCTAATGGATTTACAATCACCTTGAACTCATAAGACTGATTTCTTCCCTCATGACTGAGAAACTCTGCCCTTAAGATTCCTATAGGTGTGTATTAGCCTTCACTAGGATTAATCATGGTTTTTAAATAATTTACATTAATAATGAGGTGTGTGTGTGTGTGTGTGTGTGTGTGTGTGTGTGTGTGTGTGTGTGTGTGTGTGTGTGTGTGTGTGTGTGTGTGTGTGTGTGTGTGTGTGAGTGTGTGTGTGTGTGTGTACACACACACACACACACTTTTATTCACCTTTAATTCCTTAAAAAACCACATATACATCAATTTTAGGTCACTATCTGCTGTAGGTGGATGTCTAGGCAACTTGTACAAACTGTAGGTGAGTTTGAGGAACATGACACCACTTATCATCTTGTATTGATAGTATTTTATATCATGAGTGTCACCTTAACCATTTTTCATCACTCAAGCATATTTTCTATTCAAATTTTCAACATTTGGATGAAAAAAGGTTTCATTTGGATCACAGTCTTATAGATAATATTGAAGGAATTTAGTGTTTTGTAGGCAATTTTAAGACCCCAAACAACCAAACTCCATTATCTCTCCACACTTAATTTTTTTTTAAAGTGATTATCCATGATATATTTTAAAAAACCAAGCTATTAAGATGCCCAAAATTCCTCATAGTGTTGTCATATGTCATTCACAAAATGCTCATGGGCCTTTATTTTCATAGTTTGGGGACAAAGGGCCTGAATACTATCATTACTCCCTAGAGGCAGTTTCCAACTTGAATTTTCTAAAATATACCTCAACATGGGTCTACCATGACTTAATAAACATAATATAACCCCAAAAAATATTTACCATGCTCCCATTTCCAATATAATCACCTTTACATCTCTGTCAAGGACCTGTAGGTAGACATTTTTTACATACAAGCATAAAATGCAACATGTAGGCAGTGAGTGGGTTCACATATTATGATAAAATTTAGGCATTCACCATGATATAAAATTAATGTTTTAAAACTTAAAATTCCTTAACCTATCTCCAAACTTGTTTCCCACATGCTTACTCATAAATGGTTCCTGTAGGTGCAATGTAATGTTGCAGACCTGACAATGAAGGGAAAACCATGGGTATATACATGTTTTGTGAGTTTAAATGTTTTTTGTGCTCCTTTAAATGATTATTATATGAAAAATACATATAATACATGTATTCAAGGTCAAATACATGTATTCAAACTTCATTTCAGTGTTAAACCCTTTTTAGGTACCTAATTGACTGATAAGATAATCATATGGTAGATTGGTTGCATGTTTTGGTTATGATTAAAAATTAAAGAAGAATATTTCTTTAGAGGATAAAATTTAAAAGGTTATGGGATTTATAATACATTAATAACATTATGATGACCCAAAATATACCTTTTTAAACCATTACCAAAGCATGAAAGTATTGCAAATAGTAGAAACCTACCAATCACATAAAATGATGCTTCACTTGAAACCTTGATGTAATTGACATATAAGAACACTTTGAAACATGAAAATAAGAATAATAAGAATATAATAATAGATTAAGCATCCCTTGGAGTCAACATCACCAACTGGTTCATATAGATTTGACCAAAATGGAGCAAAATCCATAGGGTGCATGAAATAACTAAAAGAAAAGTACAATCAACTTCATGAGGATGGTTAATGAAGCACAAACCAAAATTATTTGAAATATTTATATATAAATGAATATATATTATTTTAATAAAATCTACCAAAAGCATTTGACTTGGAACCTCTTAAGTGATCTATAATGAGCAAATATTGGAAGGTTACTTTTGTATGTCTATGAAAGCAAAGATGGAGCATAATGGTTTTAACCCAATTTTTACACTTAAAAATCATACCAAGAACTAATATGAGTGTGAGGAATATTAAGAGATGTTACATTATATTTTACCATGTGGTACACTTCCCCATGAGCCATATAAGTGTCAAATGCTCCCTTTTTTAGTTGGTTTCTTGAATTTTAGTTAAACAACCTATAATATTTTGATGTAATTGACATTATTGAAAGGTAAATTGAATTTTTGGATGATTGGAAGAAAAAATGGAAATTTTGACACCTTGGTAAATGTGTTACTTACATTTATGACCCTTAAAATCTCACTAAATGACCCAAAATGACAAATGAACTAATATGACTAAGACCAAGGCTATGATGACATTAAATGACATAAAATAACATATAATACACCCCATGGAAATATATTAAACCCTATAAAATATCTAAAACTAATGTTTTTACTTATAGGGGTCCCAATTTAACCTAAAAGTCAAATTTGGTCAACAAATTGGTGACTGATAGGGGTAGTATGCCTGCTATACTAACTAAACTAGTAGCCTTATCAGTCCATTGAGTTTAGGAGTAAATTGAAGTTTGAGACAAAAAATAAGGATTTGAGTATTGACTACAATATTTTATCAAGATGAGACCAATGGCTACCTCAACCACATAAAATAAAAGACACACACAAAACAAAAGTAACACATGTGCTTCATGAGAACTTATGGAACACACACACTAAACTAAAAAAACTAACTCAAACACTAACTGACCTGAGATGAGAACTTCCACATAGATCAAAGGGGAGGTTTTAAACTCTTCTTGATTCATGACATGAAGGAATGAATGAAGCATATATCCTTTTATCTTTTAGCATTGATGCCTCCAACTTCATTGAAATGATGTTCAATGAAAACCAGGTAGCTTCAAATAGGTTAGATATAGAAATGAACTCTTATTTCATCTAAATAGCCTCAACCTTCTCATGTGGATCTTAAATTATAAACTCATTCTTGATTTTCATAGGGCTCTCAATAAGATTGGGTTTCTTCTTAGCTGTAAGTTCTTCTAGCTCATCAAGGAGCTTTGCATACTCTATCTAATATTGATCATTCTCCTCCATGGAAGATTATTTATTCACCTTTTCATGTACTTGGCCCTCAACTTGGAAAATCTCTTCAAGCTCTTGAAAGAGATTCATTTGTGATTTCTAATCATCCTTATTCTCTTTATCATCTAGAACCACTACCTCTTCAATCTTTTCTTCTTGATGTATGATGTCATCAACATGGTGTTATACAAAATCTAATGCATTTGATGGTGATGCAAGACTAGAATGAGGTATTAGGTCATCTTCAAGAACAAAATCTTACACATTGGTCTCAAGAGAGTTTTCTATGGCTGCAACCTATTTGGGAAAGACTTGAAAATGTTCTCCATCCATATTATTACATTCATCTTCATACTTGAGATTATTATCCACAAATTTTTGATAAAATTTATATTTTTATTTAAGGGATACAAGATATTCCATCTCTTTATCCTTCATGGTGATGCTAGGACTAGGCATCTTGAAATCATGTGACCTAACCCAATGAGGCTACTAACAAGGTATGTTTTCTTCAAGAAAGAGTTATCTTTCCTTATAAATTAATTGATCCTCTTTAAGTTCCCATACCATAGGTCCATCAAGACAAATGGTTATAGGTTGATGACAATATGAACTAGGTGGTGGAGGTAACACATAGAACTCAAAATCAGATTAAGAGTGAAATGTAGGCGGATCTTTTGGAATATTTTTGGGAAGGGGAGGCATAAATTGAGATAAAACAACTTGATTTGATTCCTTCCACTTGAAAATAACTTAATTCACTTCTGATTTAGCTTTAGGACTCTCTTGAGGAAGGGTGGATGGAGTGTGTTTATGAATAGGATCTTCTTTTGGGTCTAAACCTTCCATCACACCTTGACTTAACAATTTCATCTTTGCCTCTAAATCTTCAATCTACTTGGATAGATTCTATTGGAAAAGTTTATCTTGAATTTCATAGACATAATCATAAGGATGAGGAGTATAATAGGGTTGACATGGAGAACAACATGTCTCTTGAGGAAGGGAGGGAGTGACTTTCATAGGATCAAATTTTTCTTTAACTTCACACTCTTTATCTAGGATTTTCTCATCCTTTACGCATGATTCCACTATGTTAATATAACTTAGGATGATAGGATTATAATTTTTTTGAGTTGGTGATTCAATTTGAGGAGTGGATGAAGTATTCAATAAACTTTGGATCTCCTTAGGCTTGGAATATCCACCTTATCTCCAACTTGGAATGACATATCTAGAGGTCTCTTGTTGAGGTGAGAATGTAATGAGAGAGGTAAATGAGTGTTTAGATTATAGTTATTTTGATAATAATATGGAATTTTTCATTTTATTATTTTCCAACTCAATTTTTTTATCAAGGTTTTCTTCAAACATACAACTAGTATTTTCAACTCTCTCTTCCACTTGATTTAGAAAAGGATGACTTTGGAAATTTTGATTGGGATCATGAGTAGGGATCAAATATGGCTAATATAAAAGTTAGGGATGTAGAAATGAAGGTTGATATACTTGGTGAGGCTACCTCTCATGAATTCTTATATTATTCTCCAAGGATGCAATCAAGCCACTCACATCTAGCATCTCATTTGTAAGACTTTTCTAATTGGATCTCTCAATAGGTGCCCACTCTCTTTTGACCAAATCTAAAGCATATCTCACCTTATTAATTAAATTTCAAGGGAAATATTGAACATTTACCAGTAGTGTATCAAGTTCTAACATAGACTTTTCATATCCCAAGAGTGTCTTCTTTAAAGTTACAATGGACTAATTAAAGAAGTGTATAGGTTGACTAGGAGTAAGATATGGAGAAGACTGATTGTAGGACTGATAAGGATCATGAAAAGGTTGTTTATGGTGATAATAAATATCATGTTAAGGTTTTAAATGATCATATCAATACTGGTAAGAGTCAAACCAATGTTGATAGGAAATGCCATGAGTTTAATATATCTCACCAACTTATGTAAGATAAAACTCAACAACAAAATTAGCCATGAAACCTCATTGAAAGAAAGAATACAAATGAAAATGTTACAAAAAATATTCAAAGTATAACCTAAGATGATTTAACATATTATATATATTTGGAGTTTCCATTGATACTTAAATAGATGCCTTCAAATGCTGATTATTGAAAGACAACACCAAAAATCTTCTAACCTCTTGGATCAAGAGTCCCACTGGGCATGCCAAAAACTATTATCACTTGGATTTTCACCATTTTATGATATTAAAAATATTTATTCATATAATTTTCACAATGGAAACACATCTAGGATTTTGGGTAGCCTAAGGATGAGGTGAATCTCTAGATAGGGCTAGCCCCCTTGATGTACCACTTTGTATCATAACTACACCTAGAATTTTTGGGGGAAAAGTGAGAGAGATAAATTAAAGAAAACTATCATAAGGGAGGTGATACACAAAATATTATTATGACTTCCAACTATCATAATTTTACACATGAGAACAAAGGACTGAACAAACATACACTCCTTCAATCTGCATCTTCTCACATCAATGTTAATTATGAGGTTATGGATGAATGTGCAAAGCTAGGAAGACTATAAAAGAGGCCTTAAATGGAAATAGTTAAAATAATAACTCACTAAATCCTTTAAATTTATTATAAATCTTAACATGCCATACAATAAGAATAACTCCAACTATAAATAAGGTGAAATAATGAGATAACATGCTAAGCAATCCATAGTCTTCACTAAGCAAGGTTCATCAACCAAGTAAAACACACTTATTAAAAATCATGAAGAGGTAAAAATAAGTAGTATTATTGATAAAATGGTATGAAAATAATTAGGGATTTTACATACTCAGGTGGAGCATAAGTTATAATGGCCAAAATGACTAGTTCTTATAGAACTTGAGAGATAGAGGATAAGCGAAAAGTTCAAGTGTCACAAGGACACTTGTAAATATGAGAGAATAAATACTTGTGAATGATAAGAGGATATGGGATGAACCATGGAATGTCATGAAGTACATTTTTCCATCCAAGTCATCAAACTCTTGCAAAGTGGCATAAAAATCCTCATTTTGGCTCAGAAAATTGCCTTCATGATTTGGACCTATTTGAACATCCCAAAGCTAATTAGTAATATGTATAATTATTGGAATGAATGGGATTGATTTTATACATGATTTTTTTGTATTCATATTCCTTTGGAATCATCCCAAAATGAGATATCATCATCTTCTATCAAGAAAACTCCTCTTTCATACATCCTGCACACTTGGATTCAAATTTGGCTTCAATTTCCATAAACATATATGGGAGAGAGTGGATGAAAATTTTAAATACCATCCATGGAATTTTAAGCATTAGGGACACCTTAAAATCACCCCACTTAAAGTTTTCTACCCTTTTCACTAGCTTGTTTAATATGCCAGTTTTGATTGGCTAAGATGGAATTATTTGCTTACACACTTATAAGTTTTTATAAGGAATTAAATGACCATAAAGAGTTATAAAAAGTCCTATTATTTTCACCAAACTTTATTTCATTTCTTGAAACCTCTTGTATCCTTAAAAACACTCAAAATAGTCAAGAAAACCCTATTTTGTACCCCATTCATACAAGTCCATATGAATAAAAAGTATGGGACGGAGCCTACATGAGTCATATACAAGTTAAAATAGTTTTCATGGTAAAAATATGCCATTAGATTATAGATCCAAATTGATTTCTCAAAACTGGTCTTGACTGAGAGTTTGCAAGGCTTTTAGGCATGTTTTAACTCTTAAGCTTTGTTCATAAAGCTATTGTGTTATGGAGGCTATTTCTAAATTACATGTATTTTCAAATACTATACATTTTAAATATACTATACACTCTATATGTATTATTATTAGGGTTTATGGGTGGTATCCCCCAAAAATTTGGGTTTTGGGGGCAATAACCCCAAGTAGGGGTTCGGGGGTAGAAGCACCCAACAAACGGGGGTCTGGGGGTGGTAGCCCCCAAAAAAATTTCTAGACCCTCTTTTAATGGGAAACCATTTTGGGTTGATTTGGACCATGGTTTTGGTACCCATTATTTTATAATACCACTTTGTTGATGTATTATGTATTTATGGATATTTCATAGTTAATACATCATAATAATTAGGGTTTGAGAAGAAAGAATAGAGTGTGTGAATTCAGGTGTGAATTTAGGAAGGTTTGTTGAGTACATCTCTAAACAATATTTGTGCATTGTAATTGTGAAGATAGATCTAAGAGCGATTGTACTCTGGTGGCTTGGAATAAAATTTGAGAAAGTGTTTCTTGGTGGATATAGCCCACAGTGAACCACATTAAATTTGGTCTTCTTATTATGCATGTTTATTTTTGTTCTTTATGCATCTCTATTTATATCTATTATTGTGATTCTATGAAATTATTCCACATCAATTTCTATATTTAATCATAATAAAATATTTGATGTCAAAATTTCAAAAAAATTCCATAAGGATGATGCTTAAGGACCTTGCTAACATCTATAAACTCCTTGGGAATTCATTCAAGGCCTCATGAAAGATATGAGCATCTAAAACTAGGCCATTGATCTTATTTTTACATTTCCTGCACGTCTGATTTAGTTTTGAGCTAAAAAATGGATTATTTCAACATATATACCCTCCAAAAGGTTTATTACCTCTGTATCAACCCTAAAAACATGATCCAATAGGTTGAAATGCATATCTAAGGCTAGAAATGAATTTGACCTTGCATTTTGAAAACTAGACCTAACCATGTCAAATCAGCCTAAGTGTCATTGAATTTCAAAATAGATTTCTTGATGTTTTATTTGCATCTAAATAGATTTAATATGTCTATTATGTCCTCATAATCATGTATCAATAAGGTATAAATCATAATTAGGTCCATAAGTGTGAATGAATCTTCATTTGGGCACTAGGCCAAAACCTACCTAATAGACCTGCTTGTAAACCTAAGGGTCCAGATCATCCCATTGGGTTTATACTCTTTATGAAGAGTTTTAATGATTTATCTAGGTGTGTTCCATATTCAAAAAATTACTTTAAGGGTTCACTTAACTCTTAGCCATCATTTCATCTCTTCTCCCCAGAACTACCAATTTATGTATGAGGGGAAGTACCCTCTATCTGAGACAAAATAGAGGGTACTTCCCCTATTCACTTAGACCATTTAGATATTTTAGAAGGTTATTAAAGTGGTATAAATTATTTATAAAAAATTTAAGCCTCTGGTGAAGTCATTTGATCCTTCAATTCTCCCAAAACCTAAAATAGGCTTGTGTGAAGAGACTGTCAACAGGGTTTGAAATCAAGGACTATGTTTTTGTGCATGGGAGGGGAACCTGTAGATAGTTATGAATGAATTAGGAATTGGGAATATACATAATAAATTTAAAAACATTATTATATCATGCTAAGTGTTTTTACCTTTCCACTCATGTTTGGATAATGCCAAATAAACAAGGAACATCTCTCTCTAGCTCACTGTCAATACAGTCAAACATAGTTGGTTATAGGTGCAAACTAGCTTTAAAAACCTTGTGTAGGCATGTTTCACGAATAAAAAAGCTTATAAAGGTCGTCATGGATTTTATTAAGGTTTTAAAAATCTTTTTTCATCATTATAACTTCTCTTAATGGCTTTATAATCACCTTGAACTCATAAGATTGAGTTTTTCCCTCATGACTAAGAAACTCTGCCCTTAAGATTCCTGTAGGTGTGTATTAGCCTTAACTAGGATCAATAATGGTGTTTAAAGAATTTATGTTAAAAATGAGTTATACATATCATATACCCAATACTTTTATTCACTTTTAATTCCTTAAAACACCACCTATACATCAAGTTTAGGTCACTACCTATTATAGGTGGATGTCTAGGCAACTTGTATATACTATAGGTGAGTTTGAGGAACATGACACCACTTATCATACTGTATATATATTATTTTAGATCATGAGTGTCACCTTAACCATTTTTAATCACTACATCATATTTTGTTAGTCAAGTTTTTCAACCTTTGGATGAAAAATGGTCTCATTTGGATCACAGTCCTATAGACAATGTTGAAGGAATTTAGTGTTTTGTAGGCAATTTTAAGATCCCAAATGGCCAACATCCATTAGATATATACCCTTAAAAATTTTCAAGGTGATTATCCATGTTATAGGTTATAGAATCAAGCTATTAATATGCCAAAAAATTCATCACAGTGATGTCATAATCCCATAACAAAATGCTCATCACCTTCTATTTTCACAATTCAGGGACAAAGGGCCTAAACACTGCCATTGCTCCCTAGAGGTAGTTTACAACTTGAAATTGATAATTTATCCATAAACATGGGTATTACATGACTTAATAAACATAATATAACTCCAAACAATATTTATCATACTCCCATTTTCCAATACAGTCACCTTTACATCTCTATCAAGGATCTGTAGGTAGACATTTTTTACATACATGCAAAAAATGCAACATGTACATAGTGAGTGGGTTCACATATTATGATGAAATTTAGGCCTTCACTTTGATATAAAATTAATGTTTTTAAAATTTAAATACCTCAACCTATATCCATACCTTCTTCCAATATGCTTACTGATAAATGGTGCATGCAAGTTTAAATGTAATGTTGTAAGCCTGGTACTGAAGGGAAAACCATGGGTATATGCATGTTTTGTGAGTTTTCATGTTGTTTTTTATACTTTAAATGATTATTATATGAAAAATAAAGTTTTTTAAAGGTTAAATAAATGTATTTAAACTTCATTCTAATGTTAAACCCTTTATAGGCACCTAACTAATTGATATGCCAATCATATAGCAGATTAGTTGCATGTTTTGGTTGTTTTGCAAATTCAAGGAGAATTTTTATTTAGAGGACACAATTTAAAGTTTAGGGGATTTATAATACTTTAATAACATTATTATGAACCAAAATACACCTTATAAAACTATTACCAAAGCATGAAAGTACTACAAATAGTAGAAACCTGCCAACCACACAAAATGATGCTTCTCTTGAAACCTTGATGTAATTGACCTATAAAAACACTTTGAAATGTGAAAATGATAATGGTAATAATATAATAATATATCACACATTTAATGGAGTTAACATCACCAACTGGTTCATATGGATTTGACCAAAATGGAGCAAAACCCATAGGGTACATGAAATATCTAGCAAAAAGTATAGTCAACTTCATGAGGATGGTTCATGAAGAAAAGGACACCACTATTGAAAATATTTATATTTAAATTAATTTTTATAATTTTACTATAACTTCCCAAAATAATTTGACCTAGAACCTCTTCAACTATCTGTACTAAGCAAAAACTTGAAGGTCACTTCTGTATGTCTAAGAAAACAAAGATGGAGTAGAATAGTTTTATCCCAATTTTGACACTTAAAAAAAAAATTAAATGAATGTGATGAATATTAATGGATTTTATATGATATTTTCACATATGGAACACTTCCCCATGAGTCATACAAGTGCCAAATACTCCCTTTTTTAGTTGGTTTCTTGAATTTCAATTAAACAACTTGTAATATTCTGATGTAAATGACATCCATGATAGTTAAAATAAATTATTGGATTATTGGAAGTAAAAATGGACATCTATAAACCTTTGGAAATATGCCACTTGCATTTATGACCTTAAAACCTCACTAAATAATCCAAAATGACAAATTGACTAATATGACTGAGACCAAGGCTATGATGATATTAAATGACATAAAATAACATATAATACACCACATGAAAATATATTAGACCCCATAAAACATATTAAACTAATTATTTTACCTATAGGGGTCCTAATTTGACCTAAAAGTCAAATTTGGTTATCAACTGCTGGTAATGTAGTGATAAGATTGGATGTTTAATATCTTAACTATTGTTTGAAGATCCCAATAAAATATAAAATCCTAGATGTAACAATGGAAAAGGATAAGATAAATGAGAGAGTAATAAAATAGAGTGCATTAAAATACTTAACATAAACTACATGAATAAATTGAAACAAGCTTCATGATTTCCATAGAAGATAGTAAGATCAAACTTGGTTCAAGAAGTAGATGACATTACTTAGTTGTTATGTAGAATCAATGGAGAAAAAAATGCTAAGTTATTTTCAAATTAGATGTATTCAAACATTAGAGCCATTTATTTCAATAGGAGTTTGTAATGATTGAGTGGGCCAGGCTGATAAGTGACAACATGGACCAATAGTTGAGCAATGTATTACAAACTTTTGACTTTAAGATGACCTCATATCTAGTATATGTTGTAGCTTCAAATGAAGAATTTTATAGGATAAATAGAAAGGGGATGATATAAATTGAGCCAATATATGAATATTATCCTCAATTGGTTCAATCTAAGTACTAAAAACATAATAAGATAGTGAATGATGGATTCTTCTATGAAATCATTTTCAAATTGAATATAGATTTGAAACATATGAGAGTATCCAATGCAGCATGTGATGTATTTTCCTAGTGTGGGTTCATTTTCATTCAAATCCTTAACTTCACATACATCAAATTTGGTGGTTTTTTAGGCACACCAATCAAATTACCAAGATACCTCAATGACAAGTGGATTCTTATGGAGTTGTGTAGGTAGCTTGTTGAATTACATGACTTATAATCAAAGGCTCATCATCCCATTTTAAATTTTCCTATTTTTATTGGTAATTACCATTGTCACAACATTTATAAGGTAAATAACATACAAGAAGAGATGTACCATAATTACACTTAGACACATTTTGAAACTAGGGCTAAATTTGATTGTAGAGGTGTAGCCCAGAATATAATTTATCTAGAATATATGCACATTCCTATACTTATTTTTTTTGGGATTGATTATAGGTATTATTTTTATGTGAGAATAAGGACAATATCATATTGACTATGGAACAAATTCATACTTTTGATTTTGCTACAATTCTATAAGACATGGAGGATGATGGGATTGTAACCAATGATGCCTACCATGCAACAGGGGGAGATAATGCCCCAATTCCAAAAATTATTTTTGGTAAAAACCAAGTTAAGACTATTATAGATATAACTTCAAATGTTCTATCCATGGCTTCCACATGGATTCTCAACAAGGGATACTGCATGAAGGAATTGATGGCTAACACTTCCATAATAAGCCAAAAAAGGAAGGTATTTCAAGGAGAGAGTAGCCAAGTACCAAAAAATTCAAAGTTGAAGAAAAATATTGATGATACTTATTCTATGGTAAAGGATAAAGAGTCAAGTCATCCAGTTGATTAGTGTCATTTAAATCCTCATTTAATCAATTTTTTTAATTGATGTCAATCAAATAAGGGCTAGTGTTTAAAGTTGTTTTTAGCAAGGCTTATGATAGTATATCTATAGATTAGTATTTTGGGGGGTTATATAGTGACTCTATTCTAACTATTTCCAGTGAAAGAGAGATTTTATACTATTTTCTTCACACTTTCTAAAGAAAAGATCAACCATCAATTTAAATAGTTCAATTCTCTTCTTGAAATCAAAGCACACTTAATCTATTCCATACTTTTTTAGAAATGTAAATATAGATTTAATTAACACTTACAGGAAATATAAACACTCATTTGGAAAGGGAAATCTAAATTAACTCATTCCCTTCAAAAGAAATACTGGGTCTAAATCACACTTGCTTGAAAAGAGAATGACTAATAAAAAGTGAATCTTAAATTTTTTTATTTTTTTATATATTAATAGTACATAAACATATTAAGATTATTATAATTATATAATAATTAAAAATAAAATAACACCATACAAAAATTCTTGGCTCTAGGGAGATTGGGCCCTTGCTCTTCTTAGAATCAAGAATGGAATCTACTCAATACTAGAAGATGGAATAAAACTACATTAATTGATGAAAGCTAGAATGTTTACAAAACTATCTAAAACCTAAAGTATGAATATTTTCAATATTGAATAATTATTTATTAAGACAAAAGACTTACATTTTATGCTAATGAGTATTAACTAAAAATACTACGTGGAAAACTAGGACTTTCTAATCAATCTACCCATCTCCAAAATGGGAGATTTAGATTGAGTAGGATCTTTAGGAAATCCAACTATCTAAGTATGTACAAATTATGTCAAAATGCAATACTTCAAAATATAAGTCAAATATTTCTTTGATATGAATCCATATGGAATGATTATCCTTTACTATTGGTCTACCTACAAAATCTCTAACATCTTAGGCTTCATACCCACAAAGTTCATAGGAATGGACCTATAGAGTCCATATATATGGACTTGTAGAGTCCATAGATAAGGAGTGGTTCAGTCCATATATATTAGTTGAGTAGGTCCATAGCTTAGTAAAATTATAATCAAAATTGGAACTTCTTTATCATGTTGTATTTGCCATTTTTCTTGTACATTCTTTAAAACCAAAACACTAAAACATGTTATTTATTAGGCATAAATGACAAAGTAATAAATTAATCTTTAGTTTGACATAAATGAGATAAATTATCTATTTTCAATGCTACATTCAACTAAAATTTTATGATTTACATAAGATTACATCTTGGAGATATGAAATAAAAGAAATACTATGTAAATATGAGCAATATTTTGAGCTCATCATCTCCCCTAGGCTTTACCTTTTGCAAGTACCTTTTACAAAACTTCATCTACCTCCATAAGCTCTATTTTTGTCTTATAGACTTTGGCTAAGATCATAATCATCAAATTAATCTTTTATATGATAATCTACATTACTGGTGAATCCTCTTTGGGTCAAAGTCAAATCTTTCTAGACATCAAATTATTCATCAGATTGTGGTGCCCAGTTTTTCCATCCTAGAATTGCTATAACTAAAAAAGGGGGTCTATATCTCATTCCAATCAATATCTTATCTCCATTAGAATTTAGGACTTCCACAATTTCCTTAAGAACTGCTTTAACTCTTCTTCTACTCCATCTTACATTGTAAGGAGATATAACTTCACATCTCTTTAGAGAGTTTGGTAATAAATCCCATCTCTTAACACTTATTGTAACAAATGAATCAAAATTATACCTTATGAAAAGATCAAATGAGATGGTACAATTATATAAGGCTTCCAAATAATTATTTTTGACATCAACATTCTAGTAAACATCCTTGAATTTCTATTTTTTAGACTAGGAATGGAAAAGCTTGGTCTTATGCATAACCTTGTTGTCTTAGAATGTGTTGAATAATCTTCAAATTTCCTTTTCCATGCTACCTAATTTTTAAAACTAAAATGGAGTGCTTGTAATTGAAATTCTCCCACATGAAGATTAATTAAAAATTTATTGTGATCATGGTCTCCTATTATTAAGTCATGCAAATAGAATTCATAAAGGAGATCTTGATTATCAGGGTCAACACTATAAAATATTTCCAAAAATGTTGAAGGATATTGAATTTTTTATGAAAGCTAACAAGAAATTCTAAGGAGCTGCCAACTATAGAACTACTCAAATAGAAACAAGCTATATGTAGGAGGACTTCTACAAGATAAAAAAGCTTTTGATAATTTGAAAGCATTCTAAAAATCTTTTTCTAGAGTTTGGGTTTTGGACTCTAATATTTGTTTCTCATTTTGTAATTTCTCATTTTCAAAAACTAAATCATTATTATTATTTTTGATTATTTGATATTATTTGTGTGCTTGATGTAACTTATCTAATGGAGGAATAAATGGATGGCTTGTTTGACTTCCTTGATTCAAAAATGTTTTAGAGGTGGAAGTGGATTGGCTAACCTTTTGAGGAGAAGTAATAGGAAAGGTCTTAGGAAAGTTCAATAGCTGCTACAACATTCTATTCTCCTTCTTAAGACTCCATATATATCCATTGTTCAATCTCTTCTTCTTACTTTTGTTCTATGATTTTTTTTCATTTTATTAACTTCTAAATCACGATTCAAAGATATTACTTCTAATTTTTGCACTAACATAGAATTAAGTTGATCCTTACTATGAAATGTTTTGACTAAATCAATAATGTCTGCTACTTCTTGTTGGATCAATGCTTGAGTCTTCAAAAGTTTCAGTGTTAGCTACATCATAGGGTCTATTAGATTGGATAGTTCTCCTTCTTCAAATGTGCATGGAGATTTTACTTTGTCCACTAAAAACTTAATTTAAACATTTTATTCCTCAGTAATGTTATCCTTTTCATCTTCAATTTCTATTATGTTGATTAGAGGAATTCTCGAGTCATCAAGTGGCTGAATAATAGGACTGACAACATGTTTTTTCATAGGAGTTGTTTTAGAAGTTCCTTATTTTTTAATATTTAGCTAATCTAAATGTTGGGATAATTGTCTAAAACTATCCAAAATATCTAATTCCTCCTATTCATCTTTATCCAAGATCAATTTTCTTCTTCTTTTGATTCTTTGAGCTACACTTGATGGTTCATTTGCTGCAATAATTAAATCTGTAGCCTTCTTATGCCCTATTGGAGTAGAATCCCTTATTTTTAATTTCTTTATTTTTGGCAAAGGGATTAATTGTTCAATAGGTGCATAAGGTTCTTGTGGGGCCTTTGAAACAATGGAGGTTTGAGCAGCTTGGGATCTAGTAATCCTTCTTGAAGAAGGAGGAGTTTCCCTAGAAGCCACATGTTGTTTTTACTTTTGCTTTATTTTCTTAGTGGATGGAGTAGATATATTAGGTGGTCTTTATGACTGAGTTAGGCTTAAAGTCCTCACTTCTTATTATATATGTAGGGCTAGAATTTATCAAATAACTCTATTTTCCTAAGCTTCCCAAACTTCTTTCCCTTGTTGTTAGAAATGATGTTGAATAATAATGCGAATGAGGCCATGATGCCTGAGAAAAGCATTAAAAGTGGTTGTCATAACTTGAAGGGCACCATATAGGTAATATTTGAGATTAATTCTACACTGTGAATTTTGTCTCCCATATTTCATATGTATCAATATTTTCATAGCTTCTCCTCCTAAAAGGCTACATTGCCCCTCACAAGTTATGTATTTGAAGACCCAAAATGCTACAAAGTGCCATGGATTTGAAAGTGAATCTCTATAGATGACTTTAGCCTTTCCTTTTAAATTAAACAAACATGTAGTTATGGTTCATTTATTGCCATTAAATTGGCAAATAAGATCATTAAATGAAACCCTCCCTATTACTTTCATTCCTATGTTTGGGATTTCTATGATTTCACTAATAACTTGATTAGAAATTGGAATGACTATGCCCTCAAAATGGAAAAATCAAGGGTAATGTTTTTTACAAATTCTCTTACTAGTGTTTCATGAAAGCCCTAGAATTTTTAAATAAAGGGAAGCCAACTATTTGCCTCGAATGCTGCTATAGAATCCCTATCACTGAGAAATTTGGTGGTTGTCTTTGGCTTCGATCATGTTTTCTAAATCATTATTCCTTGGATGAATACTAATCAAATTACTACAAATAGTAGTAGATCTTAACAAATTAAAACCAGGGTTTAGATTGATTTTTCTTGGAAATTCACAAAAGAAGGTTTTTGATGCACTTCATAGGGACTGGTAATTTTTGCAAGCATATATGGATTTAACTTCCCACATGCAGCTAGAAATATAATCATTACTTTGTATAAATTTTGGCTTCACTTGATGTCTATAGTGTGGAACTTCTGATTGTTGAGATGACATAATCATAAACATGGCTATTTAAATGATGATTTTACATGGGGGTAGTTAATGGCTCATGTGGAAGGGGTAATTAATTATACCAACACTAAATAATTTCTAAATTTAATCAATTAATGATTAAATAACCATTTATTTAAATAATTTTCATAGATGCTATCATGATTTTTTATCATAATAACAATGATGCAATTGATTACATGTAATTATTCATTATGATACATGTCTCATTGATCCCCTTTTCTGTTTGTCCACTATTTTTATTCCTCTATTTAAGGAATTCATGATTATATAATCATATATTCCATATTAATAGGATAAATCTTATTTAAATAAATTAAAAAACTTTTAATTTACTAAACATGAATAAATAAAACTTATCACTCACTTATTCATACCTCAGATTGAGTTCTTTCTCTACCATTTCTCCTACACAAGTAGAGTAGAATGAAATAGTTAACATATTTCAAAGGAATAAATATTTGAAGTTTATTACTTGTGGAAACCAATCAAGATTAGCTGATTAGACTCATTTTTTTTAGTCTTTTACCCCTTGGTTAGCCATTTCTATTTTTTTGACCAAGGCCCTTTATGTAATGCATGGCTAGCCAACAAGTTGGTTTTCCAACCATGCATTGTCAATAGCGTCCCTACATAATATTTTCACTACTGAATATATTTTTTATTTTTTTGAATAGAAATCATTATGGTAACATTTTTGTGGAAGAAACAAGTTCTTCCAAAAAATCTACCTAGTGTCTCATATTTTGTACAAAGTCCTCTTTATTAAAAGGTTTTTGATAAAGTTTCAATCAATGATCATTGAACAAAATATTCTTTTTTCTATCATCAATGGGCATTAATTTTACTAAACCATTCTTAAAAACTTATCTTATTTGATAAGGTCCAATCCACCTTATCTATAATTTTCCTTTGAACTATTGAAGTTTAGAGTCAAACAATAGTGCCCAATCTCCTTTTTGAAACTTTCATTGTTTGATGTGTGAATCATACCAAAATATCCTCTAATTTTACACTAATTCAATTATATATAATGGTTTTATTCTTATTTCATTAGTTGAATAAGTTGCATGAGTCTCTCCTCTTGTGTTGCATCCAATTCAATTCCCACTTCCAATGATATCTTCAATGTTTATAATTCAAATTCAATAGAAAATAGAGGTTCCATGCCATAAAATAGCTCATATGGTGAGAATATAGTAGTTAGTTTCCAAGTAGAATTATAAGCCCAAACTGCTTTTGGTACCTTATTTTCCCAATCCTTCCAGCTGGTACTAATAATATTTGTTAAAATAATCTCTAATTCTTTGTTTATAACTTCAACCTATCCATTGTATTGTGGATGATGTGGAGAAGACTTTTTATGTTGAGTTTGATAAACTTTCAAAAGTATTCTATCATTTTTGACATGAACTAAGGTCCTCGATCTAAAACTATTTCTTTTGGAGCACCAAATCTTTGCATAATCTTGAAGTATAGGAAATCTACCACAGCTTCTTCTTGAGCATGAGTTAGAGATTTTACTTCTATCCATTTGGTGACATAGTCTATGTATACTAAAATATATTATTTTATTTTGGAAGGAGGATCTATAGGTCTAACAAAATTAATTCCCCATTTCTCAAATGGTTCTAGAACTAGTTGAGGGTGGAGAGGAATCTTAGTTGAGAGAGTGGGCTGCCCAATTCTCTAACATGCATCATAGTGTCTAATATAATTCTTCACTTGTCTGTGAAGATGAGGCCAATAATAACCTACTCTAAGAATTTTGTGTATGGGTTGAGTAGTGTCCTCCTCTTGGTTCATCATGATAGGCTCTAATGATATTATATGCTTCATTATTTGTCACACACCTATGAAACACATGATCATGTCCAAGTTTAAATAATATTCCATTAATCCATTTAAAATAATAACTTTATCTAATTAACCATTTTATTTATTTATGTGATAAATGTGGAGGAAACTTCCCTATACCAAGATAATTGGTAATATCAACATACCATGGAGAATCTACTAAAATGGAAAATAATTATTCATTCAAAAAATCATCCTCCACTAGTTCTTCACCTAAAATGTTGACTCTAGACAAGAAATAAGCAACCAAATTAAACTTTGTTGGTTTATTTATAATAGTAATATCAAATTATTTTAAGAGTAACAACCATCTGATAATCCTATCTCCCACTATTGGTTTGTTGGTAAGATACCTAATGGATGAATGATCTATGTAGATAAACACATTGTACCCTATTATGTAATGTCTAAATTTATTTATTACATGGAATAAAACAAGGAATTATTTTTTAGTCATGGTGTAATTTCTTTCATTAGGAGTCATGTTTTTATTGATGTAATAAATGGCATACATATGATCATTTTTGTCTTTCTATCCTAGGACTGTACCCATTACTATGTTGGAAGAATCTATGTATATATGAAAAGGTTGTGTCTAATTTGGGCCTCTCAATAATAGATAAGTACTAAGTTTAGCTTTGATGGTTTCAAAGGCTTGTTGACAATCATCATTACATATAAACTCACTATCCTTTATAAGAAGTGCAAACATTAGAGCAACTATTTTACTAAAGTTATCTATGAAGTATCTATAATAGCTAGCACGACCCAACAAACTTTTTAATTCTATTTGTGTATGTGGAATAGGCAAGTTGGAGATTATCTCAATTTTATTTTAGTCTACCTGAATACCCTTTGCTAAAATGTGATGTCCTAGCACTATTCCCTGATCCATCATTAATAAGCATTTTTCATGGCTTAGTGATAATTGATGTTCCTCACATATTGTCAAAAATCTTTCCAAATTAGTAAGGGCTTCCTGATAGGTTCCTTCATGGATAATGAAATCATCCATATAGACTTCTACACAATCATTTGTGAGTTTAGAGAATATTGCCAAAACTACTCTTTGAAAGGCTGTTGGAGCATTGCAAAGTCCAAATGTAAGTACTGAGTAGGCAAAATTTCCCCAAGGGTAGGTGAATGTGGTTTTGTCTTGATCCTAAAATAAAATTTTGATTTATTTATATCCACTAAATCCATCCATAAAAGAGGAATGTTTCTTTCCTGCTAAGTTATCAAGAACTTGGTCAATGAAAGGCAAGGGAAAATAGTTTCTTAAGGTTACCTTATTTAATTCCCTATAATCCACACATACTTTCCACTTCCAATTTTTTTGTAAAAATCACTAGTGGTGAAACCCAATGGCTTTCTGAGATGGGGTAAATGAATCCCACATCTAATAATTTTTGAATTTCTATTTTCATTATATCTTTCAATACTGGGTTTATTTTCCTCTATGGTTGTCTTACTGGTTTGATAGATTCTATTTAAATGTAGTTTTTACATACATTAGGGTGAATTCCTTTCATATCAGTATAATCCCAAGCAAAATCCTTAGTATGCCATTTTAAGACTTCAAAATTTTTTACTTCCTCATCATTAGTTAACTAGCTGTTGATATTCAAAGTCTTTCTAGGTAGTATCATAAGAGGTTTTATGTTTGGATGATTGGATTCTACCTATTTAAATTCACTCATTAGTGAATTTAGAGGAAATGGATGAGGGATTATCATATGGAATGTTGATACATTTTTGACAAGTCCTTCTTCAGGAGGAATAAATCTTGCTAATGGATAATGAAATGCATTCAAGAATTGTGTTTGTTGTTCTTCTGCCCAGTTCCATACACATGATTGATTCAGCCTATGATCATATGATGAAGAGGGAATAGAAGGATTGAGGGAATATATCTTAGAGGAGACTATATATTCTATAGATTCTATTTTGGTAGAGTCCATAGTTTTTATAGAGTTCATAGATTCTATTCTGGTAGAATTCATAGTTTTTGTAGTCTTAAGATTCTACTAAATGCTCATATTCCTCAGATTCTAGAATAATGTCTTCACTCAATTCTTCTAGATGTTTTTTAACTATGATCATGGCTAATGATGAAATATCATTTGTGTTATTGTTTGATTTATCTACCCAAATATTTTTTATGTTGTTCATTGATGGTCTTGCAAGAGGATATAAATAAATGCATTTAGATTTTAAACCATTAGAAATAGTCATATCTCATAACCTACAATAATTCAGTACTAAAATAGTAGCTAACCATGGTCTTCCTAGGATTAGCAGATATCCCAATTTCTTTGTTTTAGGTTTCAACACCATAAAATCAACTGGATAGTCCTAAGACTCAATAAGTACTACAATATTTTCTATGGTTCTTTCTGGTTTAGTTATAGACTGGTGTACCATTTGGAGAATGATATATGTATGCTACATTTCTATGAGGGATATATTATGTTTGAAGAGTATCAATATTCATGACATTAATTTCTACCCCTAAGTCCACTATAATGTTATGAATTTCCTTTCTTCCTATTGTAACTATGATGCCTGGATTACCTAGGTCTGCATATTTGGGTATTAACAATTTTCCTACTAAAAAATTAGAAACTTTACCATCAACATGTATGGTTTTTGGGTACTATTTTTTCCTTCTAGGTGTTTTGACACATAAAGTCTTGATAATTTTGTTCAATTCAAGAATGTCCCTAATATCTTGTAATAGGGGTACCTCAATGTTGATTTTTTGTTATTCATGGATCAAGTCTGATTCATGTTTGATTTCAGTCTCTTTCAATCTATCAGGAAAAGGGGTTGTTGGTGTAATGACATTTTCCTTGTATTTTTAGTACCTTTATTAGTTTCAACTTCTTTATTGTTTGGTTCAGGCAATTGTGTTTTGTCTTTTTCATCATGTATCTCCAAAATGATAATTGGAAGTTCTCTTATAATTTTTCCTGGTCTTAGTTGTATATCATAACAATAAGTATCTCCTAGGTTTATGGTTTCTCCTTGGTCATTGACATAAATGGGTGCTTGTGGTTTATTATTTGGATTTTCTATTGGTTGTGTGTGCAATGGAGGTTGATTAACTTGTTCTGGTTATTGAATGATAGGGGGTGGCATTATGGTTTGCTACTAGGGTTGCCTTCTTGGTTAATTATATTATTGATTAGGGGTCCATGTTAGATTCCATTATGGATGTAGTTGTTGCTATGGTACCCATGGCTATTGTGGAAACATCCATGGTTGATGGGATACCCAATCTTATCCAGACCATGACATCTAAGTTGGTAGAATTTAAGTTTGATCACACATTGGTGGAGGTGTTAGAAAATTCCATGGGGCTATCCATGGATTAGATAAATTTCTTACACCAAACAATCCTTGAATCTGATGTTGTGGAAGAAAATTCTACTTTGGAAATAATTTTCTTCTTTAATGGATTGAATATTTGATTTTATCTAATTTTTTAGAGTAGGTAGAAGAGTATAATAGTTTATGTCATGGTCTGTTCCCTCATAAGTTCCATAATAATAAATGTTTTTTTATTTAAAGGACAATCCCTAAGAGCACGTTTCAATCTACACTTAGGAAATTAAATAACTAATGGTCATGTTGCATTGGCTTTAGCTTGAAGGCCATCTAATATAATATTTAGTGTGACCAAAATATTAGTTTTTAGATTAGTGAATTATTCCATTAACTTGTTCAAGTCATTTTATTTTCCCATCCTTCTTTTCCTCATTCCTGGTTTTGTCCAAGAATAATTAGTATAGAGTTCTAAAATTTGATGAAAGGTTAGTTTGTTTATATCTCCTCCACCCATTAAATTCAATGCATCTCTCATGTCTTCATCTAATCCTTTGAGGAAAACAAGTTTTAGAACTTCCTCAGTAAGTGGATAACTACTTCATCTATGTGCGAATGAAAATCTATCCAAATATTCCTCTAAAGATTCATCTTCATTTTTTTAATTTTAAATAATTCCTCCTTCTTTTCTCTCACCTTATAGTAATCCTGATATTTATTCAAAATATAGTTTCCATATCTTCCCATATACAAATGGAGTTGCCTGTTAGACCCATGAACCATCTCATGGATGCATATTTGAGTGTTGATGGAAATAGTTTTAGTTTCTGATTGTCTAATGTGTAGTCATAAGTTTGATAGAGAACTTTAAATTCAAATAAAAACTAATCAGGATCTTTAATGGATCTTCCCCAAAAGTTTGGAAAATTTACAAGAGAAATATTTTTCATGGTGGTTTGATCATTAGGATCTACAATAATTGGAAAGAAAAAATTCCTCCCTAGTTATGCAACCTATCATTCTTGTTAGTCCCCCATATCTTCTTATGATGTGCCTTCAATACTCGGATTAGTTATCTAGTGAATGTTGGTATGGCTACTTGAGGGTTGTTTAAATTATTCAAAACTCTTTTTAGATATAGATCATTCAAATGATTCTTCTAAGTCTTTAAAAACCTCAAGATATTCTCTCCCTTTGAGTGGATAACCTGGATGTACTCTTCCTATAGGACTTACTTGTGGTAGGTTTCTAGTCCCAAATCATATTTTAGGAGAATCCTAAAGGTGTTATTCAATATCCTATTCTAAAATCTTAGATAAAGATGGTGATGGAATTTATTCTCTAAATTCTGGGGTAGGACTTTCAACTAGAGATGTCGAAGGACTTTTTGCTATTGTTTTTGGAGGAAATTTTGAAACAAATCATCCTTTTGAATCTCTTGGTCGAAACATAAATTGATTGCTCTTTTATGATTTTGATTTTTTTTTTGTTTTTTTCCTATAGATCAATAATTTTTACCTAACTAACACTTTAAATTCCTTAGTAATGGTGCCAAAAATTATGAGTGTGATTTAACTCCTCATTTAATCAAATTTTCTTAATTGATGTCAATCAAACCAAGGCTAGTGTCTAAAGTTATCTACAACAAAGTTAATGATAGTATATCTATAGATTGGTCTGTTGGTGGGTTATATAGTGACTCTATTCTAACTGTTTCTAATAAAAGAGATATTTTATACTATTTGATTCACACTTGCTAAAGAAAAGATCAACCATCAATTTAACTAATTCAATTCTCTACTTGAAATCAAAGCATACTTAATCTATTCCACACCTTATTAGAAATGTAAATATAGATTTAATTCACACTTAAAGGAAATATAAAAACTTAGTTAGAAAGGTAAATCTAAATTACCTCATTCCCTTCAAAATAATACTAGGTCTAAATCACACTTACTTGAAAAGAGAAATGATTGTTAAAAAGTGAATCTTGATTTTTTTAATAAATTACTATTACATAAATGTATTAGGAGTATTTTGATTATATAATAATTAACAATAACATAATACCATATATCAATTATTGGATCTGAGGAGAGTGGGCCCTTACTCTTCTTAGAATTAGGAATGGAATCTAATCAGTACTAAAAGCTAGAATAAAACTACATTAATTGATGAAAGATAGAATGTTTATAAAAATATCTAAAACTTGAAGTATGATTGTATTCAATACTCAATAATTATTTATTAAGACAAAATAATTATATTTTTATGCTAATGAGTATTAACTAAAAATAGTGAATGGAAAACTAGGACTTCTTAATCAATCTGTCCATCTCCAAAATGGGAGATTTAGATTGAGTAAAATCCTTAGGAAATCTAACTAAGTATGTACAAAGTATGTCAAAATGGAATCCTTCAAAATAGAAGTTGAATATTGATTTGATATGACTCCAGCTAGAATGATTATCCTTTACTACCAGTCTTCTTACAAAATCTCTAGCATCTTAGGCTTTGGAATTGTAGAGTTTGTAGGAATGGACCTATAGAGTCCATAGATATGGACCTGTAGAGTCCATATATAAGGACTAGTTGAGTACGTAGATATTATTTGAGTAGGTTCAAACCTTAGGAAAACTAGAATCAAAATTGCAACTTATTTATCATGCTGTATTTGCCATTTTTCTTGTCAATTCTTCAAAACCAATACACTAAAACATGTTTTTTGTTAGGCATAAATGACAAGGTAGTAACTTAATCTTTAGTTTGACATAAATGAGATAAAGTTTATATTTTCCATGCTAATTTCAACTAAAATTTTATGATTTACATAATATTATATCCTTGGAGAGATTAAATAAAGTAAATACTATGTAAATAATGAGACATATTTTGAGCTCATCACCAATTATTTCCACACCTCCATTGGTATCTTCTACTAACACCACTAATCTTTCTATTCCCACCATTCCTTATTATAATTCACCAATCATAGATCCATCAATACTTATGCCACCTCCAAAGTCTCATGGCATCAAGCCTTATAATAAACCCATTCATAAGGAAATGGATGTTCCTCCTCCTCCTTTTCCCCCACCTACTTCCATACCCCCACCTCCTTTAAAAGATCAACCCACCACTGAAAATGAGCCAAAATAGGTAACTAATAAATAAGTGATCCAAACTTAGGAGGCACCACAAAAAAATAAAAAAGGAAGTAGTTGAACCTAAAAAGGAGGCTACAAAGGTAGAAAAAGAGTTGGAAATGGGGGAAGATAAGGTAGCATAAGTAGAGGTAGTCACAGAGAAAGTGGTAGAGAAAATAAAAGAGAAGTAAGAAGTGTTATAGAAATTAAAAGAGAGAGAAAATTAATTAGAACCATATAAAGATAAAGATAAAATGCAAGAATCATAGAAATGAAAGGAAGTTGATAAGGAGAAATAAGTAGAAGTTGAGAAAGAGATTGAGAAAGTGATAGAGACTCAAGGAATTTCTTCTCAAGAACTAGTGGTTAGGAATAACCAACAATAAATAGTGATTCATACAGATACTCCCACTAGTATGGATTTTTCTTCTTGGTTGGCAATCCAAAAAACTCTCAAGTTTAGATATGTGATAAATTTGGAAGAAATTGATTTTTAGTTTTTGAAAATTTGGATAAAAAAGGAAAGAATCCTAAGACTACCAAAGTGACTTCCAAGTTAATAATTAAATCTTTAGGGTAAAATTTTAGAGAGGTGTCTACTCCTCTTGCAAGTAAAAGTAAAGATGAAGTCACTAAAGGTGACTTTACAGTTACAAAGATATCCCTTGGAGAAGTCACCACATAAGGCTTAAAGTAGGATACATAGACCTTGATTAATACACTTTTTCAAAATCTTGATGAAGAGAAGGATGCCAAAGCTGAGTTGGAAGAACAAAACTCCAAGTTGTGTGAAATAATTTCTAAAGTTTTAAGGTCTATTCCATAGTAATCAATTCTTTCAAAAGATTCAATTGGCAAACAAGTAATAAATGAGGTGGAAGAAACTAGAGATAAGGCTAAGACCATTGATGAATGGATGGAGAAGATGCATCAAACTACCCAAAAGATCTTTCCTAAAGTCCCAGGTATTCATGTTGATATTGTAAATAAACTAGTAGAGATAAAGGTAGTAATGAAGGAAATAGATAATGAGAATGGAATTTCTAAGTTACAACAAGAGAGTTTAAGAATAATAAGTAATTTGAGTGAGAAATTTTTGATTGAAGAGAAGATTATCCCTAAAGGATCAATAAAGAAATTAAAATAAGAATAATATCTCATATATTTTTGCATGTGTATTCTTGATGTAATGTGTGAAGAAATGAAGACGTTAGAAGAAGCATCTCACAATTAAAAGGTGAATCTAGAATATTATCTCTTTGGTCTCACTAGAATTTGGTCTGATAACACCCCAAGGAAATCTAAATAGTTGTATCAATAGTTCAAGAAAATAATGGAAAAGGCCACAACTACTTTCATAGCTAAATATATAAAGGAGTTAATCAAATGTCAACATGAAATCAAGAGGCTTGAACCAAGACTTGAAAAGATGAAAGCTCATAATAGGAGGTTGGAAAGAGAAATGCTAAGATTTGAGATTGAAAGGCAATCATTTTCTAAACTAGATGATGCAACAATACAGTTGATGATGTCTCAACATATCAAATATAGAGAGAAGTGCAGATCCAAAGTCCATGATGTGGAATAATTATTATTAGTCTTCTTCTCAATAATTTCTTCTTTCTTCTTTCCATTTTCTTCTAGTCTATTTTTAAAGTAACTTTTTTAGGATTAATTTTTTTAATTAAAGTCATTAAATGGAGTTAATTTTCAATGTTTATTACGTTGTAAAACTGTAAGACTCAAATAACCTAGCTAAATGCCATTACTTGAAGTCATTTTGTAAAAGCAAATTACTTAAGTGAACCCTGCCTGACATGAAAAGTAGTTGTGTTCAATCCAAATAGTGATGCCAATAAGTTCTACATGTCACTAATTATTTCATGCCACATAAGAGAAATTTTAAGAAGATGCCTCTCAATAGTTCCTAGTTTTTAGTGTAGCATATGGGTTTTGGAGTTATTTCCTATTTGATTTTGACATCTATTTTTGTATAAATATAAGTATATGTCTATATTAATAAGGGATGGTAATTTTTCATAGTAATTGTAATTGAAGAAAGAGAATTTAAGCAATCTAAAACTTTTTATTTAGATTTTTGAGTTTTTATTTTGTATGAAATTAGTTCAAAGTGAATGAGAAAGAAGTTGTTTTCTGTAGAACTTTGCATCTTAGGAGATCATTTGGTGGATTTTTCAAGATTAAAATGGTAAAATTTATGTTATATTTATAACTAAATGTGAATTCCAATCTTTCTTATTCATTTACTAAAAATATTATCATCTTTTAAATGTTTATTTACTTGTAAAGATTCAATAAGATTTGTAAAATTGCTTATTGTGAAGTGCAACTTCTTTCTTCTTAGATGTTCTACTATTTCAATCTTAATTTCCCAAAATTTATTTAAAAATTCTCTAAAATATTTGCTTACTTGCTACAAAATCACCTTGTTATGGTTCATTAACTTTGTGATTAAAGTAATACCCTAAAAATAAGAGAAATTGCACATAATCTATGAATAACTGAGAACTATAGATAATTTGAAGTGAATAGACATAAAAATATGGGAGATTTACTATTAAATGAAAGGGTTTTAATCCCATGACTACCTAGGTACTTTTTAAAACCTACAAAATATGTAGCCAACAAGTGGCATGTTGAATTTCATGGTTCTTATATGCTTAGACTATATAAATATATTAAAAAAATGTTATTATTTGGAATAAAATTATTTTTGGTAACATTTTTGAGAAAAATAATAATGTAAGAGGAGAATTAGCCTAATTAGAATAATATATTGATGTGAATGTCTAGATCTAATCCCTTTATTTGGAAACAAGCATTCTAAGGGAGTATCACTCTATAGTTTCCAAAGAGGAATATTTTTGGAGATTGAAATCAAGTTAAAAATGGATTAAGGAGACTGTAATACCATATTATTTCACTTGACTAATCTTAATCATAGGAACCATGAAAAGTTTATTGAAATTTATTTGGAAGGAGGAGGAAAGAGTTATGAACTATTGGTCATAAAAAAGGATGTTGTGTTATATTTTAAGAATCTTTCTATCGTGAACCCTATTTTGAATGAGACTAATATGGAAAGTTTTTAGGTAACATCCCTCATCTAATTTAGCATGAGGATAACATTAATATCCTTCAATTTATTCCTATTTATGAATTTGAAGGTGTTATTTTATGATAAACAAAGATAAGGATTTAGGCCTAGATAGATTCCCTACTGCCTTTTCTTAGAACTATTGGGACATGAGTAAAATAGATTTGGTGTAAGTGGTGTATGATTTCTTTTTACAGGTGAAAATTTGAGATAATTTAATTATTTTTTTATTATTTTAGTTCCCAATAAAATAGGATCCTTTTATTTTACATAATTTCATCTAATCAGCCTCTAAAACATAGTGTATAAAATCTTCAAAAAATTCTTAGCTCTAATATTTCAACCTTTGATGGAGAAGATCATCTCTAAGCATCAAGGAGGATTTTTGATGGGTAGACAAGTTAAGGATGGAATTATTTTTGTTTAAGACACCCTACATTCTATGGATAAAGGTAACAAGTGTAGAATAACCATAAATATAGACATGAATAAGGCCTATGATAGGATAGATTGGGATTTCTTGGATAGGGTGTTCATTTTGATTTTCATCCTCTTATTATATATTTGATTCATACTTGTGTCTCTATGATTATTTTCTTGGTGCTTGTTAATGGAGTATTTTAGGGTTATTTTGAAAAAAATAAAGGAATTTGATAAGGTGATCCTTTATCTCCTTTCCTTTTCATTCTCTTGGATAGAAATTTGAGTAAAACCCTCTCTATTTCTATTATATGTGGTAGAATTAAGAGAGTCAATCCAACCTCTAGATTAGATCCTTCATTACATTAAAAATTTGTTGATGACATGATTGTTTTGACTAAGGATTCTTTAGGAAGCTTAATATATTAAATATTTCTTCAATGATTATGAAGAATCATACAAGCAAATTATCAACTTTGATAAGTGTTCAGTGTTCTTATTCAACACTCCTATGGTGAGACAATATAATGTTTTAAAAAATTAGGATGGAAAGTTGAATAAATTACTTCTTCATATATAGGGATTCCACTCTTTAGTGGTATGATGCCTATTCATTCTTCAAATTCTCTACTTGAAAATTTTAAAAATAATATAGTTGGTTAGAAAAGAGTGGTCCTATCTCAAGTGGGAAATTCACTCTTATCAAAATAAATATTCAAATACTTCTCTTGTACCTTATGTTGATGTTCAAAATTCCTAAAATCATAGTTGATTAGATATAAAATATTAAAAAAATATTATGGTTTGGATATGAGGACAAAAATAGATACCACCTAGTTAACTAGGATAAGGTACGTTTCACAAGGAATTCAGGAAGCTTTGGAATAATAAAGATGAAATATATGAATCAATACTTGGTCACAAAATTAAGGTGGATATTCATTATTTAATAAAACCAATGGATTACTATTTTAAAATATAAATATCTTTATGCAAGAGAGAATGCCATGCTACTTGTTAAAAATCAATTTGTTATAGGCTCTTCATTTTGGAATTATCGTATGAGTAATAAATAACTTATTCTTAAATTGATTAAATGGAATATTGGAAATATAAAAAGGACCACATTTTGGTAGGACTCTTGGATTATATACTACCATTTGATATAATTATAACCATCACATCAAATTAGTTTACCAATTTAGAGGTAATATGGCTATAAAATTATTGACTACATTTGAGTCTTTGATAAAGGTAAAGATTAGATTCAAATAAAATTTTAAAACATGAATCTAGAATATAATGCCATTATTAATGATCTAAATTTTCTTCTCAGAGGTCATAACAATTCTAACCTTCTCAAAAAAGATGAACTTGCTGGGATAAATCTATTTGCAGGAGTTATAGTGTCAAATCAAGATATGGTTTGCTATTAGATGGGCCCTTGAATGGTTTTACTTGGTGAATATTATGGTTCAAGGATTTAATAAATAAATTAAAAAATTACTTTGGTTATTTATTCAAAACAAAATCCTCATAATGGATAATTTAAAAAAATGAGTATTTACTATAGTTAATAAATGTCCTTTATATGAGGTGGAGGATAAATCGATCTTTCATTTAGCTCTTGATTGTTATTTTAATTTTAAGGCCTTGGGTATAATTATTTATAAATTTTATATGGCCTATGTCTAACCCTCCTCTTTGTTATGGTTTTGACACTATTGTAAATCTCCCTTCAAAAAATCTACTTTGAAGAAGTGGTGTTGGGCTCCTCCCCATACCTTATGGGGAATCTAGAAAGATAGAAATGATTTAATGTTCATAAAATTTAATAGATCTAGTCTAAGAGTGTCCTTAAAAAGAAAAATTTAATTTTGTAAAATTTAAATAATTTCAACCTAGATAATAAAAAATATTTTGGCATGTAAGATATTATTATAACCAAGAATTAGGATTTGGATTATTTTGTTACTCCCTTGGTTAACTTGAGATTTGAGTTTAGGAAGTATAATAAATGACAAGTTCCCTCTCATATTTAGGGTAGGTTAAATTTTTATGGGGATTCTAAGGGAAAACTTGATATATAAGGAGGAGGATGAATTCTAAGGAACTCAAAGGGTGAAATTAGTACTACCTATGTTGGGAGTATAGGAGTCCAAACCAACCATTAGGCTAAGACTAGAGATACCCTTTATGGATTATAGTTGGATAAGGAGCATGGGGTGAAAAAATTGGTCTTAGGGGGACTCCATTAATATCATTTAATGCTTTTTGAAGAATCATTATGTGATTTTTATCATTATCATCATGATATAATAAGATTATATTATCATCAAATCCTTTAATGAGGTTTGCATTAAACATATCTATAGGGAGGGAAAATAATTAGCTGATTGGTTTACCTATATAGGGGTTATCTATAATAACTTCAAAAGGTGGATTTATAAAGAGTAAATATCAAATGATATTATTTAAAAATCCACAAAGAATACATTATTTCCCTTTCTAAGGAGTAAGATTGATAAAGTTGAGTCTTTAAAGATAATATTCATCTTTATCTTTATATCATGAATTTATTTTGGGAAATTCTTCATCTTACCTTGAGAGCCTTGGGTAGGTCTCAGGAGGTGCATATTAATGATTTATCTATAATATAATTTAAGAAGGGGCATTCATTATTAATTTATTAAATGCCCATATTATATCATGGACCCCTAATCCTCTTTTTGTTTGGGGTCTAAGTGTTTTTGAGTTAATGATTGTAAGGATGACCATAGTATCACCCATGTGAAGTGGGATATCCTTGATATTTGGGCCATGATAAAACATATTATGTGGTATATAATTCATTACATCCAACATAAGATATGTGTTATTATTTATTATGATGATCTAGTCATTTTTTGGTTAATTCATATCTAACCTTTTTAGTATTGGGTGAATTTATTTGAAATTAGAATGGGAAGAATTTGTGCCATATTGAACCTTATTATGTGGAAGTAGTAACTAAGGAATTAGAGTTATGGGGGATCATTAATGTAGGTGATTTTAGTAATTTCATCAATAAAGTTGAGGGATATGACCCTCACATTTTCAAGGCTTTTGTTAAAGACTAGAAGGATAAACTAGTGTCATTTAAAGGGGTCAAGAATGAAATAGTTGAGGAGATTATTTGTCATGTTACAAGTATGAAGATGGAAGGTTAGAAATTCTATAAAAATATTAAGTATTCTAAGGACTAAATCAATAAATTTCTTGTTAATTATGAAAAAATGATTCTATTTTATAATGATTACCTTAGAGACTTGATTCCTCAAACCTACAATGATGTAACTAAGTAGGTCATGAAATTTATAACATTGGATTTTAGGTATAATTTTGTTATCACTTTAAATTTTGTCTTTCTCACCGTATTCAATAATTAGTACTAAATTATTATCCCATTTTACAATGGAAATCTCAAATTTAGAAGCTAAAAAAATAAAGTATAGATTTCCTATGCATCAAGCTATGGTCATCTTATTGTATAATTATTCTAAAGATAAGAAGATAGACCCTATTCATGTGACCTTTGAAGGAGATAAGTATAAAGACAAATAGAATGAGAATCCCATTATGATTCCCTATAGATCATTTAGAAATAAAAGTCCTCTTAGGAAAGAGGTGATCAACCTAAAAAGAGACCCTATTTTGAATGATTTGAACCTTGAGGATAGTAACATTGTCCCTAAAGAGGACATAATCAAAGAGGTTATTGAGGGGTTAAAAATCTTAAAATCATAGGGATATTTTAACAACAACAAAGTCAAAGAAAATGTGAAAGGTAAAATAAACTTTGGTGAATATTTCAAAGAGATGTATGTTGTCTTCAAGGAGTAGGAACAATTTAAAGAATTGTTGGAAGAGATGTATTTACATAGAAATTTCCTCAGATGGTTTCTCAAGGAGCATAATTTGCTCAAATATTCCATTAAGAGTCATACTTGAGAGAAATAAGTGTCAAGTGGAAAAGAGGACATTTATGAGATGACCATGTAGATGGGAAGACTCGAGGAGTGATTTTATATGGTGGAAGAGGAGAACATATCTCTCAAAAATAATATGAAATCTCTAGTGGGTTATAAAAAATCCACAAGTAGAAATTTTAGAAATTGTTTATCTAGTAAGGGTTTCTTATCCAACTCATAAAAAAGTGACCAAATGGTGAAGTCCTGATAATAATTCTAAGAAGGCTAAAATTAATATCAAGGAGAAATATTAGAATCTTGATTATCTTAATATAGATTATATGGAATAAAGTTTGAAGGAAATGTTGGCTAATTAGGATGAGGTCATTGTAAGGTATAAATTTTAGCACATTTTTGTCTTGTGTTGTCTTTTTATTGTTAGATATTGTTATTATTGTTGTGATGTAGCGGTAATTTAGTTATTTGTTGGTTTTTTTATCTATTTGTATACTTTTATGATTTTATAGTTCTTGAGACCTTATATGCAGTTACTTTATAAAAATATAGTTTCTTTCATAAAAATCCACTTTGCCCATAATAATAAAACAAATGTATAATATTAAATTGCAAAATCAATGAAAAAATTCCTAAAATCAATGTAATAGTCATGTATATGCATTATAATTGGTTTATATTTAGTTATAGAGAAGGGGACCATCATCTAGGTGCTTTATATCCAACCAAAAATTGATGGTTTCCCACATGCCTCCCTATAAGTGGCCCTTGCCTTGATTAAGGGGAAGATAATTATGATGTGATCATCCAAAACCATCTAATAACATGTGAAAGTACACTCACTATTACATGAGGATAGTCATACAAGCCTTAAGTATGATTCTGTATGTTATGACTTTAATCAAACATCTAAAATATAAAGTATAGTGGATAGATAATGTATAAAATATAAAATTATTTTATCCAAATCATTTTATTTAGATTTAAATAATTTGGGTCATAGTCTACAATAACACTACTCTCTACTACAGCATAAAATTATCATTACCTTTCATGTTAACTGATGATAAGTGATTTTAAAAAAGGTTCCTTGCCTATTATTCATCATCAATTAACAATAAAGAGAAATATTTTAATATTTAATCAAAATAAAAATTATTCATAATTAAGCCACATAAATAAAGTACTAACATAATGCCATATTGGAGTCTTTCATAAAATATACAAGAATCATAAGGTCAATTTAAAATTTCAAATCTTACCATTTAACACATATACTATTATGTTCTAAAAAAACCATACACCCTAATATGTATTGTAATCATTTCATAATATAACACTTAGTTAATGTATTTAATGTATACACGCTTCTTTATCTAATTAAATACCAAAAATAAATATGAATAAAAATTCATAGCATAGTCTAATCAATTAATGAATAAAATCTAAAAGACACCAAACCCATATTTAAACTACCATCATTTGGTTAATTTAGTCCATGTTTCAATCACTAGTGTGTTCTTATCACAACCAACATGCATGTATATCTTGTTTACAAGCATACATTTCAAACTATTAATTTGAAATATCATATTAATGATAAGAACACTAAGTCAATATTCAACTAAATTCTGTATTCATAAAAAATTCATGGTTTTTGTATAAAAATTAAGAAATTGAATAATATATCTCAAGCATAAATACATTGTCCCCTTATAGGCATACTAGTGGGAATGAACTAATACGAATAGGTTTATAAGGACTAATTTATCTTCCAAAACCATTTCCCATTTATAAAAGTCTAAATATATATATATATATATATATATATATATATTGTTGAAGATGAATACATACATACATACATAGCTATATATATAATGTATGTATGTATGTATTCATCTTCAACAATATATATATATATATATATATATATATATATATATATATATATATATATATATATATATATATATATATATATATATATATATATATATATATATATATATATATATATATATATATTTGAAGATGAATACATACATACATACAAAGCTATATATATATATATATATATATATATGTATGTATGTATGTATGTATGTATGTGTTTTCCCCCAAAAATATTACTCATTTTTGGGACAACATTTGAATTATTTTGGTCCTATAAACCAAAATTATCTCTTCCCTTTCCAGATTTTGTCTTAGGCATTCAAATTCCTCTTTTTTTCAAGCCTTTCAAAAATCTACGAACTGCAAACAGGCTTATTTCTACAAGTTCAACAGGCTTCATGAATTCTACAGGTGTGTTCAATCAAAAGAATCGGTTTCTAACAATTGGTCATTTTCAAAATTGGTTCAACGTCTTGGTTCAATGTCAAATGGTTCAACATTTGGTTTAATGGAATGGTTCAACAGTTGGTTCATCGCCAAAGTTTAAAGAGTTTCCTAAAGAAGACTGAAGACCATTCAAAGACTGCCTGAAGAATGGATACCCTTGTGGGAGGCTCTTCCCAACTCAAAATAGGTCATTTCTTAAGGCCCGAAAGGGAAAGTTCAATCTGGAGAAGTGCCAAACAGAAAAGGCAAAAGAAGTCAAAGGAATGACATGCCTAAAAATGTCAAATTCAACACAGTGAATTAGTCGTTGATCCTTTAAACATATAGACTAGAATAAATTCATAGATTTCAAAGCCAAGACCAACAGAAAGTGGAAAAGGAAAAAAATAATAAATTAAATCTAGGACCCAATTCAATTAGCCGAACAAGGAGGAATGATGAAGATAAGATCAGATCGCTAGGTGGACATTGAAAGTTACAAACTTTCAATAAGCATGACTTATTTCCTTGCATTGATAAAATCAAATGGGTAAAGTGCCCCCAAGTTCTAGCGTGGCTTCTTAATAGATTCCAATGCAAAATGACGTATTGATTGTTCCCAAGTCCCTATTGAAGAGGCTATATAAGGGACTTTCTTTGATTGTAATTGACATCTCTTTTTTGACAATTAGAATGAAACTCTGTCCAAATTGTAAGGCATTACTAAGACTTTGAGCTCAAATTGCTGACCATATTCTGTTACTGGAATAAGAAAGTAATTGGTTTTTCAGACTTTGTGCTGTAATATCTTTGTTATTAAGAAAATTGTTTTTGTCTTTTTCTTTAATATATCCTCTATTCCTTTAATTTAATAAGCAAAATTAGTGACAACAGTTAAAAAAGGTGTCTTAAAGAGTCGACTGTGGAGAGACTTTGTGCCCCCATAATCGCCTTTAGTTTGTTTTCTTTTCATTTCTATATAAAGGACCTTGAGGCAACTTTGTGCCCTCATTGTCCTTCATATCTTACTCTTGAGCAATCCAGGTGAAGGCTTTGAGATGCATCTTGATTTGCCAGTTATTACATCCTTTGCTACATTTTGTTGTTACTGCCATGAGTATTCTTATGGTTTGCTAAATAGTACTTTTGAAAGAAGAGGAGTATTGTCTATCATTTCCCCTGAGTTTTTCCTTTGATCCACGTGCATCATCTCTGAAAGAAGAGAGATGGATGGTTTGTCCCACCCATGAGTATTATTTTCTGTTTATATATATATATATATATATATATATATATATATATATATATATAGGGAACCTCCCCTTGATGAGAGGAGAGATCAGTGTCTTTTTGATGTGGTAAAACTACACATTTGGATGACGTATCTTCCTACTTTGGCTAATCAGACCTATTTTGTTTATTAGTACGTTGATCGACAAAATATTCAACTAACAATTTTTGGCGACTCTGCTGGGGATATACACAATATTGTGTAATTTGAAACCTCAAGTTTCAGATTGAAACATCACCTATATAACCCATTATCATTATAACCTTATCCATTATAGACTCTGGTGACTCTATTTCATGTCTTACCCATTATCCATTTATAGCATTACCATTTTCATCCATCTCCATTTTCATCCATCTCCATTATATTATCTAGTCTACAAAACTAGTGCTGTTGGGAAAGAAAGCACAGTTTGAAGCCTCAAGCTTTAAGCTAAAGCAGGGTCAGTTTCTTTTCCATTTTTGTCTTATAATCTGGAAACTCCACTTAGATGTGTTATCCCTATTGTTCATAATTAAATCATGGCAGTTTGAGGCCCTTGGGGTAACTCTTTTGGCCCACTCAATTTGACTCCACCTCTGCATGAGCTACCACTTAGTTCAAGGAAGAATTTCCCCAAATTCTTTGGTGATGGCAGAGTCCACCCTGATGAACACATTGTAGCCTTCACCATAGCCTGTGGTGTGATAGGGGTGAAATTTGAAGACATGGTAGTCAGGCTTTTTATGGAGACACTACAAGGTGCTACTGTAGACTGGGTTTACCATTTACAAGCTGGATCAGTGACTGACTGGGATACACTTAAAGCCAAGTTCAAAGCAAGATTCAAGCCCATAGAAGATGCACATGCCTTGCTAGCCTAGCTCACACAGATGAAGAAGGAGCCCCATGAACCTATGAGGGACTTTTTTTCTAAGTTTAACAAGCTAAGGCATAGGATTCCCATGATTGCCCAGCTAACACCTCAAAACCTCATGTATTTCTTCATCAACTCATAGCTGCCTGAAGTGAGTTTTCTATTAAGATGGGCTAGACACATAGACCTTGAGGCTACTCAAGACTTGGCTATTGAGCTAGAATATGACCTTATCTTGATAGGAAAGAAAAGGAGAGATCCTAACAGAGTTAAACCCTCTTCATCTTCTGAATACTCACCCACAGTCACCATTGATCCAATGGTACAAAAGCTAGAAAATGAATTGCTAGCCTTGAAAAGACAAATGGCACAAAGTATGTCTTCTACTCCTCTATATAAAGATATATCGAGGACATTCCCTAATCAGCCATATCAAGGCAACACTGCTAGAATTCAAGGACAATAAAATCATCTTCTTCCTCCACAAAGAAATCCTGCCTTTGAAGCACCTCCAATAAACTCGATAGTTGGATATCTGGAAACAGAGCATGTTTCCTATTTCCAACCTGAGTTAGAGTAAGAAAATGGCACTGATCTCTTCAAGGAGGATCTAGAAGAATCAGCTGGCAACTCCCACATTGGTTTCCTAAATTACCAAGATGAATCCAAAAGTGAAGGTGAAGCAATCAAAGGATCATACGTAGTATTCACCTAGTCCCAGAATCAGTCAGCCCAGTAGGCCGACAAAGAGAAGACAGAGGAGTGACCCCAACTAGAAATTTCAATTACTAAGCAAAGAACCCCTCTTACTTTTCAATAAAAGGACCCGGTGATTACCAAATAAGTAAGTACATCAAACATCTCTATACCTTCCACTTTAGCTTTGCAAACCAGTCCTTCCCCTCCTAAAAATCAAAAGGATGAACTCCCATCCTCTCTTCTAAATCCATTCTAGTCATTTGACATGATTGATCATGTCAAGGAATCCAAAATTCAAATGACTAAGTTTGAATCTCTGCAAGTCAATCCTGAGCAATTGGACATTGATGGAGAACCAGATGTGGACCTATCTAAGACAAAATATGTGGTCACCCAAACATCAACCCCTATAGCAGAAATTCTATCTGAGTCTTCAGGCAAGGGTAATTATTTCTTTACCACATAGGATGTTCATGTTTTTGTAGATGAAAGTCCTGTAGCTGATAATCTAGGAATTGATCCAAACAAGACTTCAGGAGAATTGGTAGGATGCAGTATAAACAAGGAAGGATATTCCATCTCCAATGAAGAGAAATTTGATAGGAGATTAGCTTTTAATGATGACAACAATTCTTCCACCAATGATGAAGTTGGAACTATGTTGATATCTCCTCAAGGAGATATTCTTCCTTCATGCAATTTGCAAGTTAGCAACACCAACAACATAATTGGATGTGAATCTCTATTACTTAAATTAAAGATTGCTCAAGATGAAGAAGTCAAAGTCCTTCACATCAAAGGAGATGTTAATATGATAGTTTGTTAGGAGTTTGATATGGACAATCCAATCATATGCTAGACTGAACTAGAAGAACAACCAATTATGGTAATGGACCATGCTGCTGTAAACCAAAATCAGGGAAAGGAAGCGTTCGTAGGGAGAGCAAGGAGTTATGGTTTTCAGTTTGAAGACCACATCTTGCCACAGAGCAAAAAGAAGGAGAGACCAAGAGGAAGATGCATAAAATTGGTTTCCTGGTGGAGAGCTCCATTTTCTTGTCACCATTTTTGGGGACAAAATGTCTTCTTGCTGGTTTACTAAGATAACACACTATTTTCACTGTCTCTCAAGAAGCAGCATCTGAAATACTTCAATTCTTGAAGTATCAAATCATTGCATATGTATATATGTATATTTGTATAGTTTTTAATTTTTTTTTGTTTTGTTTATTTCCATTTTTGATGCCTTTCATTTCTGGGTAGCATGACTCTATAACCCAATGGCATACTTGAAGACACTGGAGATTCTAGATTCTACTCCTTTTAATTCATTTTGCAATTGACAGAAGTTCCCCAATTGGAGCCAGCTGTTGTCCCCCAAATATCACTCATTTTTGAGACAACATTTCAATTATTTTGGTCCTACAGACCAAAATTATCTCTTCCCTTTCCAAATTTTGTCTTGGGCATTCAAATTCCTCTTTTCTTCAAGCCTTTTAGAAATCTATAGACTACAAACAGGCTTATTTCTACAAGTTCAATGGGCTTCATGACTTCAACAGGTGTGTTCAATCAAAAGAATCAGTTTCTAACAATTGGTCATTTTCAGAATTGGTTCAGCGTCTTGGTTTAACGTCAAATGGTTCAACATTTGGTTCAATAGAATGGTTCAATAGTTGGTTCATTGCCAAAGTTTAAAGATTTTCCTAAAGAAGACTAAAGGCCATTCAAAGACTGCTTGAAGAATGGATACCCTTGCAGGAGGCTCTTCCCAACTCAAAATAGGTCATTTCTTAAGGCCTGAAAGGGCAAGTTCAATCCAAAAAAGTGCCAAACAAAAAATTTGAAAGAAGACAAAGGAATGACACACCCGAAAATGTCAAATTAAACACAGTGAATTAGCCATTGATCCTTTAAACATACAAATTAGAATACATTCATAGATTTTAAAGCCAAGACTAGCAGAAAGTGGAAAAGGAACAGAATAGTAAATTAAATCTAAGACCTGATTTAATTAGCTAGACAAGGAGAAACGATGAAGATAAGATCAGATCGCCAGGTGGACATTGAAAGTTACAAACTTTCAATAAGTGTGACTTATTTTCTTGCATTGATAAAATCAAATGGGTAAAGTGCCCCTAAGTTCCAGCATGGATTCTTAACAGATTCCAATGCAAAATGATGTATTGATTGTTCCTAAGTCCTTATTAAAGAGGCTATATAAGGAACTTTCTTTGATTGTAATTGGCATCTCTTTTTTGACAATTAGAATGAAACTCTGCCTAAATTGTAAGGCATTGCTGAGACTTTGAGCTCAGATTGTTGACCATATTTTGTTACTAGAATAATAAAGCAAGTCATTTTTCAGACTTTGTACTGTAATATCTTTGTTATTGAGGAAATTGTTCTTGTCTTTTTCTTCAATATATCCTCTGTTCCTTTAATTCAACAAGTAGAATTAGTGACAACAGTTAAAAAAGGTGTCCTAAAGAGTCGATTGTGGAGAGACTTTGTGCCCCCATAATTGCTTTTAGTTTGTTTTCTTTTCATTTCTGTATAAAGGACCTTGAGGTGACTTTGTGCCCTCATTGTCCTTCGTATCTCACTCTTGAGCAATCCAGGTGAAGACTTTGAGCTACATCTTGATTTTCCAGTTATTAAATCCTTTGCTACATTTTGTTGTTATTGCAAGGAGTATTCTTGTGGTTTGCTGAATAGTACTTCTGAAAGAAGAGGAGTACTGTCTATCATTTCCCCTAAGTTTTTCCTTTGATCTGTGTGCATCATCTCTGAAAGAAGAGAGATGGATGGTTTGTCCCACCCATGAGTATTATTATATATATATATATATATATATATATATATATATATATATATATATAGCATACCTACAGGAAACCTCCCCTTGATGAGAGGAGAGATCAGTGTCTTTTTGATGTGGTAAAACTGCACATTTAGACAACTTATCTTCCTACTTTGGCTGATCAGACCTATTTTGTTTATCAGTATGTTGATCGATAAAATATTCAACCAATAGTTTTTCATGTGGAAGAACTATATAATAGACTCAGGTGCATCTGACAATGTCATGCCTACCAAAGTTGCTGAGTCTCTTGGTCTCACATTGACTAAAAAATTTTGGAGATGTTTCTCCATGGAGAACAAGCAAGTGCCATTGTTGAGGCAAATCAAAGATGCTCAATTTGCATTCGCATCCTTTCCAAACAAGAGGATTAAAATGACTATATTAGTGGCTGACGTCCCAGCATCTTATGGCATTTTACTTAGACATAATTTATGTAAGGACATGGGAGGAGAATTGAACATGGATCTATATGAGGCAAGGATCCCTGTCTAAGGCATGATGAAAAGATTACTTCCTAAAAAGGAAGTAAAGTATGTAGTTACCAAGACGTCAGCTCCTGAAGCTCAAATCCTTTTTTAATCTGTAGGTATGGGTAATTACTTTTTATATATAGATCATGAAGAAAGACCCTCCATCTCTGATGAGGGAAAGTCTGGAGTAAAGACAATATCTATTGAGATTTGGACTTTAAAATTTGATGATAGTTGTTCCTCTACTGGTTTTGGAGCCAGAATTGTCTTAATATCTCCTCAAGGAGATATGTTCCCTTCATCTTATAAGTTACAATTCAGTAACACAAATAATACAACTGAATATGAATCGCTATTGCTAGGCATGAAGGCTGCTCAAGAAAGAGGCATCAAGTTTCTTCATGTTAAAGGGGACGCCAAATTAGTGGTTTGTCAAGTGAGAAATTCATATCAGACCAAGAATGAGAGGCTGCGCCATTACCGTAATCTTGTTTGGGACTAAATTGAAAGCTTTGATGCTTTCAACATTTCTTCCATTCTAAGAGAATCCAATGATAGAGCTGATGCACTTGTTGTTTCAGGAACTCTTTTAATTCCTCATTCTAATTTTAAAGAAGCCAAATATATCGTTGAGCTGGTTTATAGACCAAGTGTTCTTGATAATGCTGATCATTGGCAAATTTTCAATGATGATCATTAGATCATTGCCTTCTTGGAAAGAAAAGACAATTTTGAACAACTGTATTTTGAAGGTAGTGAATCTCAAAAGTCTGAATTTGTTCTTGAATCCAGTTCAAATGTAAATGAAGAGTTTCTACAGCTCAAAGGAAACAAAATTCCTAAAGGCCTAGTTTCTCTTGAGAAGCTATTCGACAAGCATGATAGATTCGTCAAGCAATATCAGACAGATTTGAATTTCTCTCAGGGATTTAACCAAGTGAATCTGACCAATAAAGAAAATCCAAAGAGGGTTAACATTGGTAAATGTTGTACACCTAAAGAAAGATTCAAATTCACTTCTTTACTCTATTAATACATTGATGTCTTGGCATATTCATATGAAGATTTGAAATCTCTTAGACCTGATGAAATCTACCATCATATTCCTCTAAAGGCTGATTCAATGCCTTATAAGCAGAAATCTAGACAATATAATCTAAAAATTTCAGCTACAATTATGTCTGAGATTTAGAAAATGTTAAATGCTAGAATTATTTTTCCAATCCATCATTCTACATGGATTGTGAACATAGTTCCTATAAGGAAGACAAATGGTGAAATCTGCATTTGTGTAGATTTTTAGAATCTGAATCAGTCATCTCTAAAAGATAATTATCCTTTGCCAATCATGGACCAAGTACTTCAAACAGTATTAGGATCAAAAATGTTATCAATGCTAGATGGCTTCTTAACTTATAACCAAGTTAAAGTTGATGAAGTTGACCAACACAAGATTGCATTCACCATGCCTTGGGGCACATTTGCATACAAAAGAATGCCTTTTGGCTTAATAAATGCTGGTGCTACCTTTTAGAGAGCTATGGACATGGATTTCAAAGATGAAATTGGCAAATTCATAGTTGTATATCTTGATGATTTAACTATCTTTTCAAAGCATTGATCTGATCATGTGCGCCACTTGCAACAAGTGATGGAGCGCTGCCGACAGAATGGTATTTCTTTGAATCCTAAAAAATTTGTTTTTGGAGTAACAGAAGGGAAACTCCTTGGACACATTGTGTCCAAAGAAGGCATAAAGATTGACTCAGATAGAGTCAAGTCTATTTAAGAGCTGAATTTGCCTACAAGTAAGAATGTTGTTCACTCTTTCTTTACAAGAGTGAATTTTTTACGAAGATTCATCCCCAAATTTGCTGAGAAGACAAGACACATTGTGAACATGATGAAAGGAAAGACTACCTTCAGCTAGACAAAAGAAGGCAAAGCAACATTTCAAGATATCAAGGTCACTATTGCTCATGCCCCTACCTTGGTCTACCCAGATTACCACAGAGATTTCATTATATACAGCTATGCATCTGAGCATACTCTTTTAGTGATTCTTGTCCAACAAGACAAAGAAGGTATGGAATCTCCCATCTCTTTTATGAGCTGCCCTCTGAAAACTCATGAAATGAAGTATTCGAATATAGAAAAGCATGCCTATGCACTGGTAAAAGCAGTAAAACACTTTCGCTTCTATATTCTAAATTCACATATTATTGCCTTAGTTCCTGATAGTACAATCAAGTCTATATTAACTCAGCAAGAGTTTGGCATAAAGAAAGGTAATTAGATTGCAAAGATCCAAGAATTTGATCTGGATATCAAGCTGACAAAGCTGGTCAGGGGTAAAGGCCTTTGTCAATTAATCGCTGACAATAAGCTAGAAGATACACAGTGTGAAGAAGCTGAAGTAGACAATACACCAACAGTTCTTTTTATTTCTACTACCAATGAATGGTATTCAGATATTGCATATTTTTTGACTTATGGTGAATGTCCTATTCATTTGTCTTACAAAGAGAGGAGAACTATCAGATTGAAAGCTGCCAATTTTGTCCTTTGGGACAACGGCCTATACAAAAGAAGCATAGATGGAGTTTTCCTTCACTGTGTAGATAAAGAACAACAAACCCAGCTCTTGAAATCTTTCCACAATCTAGCTTGTGGAGGACATTTTTCTGCCCCTGTGACTACTCACAAAATTCTATGAGCCAAGTATTATTGGCAAACTCTTTTCCAATATGCACATAAATGGGTGAGGAAATGTGAACTTTGTCAACAATTTATTGGAAAACCCAAGTTGGCTACTCTACCTCTCAAGCCAGTATTCATAGAGGAACCTTTCCAGCAGTGGGGACTCAATTTTATTGGGACAATAAATCCATATTCAAGTGTTGGACATGATTATGTCCTTACAGCGACTGATTATTTCACCAAGTAGGTAGAAGCAATCCTAACAAAGCATGTTACTTCAGAAGTTATATGCAACTTTTGAAAGAGAATATCATTTCTAGATTTGGAGTCCCACTCAAAATTATTACTGATAATGTAGCTTGTTTCACCTCTCAAGAAATTACGTAATTCTATTTTTATTATGGAATTACTCTCTCTCATTCTTCTAATCATTTTCTACAAGGGAATGGACAAGTTGAGTCCAGCAATAAAAATTTGGTAACTATTATCAAGAAGCTTGCAAATGATAATCAAAGGATGTGGCATAAAGCATTGGTTGATGCTCTGTGGGCTGATAGGATTATGCCAAAGAGGGTGATTGGTATGTCTCCTTTTCAACTTCTCTACAGGATTAATGCTGAGATACCAATCACCTTAGAGTTACCAGCATTGAAATTGGTGAAAGCTATTGAAGATTAGACATATGAGAGCTCTCTTGACAAAAGAATCATGTGCTTGACTCAGCTAAAAGAACAAAGAACCATGGTGATGGATAGAATTGATGTTCATCAAAGTTTGGTAAAGAAACTTTTTGATCAGAAGGCCAGAAATCATGATTTCTAGATTGGGGATAAAGTTCTACTGTGGGATAAAAGAAGAGAGCCAAAAGGGATGCATGGAAAATTTAACTCCCTTTGGAGAGACCCATTCATAATTCATCAGCACATGGGTGAAAATAGTTTTTTGTTGAAATTCGAAGATGGCACACTCTTTTCTCTACCCCATAATGGGCAACATCTAAAACACTTCAATTCTTGAAGTATCAGATCATTGCCTCTGTATATATGTATATTTGTACAGTTTTAATTTCTATTTTGTTTTGTTTGTTTCCATTTTTTGACACCTTTCATTACTTGGTAGCATGACTCCAAAGCCCAATGATACACTTGAAGACATTGGAGATTTTGAATTCTACTCCTTCCAATTCATTTTGCAATTGACAAAAGTTCCCCAACTGGAGCCAGCTGTTGTCTCCCAAAAATAATAGCCATTTTTGGAACAACATTTGAATTATTTTGGTTCTACAGACCAAAATTGTATCTTCCATTTTCAAAAATTTGTCTTAGATATTTAGATTTCTCATTTTCAGTGCTTCTCAAAAAATCTATAGACTTTGCAAGTCAAGTTTAATGGATTTTACATGTTGATTTCTATGGACTTTGTATTTTTAGTTTCTATAGGTAGGTTCATTTATACAAGTTCAAAGACTTCTCTAGGTGGTTTTTAGTCAAAAGAATTGATTTTCAACATTTGTTCATTTTTTGGGATTGGTTCAGAGTTTTGGTTCAACTAAAAATCTTCATCGACAAGCATCTAAGTGCAAAAAGAGACTTGAACCATTGAACCGTTGAACCATTGAACCATTTTGTTCAAAGGTTCAACGAGTTCAAGGTTCAATGGTAGGTTCAACCAAAAGAATAGTTCAATGGTTCGGTTCAACTAACCAATTCAAAACTTTATTTCATTCAGTTGGTTCATCTTTTAGTTCATCTTTTGGTTCAATGTCTACAGGTTCAACAACAGGTTCAACGTCAAAATTCCTGTTGGTTGAAAGGCAAGTTCATTTTGCTTGGTTCAATATTTAGTTCATCAGCTTGTTTTATTCATGGTTCATTGGATTGAACCATTGGCTTGAACCATTTTGGTTCAAAGCCTTGGTTCAACCAATTGGTTCAACGTCAAAGTTCATCTAATGGTTCATTGGCTTTTTGGTTCAAAGAGACTTGGCGTGCTTCATTGAACCGTTGAACTAGTTCAACCAATGGTTCATCGGCCAAGTTCAAAGGGGTGGTTCAATCCTGAAAGGAACTTTTTTGAAGGACAAGTGCCCTTGTGGAGGACACTTAATTAACCAAAACACCCTTCAAAAGGGTTATTTTCAAAATAAATCTAAAGACTTGTTCAAATACTTGGTGGAACAAATTTCTGCAGACTTTTTGTCTGCAGGAATTTTCCCCAAACTTTTTGTCTGTGGGAATTTTCTGCAAGACAAATGTCCACTGAATTACCCACAGGGAGATTTCAAATCAAACACCCAGGAATAATCCCTAGGGAAATGTCTATGGGGAACAAAAATCCTAGGGAAATATTTGTCTGCAGGAATTGCTAAAACAAAGGGTTGTTGAAGGACCCCGAAGGGCAGGTGCCCTTACAGGGGACTCTCGATGGCCAAAGTAAAGGGATTTTTTGACTCGACAAGGATCATTTCTCAAGGCCAAAAAGGGTATGTCCAATTTAGAAAAGTGCTAAATAGAAATCTGAAAGCCAAAAGAAGACCAAGGGGTGACAGCCACAAAGATGTCAAATTTAGGATAGTGAACTAGCCATTGAGATCACATTGATGGGCATGTAAACGTCAATTTTAAAGACAGTGAAATAGCCATTGATCCTTTGATCCACATACTTGAATGGATTTATAGATTTTAAGACAAAAACTAGCTGAAAGCGAGGAAAGATAGAACAACGATGAATTCAAGACCCAATTCAATCAATCTGGAAAGGAGGAACTATGAAGACAAGATCAGACCGATAGCTGGACATTGAAAGTTGTAATCTTTTAATTACATAGCTTGTTTATCTACATTGAAAAGATCAAATGGGTAAAAGGCCCCAAAGTTCTAGCTTGTCTTCCTAACATTTCCCAACACATCATGATGTATTACTATTCCCGAGTCCTTCTTCAAGTGGCTATATAAGGGACTTTCTTTCATTGTTAAATCATCTCTTTTTTGACAATTAGAATGAAACTCTACCCAAATTGTAAGGCATTGCTGAGACTTTGAGCTCAAATTGCTGACCATATTTTGTTACTGGAATAAGAAATCAAGTGTTTTTTTAGACTTTATGCTGTAATATCTTTGTTATTGAGGAAATTGTTCTTATGTCTTTTTCTTCAATATATCCTCTGTTCCTTTAATTCAACAAGTAGAATTAGTGACAACAATTAAAAAAGGTGTCCTTAAGAGTCAACTGTGGAGAGACTTTGTGCTCCTGTAATCACCTTTAGTTTATTTTCTTTTCATTTATGTATAAAGGACCTTGAGGCAACTTTGTGCCCTCATTTTCCTTCGTATCTTACTCTTGAGCAATCCAGGTGAAGACTTTGAGCTGCATCTTGATTTGCTGGTTATTACATCCTTTGCTACATTTTGTCATTACTGCTAGGAGTATTCTTGTGGTTTGCTAAATATTACTTTTGAAAGAAGAGGAGTACTATCTATCATTTCCACTGAGTTTTTCCTTTGATCCACATGCATCATCTCTGAAAGAAGAGAGATGGATGGTTTGTCCCACCCATGAGTATTATTTTCTATATATATATATATATATATAGCATACCTACAGAGAACCTCCCCTTGATGAGAGGAGAGATCAGTGTCTTTCTGATGTGGTAAAACTACACATTTAGATGACTTATCTTCCTAATTTAGCTGAGTAGACCTATTTTATTTATTAGTACGCTGATCGACAAAATATTCAACCAAGAGTATGTATATATGTATTCATCTTCAACAATTAATATATATATCAGGATAAGGCTCACAAATTAATATGTGCTCCAAATCTGCATCAATGATGAGTAGCAAGATCCCCCATCATTTCCTAGTGTACAAATGGCAATTCACTATGATCTTAGTAGTTAAATGTGACCATATATGGACAAGTTTACAATTCTAATGAGTGATATATAAAGCTTTGTGTAGTATTTTTAATAAGGCCATAACAATTCTAATGTTAGATCTAAATTGAGAAATATGGACCTTCTTCATGGCAAATTTGTAAGGTTTTTAGACCCATAATATGTATGTATGTATTCATCTTCAATAATTAATATATATATGTATTCATGTTCATCATAGTGAATTACCATTTGTACATTAGGAAATGATGGGGGATCTTGCTACTCATCATTGATGCAGATTTGGAGCACCAAATCTGCATCAATGATGAGTATCAAGACCCCCCATCATTTCTTAGTGTATAAATGGCTTAGGCTCATGAGTATGATCAATTTGTGAAAATAGGTGAAGCTTTGTGGCAATAATTCTACATAATAACATTACATAATTTAAGCTCTCTTAATCAATGGTGAGTTTGTGTATTTATAGCTTTTTGAATTATTGCCACAAAGCTTCACCTATTTACACAAATTGATCATACTCATGAGCCTAAGCCATTTGTACACTAGGAAATGATGGGGGATCTTGCTACTCATCATTGATGTAGATTTGGTGCTCCAAATCTGCATCAATGGTGAGTAGCAAGATCCCCCATCATTTCCTAGTGTACAAATGGTAATTCACTATGATCTTAGAAGTTAAATGTGACCATATATGGACAAGTTTACAATTCTAGTGAGTGATATATAAAGCTTTGTGTAGTATTTTTAATAAGGCCATAACAATTCTAATGTTAGATCTAAATTGAGATATATGGACCTTTTTCATGGCAAATTTGTAAGGTTTTTAGACCCATAATAAAAAGTTACTTCTAATGTTATTTTCTTTGAACCAATTGTTGATTATTTTCTGATTGTATGGGATGTTTGGTTTTGGTAGTTGATATAATTTTTTAAATTATAAGATAGTTAAATATTCTACATACATACTCTTTTGATGCCTGATGATTATCAATAAATATCAAGATTAAGGCTCCACATACCTCATCAATGCCCCATTCTTATAAATATTAATGGGATTATTTATGGCTTGTCCCTCCAAAATTAAATTAGTTCATGGCCACACATCTTGGTTTCAAGATGGGTGATCATGGTTGATTCTGAACATTTTCAAAAAGCTATAAATACACAAACTCACCATTGATTAAGAGAGCTTAAATTATGTAATGTTATTATGTAGAATTATTGCCACAAAGCTTCACCTATTTGCACAAATTGATCATACTCATGAGCCTAAGCCATTTATACACTAGGAAATGATGGGGGATCTTGCTACTCATCATTGATGCAGATTTGGTGATAATTTTAATATGTTTGTTATGTTATCAATCAATGTGAGCCTTATACTAGAAGTTATGTTTTAAGGTAGAAAGATGATGTTCATCAAGTAGATCAAGGGCATGAAGATGAGATTTACATAAAAATTCACTGAATAATACCATGAAGAGATATACAATGATAAGGAAGATCAAATTCTAAAGGAAGGACTAAATTAGAACCATAGACTAGTGAGAATAGAGTTGACCCAGTGGCAGTATGTATGCTAGTCTGATAGGCCCAAAGTGTAGGGTAAAGATGAAGATGTCAATCCATGCAAGTTTCAAGAATTATATTTTGAAGAGTTTTGTTGAGAATGCTATTAGTGGCCTCATCTTGACCACTACATTGTGGATGATAAGGCATGGAAAATTTGTGATTGATCTTTAAATTTATTGCAAAGTTATTTAACATGTTTGTTTCTGAAATTACCACCATTGTCTGAAATGATGGTATGGGGAACACCAAAGTAGAAAATGATTTGGTTAAGAATAAATCTAGAAATGGTAAGAATGGTGACATTAATAAGAGTCATGGCTTCAACCCACTTGGTAAAATATTTAGTATCAGTGGTGATAAAGGCATGTCCATCTTGGGAGCATAAGTATGAAGATGAATATTAACATGCCCAATTATATAATTATTGATATTTAAAATTTTCACATACATAAAATATCATGCAATAATAACATAATGGCTTGTATTTAAAACCATAAAAACTCATAGTACTTGAGTTGTTTTCAAATGAAAGATAATGATGTGGAGGAAAAATACCATTGGGGTATATTTTTCTATTATTGTCACCTTGTATATATATATATATATTATATTTAGACTTTTATAAATGGGAAATGGTTTTGGAAGATCAATTAGTCCTTATAAACCTATTCGTATTAGTTCACTCCCACTAGTATGCCTATAAGGGGACAATGTATTTATGCTTGATATATATATATATATATATATATATATATATATATATATAATACCAAGAAATAGTTTAAAAAGATTATGTCAAAATTTGAATTAATCATTTTTAGCCATTCTGAATAACATACAAGGACATGTTAAAATGTTCACATACATAAAATATCATGCAATTTTTGCTATATAATCCATGTTCATACATATGCCAGTTATGAAATATCCTCATAACTGGTTAAATTTTAATTATCCTTATCCTCTTATAATTGTTAACATAAGGTTTATAATCTTTAAAATTTTGTCATTTACCACTTTATACCTTAGTTTCAACTACCTCATTAATGGATGGCATGATAACACATGGATTTATTAGAATCTGCTAAACCTATAAAATCCACAAAAATCTGCCACCACATTCTCATTTATTATGGATCTTTGTGCTTTCATCATCACCACATTAATTTTTCTAATGGTTTATTTAATGAAGTGACAGGTGATTCAAATAAATCCATGTGTTATCATACCATTAATCACCATCCAGTAATGAGGTAGTTGAAACTAAGGTATAAAGTGGTAAATGACAAAATTTTAAAGATTATAAACCTTATGTAAACAATTATAAGAGGATAAGGATAATTAAAATTTAACTAGTTATGAGGATATTTCATAACTGGCATATGTATGAACATGGATTATATAGAAAAAATTGCATGATATTTTATGTATGTGAAAATTTTAACATGTCCTTGTATGTTAATCAGAATGGCTAAAAATGATTAATTCAAATTTTGACATAATATTTTTAAACTATTTCTTGGTATTATATATATATCTCAAGCATAAATACATTGTCCCCTTATAGGCATACTAGTGGGAGTGAACTAATACGAATAGGTTTATAAGGACTAATTGATCTTCCAAAACCATTTCCCATTTATAAAAGTCTAAATATAATATATATATATATATATATATATATATTATATTTAGACTTTTATAATTATATATATGTATGTATGTATTCATCTTCAACAATTACTTTCCTAGATAAATTAAATTAAAACCATACTAGCTTAGTAATCCAAATTAATAAGCTAAAACCATATATGTTCTCAAGAATTCAAGTAGGTTACTTACACTAAATATAAACAATTGTTTGAATATACAATAGTTAATCGAAGTTCACACAATCAACAAATATACTATAGCCTCCTAGTGATAAAATATCCTTCTAACTAAGGCCATTTCTAAAAGTAAAAATAACAATGCTCAACCACCATTTCAAGTCAAATCCATAAGGATGTGATACAACTAATAATAAAAATTTGATACCACATTTTATTGCCATATCATGGTAGAGATAAATCATTATAATTTGGTATTTTATGTTAGTGCTATCATGTGGTAGTATTTATCATGAAAATATTAAGTATGTATACATATTATGGTTATTTTAATAAATTAATGAAACATAGACTACATTTATATTAGTAATGAAATTATTTCACTCTATTTTTATTAAAACCACTATAATGTATATAATAGTTTTTTTAAGGGTAGATAGTTTTGAATAGATTTATCTATTCAATAAAAACTAATAAACAACATATTACAATCATTTAGGGTTTCAAACAAAGATATCAAATCCATTCCTCAACATCATGCTATAGTCATAGTGACTATATGTGAATCAATACTTAAACAAAGTAATTTGTGAATCATCATGTTATGGACACAATTTTTAAAAACATTAGGGATTTTATGGAATAACCTATTTTACCACAAACTATAACTATGTTGAATCTTAGCCATAAAATTTAAGGAAATACCTCATATAATGTTAAAAATCACTAAATGTTAAAAAAATCACAACTATAATAATAAATACAACTCATGTAAAATATTAAGTACTTAATAATTATGAATACGAATAGATTAGTTTGCATGAATTATAATGTGTTTATAAATCATTTACAACTTTATAATTCCTAATTTTTGTAAGACAAAAGTAACCATTTTCAAAAATAAAAAATATTCATACTACTTTTAAGTTCTCTTTACTTGTCTAAAATTAAATCCACAAGATTTCCTCCAAAACTATTGTGTCCACAAAACCTATTCTTTCACCTTCATCCTTAATTAATTATCTATTTAATTGTGTGTTTTCATTTTTCTATTTTCATTCCTTTTATCATTCATAAACCATGATTTTATCAACAAATAAACTCCTAGTTATCCTCTACTTTCTACTACCATATCCACATGTAATATTGCTATTGGTTCCCCTAAAAATGGGAATTAATAAATAACCATGAAGACTGTGTCTAGGGTTTGACTTTGAGTTATAGTAAAAAACCCCTAAACCCACTCAAATTTATTATTGAATTACAAGTGATACAAAAATATAATCATTCCATTATTTTTAATTTGTTACATTTCATCAAGTCCCTTTTGACCTGCATAGGAGATTTTGGCCAAATGATCTTATCATGATTTGAGTACCCCTACATAATTATAATTCATGAAATATTGAGGTTGGTTGAGGGGATGAAATTTATGAACAATCACTAAGAGCATACGCATGTAAAGAATGAAAGCAAAACCTTATAAAAAAAATATTTAAGCATGTATCTTTTCATAACTTTTGCATAGGAACCCAATATTCTCAAGAAATTTCAAGGGGTCTATAAAATAAATATTCATGACAATAAGTTTGGGTTTTGAGGTCTATACTTTATGAACCATCATTAAGAAGGTTCACCTCTAAAACCTTCTAAAACCCTCATAAGAACCAGCTTTAATAAAAGTTAAATTTATTTCAATAAAAACCTCATGAATCATCCTTAAACATCTTCAAACATGAATTAAACTCAAAGAGGGTCCCAGAAATGGTACTTTATTATCTCAAATTATATGGATCATGGAAAAAATAGATTTTTTGAAGAAAAAGTGCTGAAGGAGAGGTAAAATGTAGTCTAATGGATTCCAATCCATGGAGATTGAATTTTTTCACTTTTTCTTCCTCATCAATCCATTATATGGTAAAAATCATGACTAGAAATGCTTTTTTGAGCTTATTCAAATCAGTTAGTCTATAACAATTCAAGACAGATTGACCTAGTTGATTAATTTGACTAAGTTACATGTGTTTATTCATCAAAAGGACCAATTAAATAATATTATGAGTTGTTCTAGGCATAAATATCATCATATTTTTATGTTATAATGTTTTCATGCAAGTTCTAGTGCCCATCAAATGCAAAAAGTTAAGCTAATAGGCCTATTTGGCCTAGTAGGCCTATTTGATCAATCAAGAAAAGATGAAATTAGCATTAAATAGATATAAAATGAATTAATATTAAGTTATCACACCAAATATGTAGTATTCAAGTGGATATTCCATGCACAACTAGATCTTGAGTGATAATTCATGCAAAGGAGATCTTAAGTGGGAGTTAGCTTGTTTAAGGGCTAATGACTCTGAGTTGACTTATAAAGAGTTAACTAGTAATGAATGCAAGTTCCATGGTTTTTATGTAAGATAAGACATTCAATTATCTTGGTCTCATATTAATTAGATTTAACTAACCAAGAAATGGCATAACGTGCTAGAAAAAAGAGCTTGGACAAGTTAAAGGGGCCCACCACATTATTTTTAATGCCAAAAGGAGCTCATGCAAGGCTTAGACACAAATAAAAGTCTTAAGGACTATTGATAACTATTATAATGGAAAATTACTAGAGTTAATGATGATATTTCTTATTCCTCTCTCTTCTACACCACTCTATTGGCTAATTCTCTTCTCATCTTCTATATAATGAGGCTTTGAAGCTTATTTTGATGATCTCTCTCTTGGGAATGATGAAAATATACCAATATTGAGGTTTATAAACCTTTTGAGATGAATAAAATGACTATTTTAAGATTCTTATATATAGGTTTAGTTTGTTATATTAGTTATATTTACACATATGGTGGTATTTTCTCCCTTGACAGGTCTTAATCTCACCTAGTTACTAGTATGTCATCTCATGTAGGTCATAGACAATGTTTAATGTTGATTAATTGAGCTAAAAATGGATAAATTATTAGATAGTGACTTGAATCAGGCCTTCCATAATTACCCTCATGCTTAGATCACTTTTTGAAACCTCTATATGAAATATTGTTGCATAAAAATCTTTTGGAGTTATAAGATTCAGTGATTTGCATTATCTTATTAGTGTTGTATGATTTTAAATAGAGTGGATGAAATAGAAATTCAATTATATCACTATCAATAGAATAAATTTCCAATTAAATTATCCTTCGAACCCTTTTCATCCCAAAAATATATCAGGTTTTAGTAAGTTAAACATCAATGATACATCATAAGAGCTAGCCTCACAAATATAGAGGTTTAGTCTAGGTACAGGTGTGCCACACCTTAGACCATTACAATGTTAATCTAGGTGTGAAGTTGATTAGAGAAATATACCTATAGTATGGTGTTATAAGGGTTTTTAACAGTTCTAAAATGCCTAGTGGAAAATAAATCCAACCATTAGATTACACATTTACAACATATTGGTCTTCAAAAGTAATTTCAAGTTATCATATGGTCCTCATCTCTGAGTTAAAGGGAAAATTTTATTCATCATTCAGTTATTTTCATGTGTTTTATAGGCTATAGTATCCTATGGATTAGACTTTGGTCATTCATCTCCTTATCAATAGTTCCAATATGATCCATATACATCTTGTCATCACCCCTATCATCCCTATCATGAATCATATATAGATCCTTATTAGTAGTATGATGACTCATATCAATCCTACGATAATCTTCATGAGACTTTTTAACTTCCTAATCAGACTAATAAAATTTCAAGACAATCTATTTATATCTTTAAGTAAACCTTGTTTTGCTATGAGAAATAAATGGTAAGCATTAATACTCAAAAGAGCTATGGACAAGAGATTTCAAAGCATCAAATTGAGATCATGAGAGCATCATAAAAGAAAGCCAAAGAAGTGTGTGCATCTTTCATAAGGCAAGGACATTTGAAATTTAGTGGTGACATCCTTAACATAGGTGGTCTAATTTTAGTCATTAAATATATGTTTGTGGTCCATGAGAAACACTAGGGTCACCATAATCAATAACATGCTCCCATAGAGCTGTCCTTTTCTCTTCATGAATATCAATCTAACTATATCACAGCCCTCAAGATTCCATTCAAGCCTTACCAAGTTTTCCTACTTATAAATCTATCCAAGAGAGGCCTTAGAAGGTTGAAGAAGAGTGTTTTGAAGAGGCTAAATATCATGTTTCACAATAAATAATATGGGAGCCTTCATCTTCAATTTTAAAGGGAGACATCTCTAATCAATTGGTTCATGATTTTGAGGCTTATCTTTCCAAACAAGTTGAGCTTGTAAATCAACATCTTCAACAATCAATGGTAGATATAAAGGCAACACAATATTAGCATTAACTTCATTTTTTCACACCCATGGCTTCAATAAGTGCAAAGGAAGAAGCTCCTAAACTAGAGTTCATGACTTGGTATAATAGGCTAAAGAGAGTGAAGAGCATTCAAGTTTAAGTCAAGATGTTAAAGTAAAAATTAATTATGGGAGAATTCAACCCCTACTTCTCCCTAAACAAGAGCCCAAGGCCTTTCCTTCATGGAAATCTAAGATAACTTACAATAGAGAGAGGAGGTGAAGGTGATTAAGGTTGAGTAGCCTCATGGGAAAAATCAATCATCAATGGTGACATCTTTGGACCTTTCTCATCTTCTTGAGTATTTTTAGAGGTCTACCATTCCAATTTTTGAGAAGGAGCCTCTCATTTTTGATGTGAGTGAAGAATTTTCAGCTGAGATACAAAATGAGGATATCACCATTGGAATACCTTTTGAAGAAGATATGATTAATTCAATCTCTTAAGATGAAAAAGAAGATGAATTACAAGAGGAAGTTAAAATGCATGATGAGATGCAAGTACAAGTAGAATATTTTTCTAATATCTAAGAGGAAGACACCCCAATTGAGAAAAAATAAGATGATTTCCATGAGATCTTTGATGACACAGTAGCTACCATTCATTATGATAGTCCACAAGAGCTTATATAAGTAGTAGAAATCAAGTACTAATTATCTAATGAAGAAATTCCAATTTTACTTTAGCTTGATGAGAAAAAATCACTAGACTTGTTTGACATCATTCATTTAAGTTATTATTTACTTGAATGTGGTTCATTATAGGTTGATATAATTACTTTCATCAAGCAAGAAGTAATCAGCCTTCCAAACAATCAAATCTAGGAAGTTGCCTTCTCAAGAGATGACTTGTTTAAGTCTCTCAAGCAAGGTTATCAAATTCTCTCTTCATCTTTAGATGTTTTTATACTCTTGGATGTTTAGTATGAACTAAATTAGCCTCAAGAAGTCATGAAATAAAATTTTATAGCCATAACACAAAAGACACATCAATTTGTTCAATATAATCATAATCAGTAGCTCATGGATGAAGAAGAATTGAGATTGTTCTTACAAAGTACACATATATGGGAATAATATGACTGGGTCTTGGACTCACATCTACAATTCATGTTCTTTAAATTGGTAGTAGAAGAACTAGTTTCTTCTGAAAGAATGAGGATGAGATACACAAGATCCATAGGATCAATCTAGGAGAAAGAACCCACAACAAGAAACCTGCAAAAATAATACTAGAGAATAAAATGGGTGATAATCCTAAAAATTCTCTGTATACTCTATATTCTCTCATTAAAATCTATTATATTGTAAAGTATATATAATACAAATAGTTTTTTTTATGACAACAAACTATTTGTTGTGATTACAAAATAGAGAAAACAGACTATTTATTTTCAAATACTATGAACAAAAATATTGTTGAGAGACTCTCAACAATAAAACAAATTATCCTAGGTAAATAAAATTAACCCTAGGTAATAAATAACTTACCCTATTATCCCTAGGTAAGATTAAATATTCATTATTCTAACACCCTCCCTTAAGCAAAACATAGGGAGAATGACAAACAAATATGTGTCCCGGCTACTAGGCCTAATGAGGTACCCATGTACAAACCAATTAAATATATGAAAAATAAAGGAAGTAAGGACTTCATGGGAAATCCCTCCCAAGTACAACTTCCTTTACCCCAAGCATCGCTCACAACTAAAGATAATGAGGAGAAGGCAAAGGTTTAGTGAAGATGTCTACAATCTACTTAGTTATAGGCACAAACTCCAAAAAAAGAACTCTATTTTGAATAAGATGTCGAATGAAGTGCATGTGAATCTCAATGTGTTTAGTCTACTGATTCTCAATAGGATTACATGAAATAGAAATCACACTTTGGTTGTCACACCAAAGAGTAGTAGGACCCTACTGTGTGAAGCCAAACTTGCCAAGCAACTGTCAAAGCTAAAGTGTCTCCTGACTAGCTTTGATAGCACCTCAATAATCAACCTCAGTAGAGGATAATGTAATAGTAGTCTAATTTTTGCATGCCCAAGAAACTAGACCTAAACCAAGTGTGAAATTAAATCCACAAGTGGATTTGTGAGTGCCATCACTAGCCCAATTAGAGTCAGTTTATCCAACAAATTGTGTAGAACTCTGTGGTGTGTAATGTATACCAAAGTGAGTAGTGCCCTAAATGTAACACAAAATATGCTTGGCTGCTTGTCGATGAATCTCATGAGGCTCATGTGAGAACTGAGAGACAAGGTTCATAGCAAATGTGATGTCAGGACAGGTATGAGTCAGGTATAAAAGACTACCTACAAGTCGCCTATCCAAAGTTGGATCAATAAGAGGAGTCATACAAGTGGTAGACAACACAACACTTGACTGATATGGAGTGGGGGCAGGTTTACAATCAGCCATGCCAAATTGATGAAGAATATCTATTGTATACTTCTGTTGTCCAATAGAGATGCCCTTAGAAGACTAAAAAACTTGAAGACCAAGAAAATAATGTAGAAGTCCTAGATCTGTCATATCAAACCTATCTAACAACTTGTCCTTGATGTCATGTATCAACAAATCTAAACTGCTAGTGAGGATGAGATCATCAACATACAAAACTAATATGACAATCTCCTCGCCTTGCTTTAAGATGTATACATTGTGATCTAACTGACAATGAATAAAACTATAATTGAAAAGAAAACTATCCATCTTTTCATACCAAGCTCTAGGAACTTGTTTGAGGCCATAAGGAGAATGATAGAGTCTACAAACCAATGATGAGTCTTGCACAAATCCTAGAGGCTGATCCATATAGATCTCCTCATGGAGATCACCATGCAAGAAGGCACTCTTCACATCCATCTGAAAAACCAACCAAGAATGTGAAGTAACAAGAGAGAGTACAAGATAAATAGAATCCATCTTAGCTATAGGGGAAAAGGTCTTAGAGTAATCAACCCCTTCAAACCTATGAAAAACCCTTAGCTACTAATCTAGCTTTGTACTTATCCACTGATCCATTTGTAGCATATTTGGTCCTATAGACCCATTTACATTTTACAAGTTTTCTTCCCTTAGGAAGAGGGACAAGATCCCAAGTATCATTCTTCATCAATGAAGAATACTCATCATACATTGCAACATCCCACTCGGGTATACCAATGGATTCAAAAAACAACATTGGATCATTTGTACAAGCTTGGCCCAAAAGAGAAACACTAGGTGTCTATAAGCAAGTGTGATGAGAATCAGATGGATCACTAATGAAAGAACCAGATACCTATAGAGTGCTCTTTGCCCACTTGGGCAAAGGTGGTGAAGAAGATGGTTGTGGTGGCTAAACAAGTGAAACATCATCACCATCAACAATAGAAAGCAAATCCTCACTATCCTCGGTAAAAGGAGGGGGAGAAGAAGAACTAGATGTACACTCTTGTGGAGTGGGTAACTCATCAATCTAAACATCCCATCAAAATAACACATCATGTGTGATAGGATCAAAAAGGCAGTAGGCTTTTACATCTTCACAATAGCCAACAAAAATGAGTGGTTGGCTTTTCTTCTCCAATTCTTTGCATTTTTCATTAGGAATAAATGCCCATGCTTGACTCCCAAAGATGCAAAAGTTTGAAATATCAGGCTTGATCCCAAACCAAGCTTCTTTAGGTGTCATATTCTACACATCTTTGTGAGGCATATAATTTTGAATGTAGTTTGCACAATTTACAGCTTTAGGCCAATATTGTGGACCCAAATTTTTAGAGTGAATCATACAATCTTCCATCTCTTTCAATGTTCAATTTTTCCTCTCTGCTACACCATTTTGTTGAGGAGTGTGTGGTACAGTGAACTTGTGTTGTATCCCATGATCAATAAAAAAATCATGGAAATCTTTAGTGTCATATTACCCCCCATTGTTAGTGCATATATTTGTAAGAGGAAGAGATGATTGTCTTTCAACAAAGGCTTTGAAAGCCTTAAAAGTCTCAAAAACTTCACTTTTTAACTTGAGAAAATATAACCAAGTTTTACAAGTGAAATCATCAATGACTGTGAATGCATATTTGGCCCTTTAAAAATAATGAGTTGGAAAAGTCATCAAATCACTATGAACCAACCCTAAGGGTTCATTTGCATGTGTGGCCTTACCAACTAGAAATGGATCCTAATGCTGTTTACCAACTAGACAACCAGGACACATCCCATCAATACATGAGACCTTAAGAAGGCATTTTACAAGATGTTTTGTACTCATTTATTGCATATATCCATAAATCAAATGCCCTAATATCTCATGCCACATTTTTCTGAGACTATTACCATGTGCTATAAGTGAAGAACCAAAAGACATAAAAGACTCAAACTTATCAAAAGTATAGAGTCTTGTAGTATGGTCTTCTATACTTGTAGCAACTATCTCACTAGGATCATTACATTCTATTATTACAACATCATGTGGAGTAAACTCCATAGTTTTACCAGTACCAAAATTACATATTTAATATATAGAGAGAAGATTAGAAGAGATTTGGGGTACAAGCAATACATTGTTAAAACATCCATCCTATTTTTCAATAGTACCTGATCCTAAAACTTCAATATGTGAGGAGTTACCCATAAAAATATGTGATGTACTAAAATTTTTAAGAGAAGACAATAAATCCTTAGAATGTGTGAGATGATGAGAAGCACCTGAGTCAAAAATCCACTGATCATGACATGAAGATGTAGCCCTAGCTGAAAGTGCTTTCCCTTTTCCTGTAGGAGAAGTAGGAGATGGAGATGGAATGGAAATTTTGTGTTGTCTGACCACTGCCTCTAATGCTTCCATATTCTTAAAACATCTAATTTCATCATGATTAGGACCACCACAAAATTACATGGACCAAATGTTTTCTTCTTTTACTTAAAGGACTTTTTGGTCTTAGTAGATTTAAAATGATGAGGTGTTTAGGCGGTGGACTCTAGAGGGTTATTTAAAGGTGCTTAATTTTGTTTAGACTTAGGTTAAGGCTTTCCTTTGGAAAAATTAGCAACTAGAGCATGACTAGGACCATGTAGAGCATCTAGGGCCATTAATTTTGTTTGCTCCCTAGTCAATCTTTCACAAAAAACTTCAAAGGAAGGCCATTTGAATTCATCACCTAATGTATCCATCATGGTATAAAAAGCATAGGAAAAAACACTATATGGTCCTTTCAACTTTGAAAAAATCATGAAAATTCACTCCTTATCATTTTTATCCTTGTCACCAGCTTTCAATTGTGACCTAATAAATTTGAATTTTGCCAAGAATTCATCTATTGAAGGAAAATTTGATGGAGAGAGAGAGTACTCAATTTTGCATCTAATTGTAAAATTTTAAACTCATTAAATTTTCAAAATAGGGTTTTAAATTTTTCCCATACCTCTTTTGGCATTGTAGCATCTACAATGTGAAATTGAATATTATCTGAGACGTTGAGGCAAATTAATCCAAGAGCCTCATCTGCTTACAACCATATGTATATTTGTCTTTTTCATTGGTGAATGCCACAGGTGTTATTTCAAAAAAAATTCTCCATAAGGAGTTTTTGCATTTTTAGCTTCCAAACATGGTAATTTTTGGAGTTTAGGGGTTCAAACAATCAGGATTCCATTCATGAAGAAGATGATGACATTGATAGGAACAAACTAGACATTCTTTTTCCTTAAAAAAACCCCTCCCATTACAATTTAATGTCTCCTAATGAAATTTAATAGCCTTAAATTATACAAAGGTACAAAAAATGACTTTATGGAAAAAAAGATGTAGGGGGGTTTGACCCCAAGACTTCCTCCCTACCAGTTCTTTAACAAAATAATTCTAGCCACTTTAGCAAAGTCAACTTTGTTCATTTAAAGCTAGAGACTTGCTTTTAAACCACTAAGAATTAATAAATTAATTAAAAAAATCCAAAATAACTCACATGTGTGAGATGTATGAAAAATAATGTTTAGCTTTATCAGAAATAATTTCTTGTTCCAACAAGGCGTGGTGATCAGGAAAAATTCTGATGAGAATTTTATAAACATTTGCCAAGGAAAAAACCTCCAAGCAAATTCAGAATTATCTCCACAGGATCTGCTCAAAGGACTATATGGCCTAATCCAAATCCATACTTCTCAATTGGAAATGAAATCCTGAAATGTTTTCTAACTCATACATCTTTTAGATTTTAATTTTATGCAGTGTAAGGTATTCAAACTGAAGAAAACCATATGGCTATGCTGTAGAACAAAACATATTTTGAAATCCCTGTTGTAATCCCCCAAAACATTATACAGCCTACAAATAAACTTTAAAAATTGATTTGGAATGAAATTTAGCACATTTAGCTTTCATGAACAGGTGTCATATTTTAGAAAGGATGCATGTACGATTTGCCACAATAAAAAACCGTACAGGTACTGCAATCTGCCAGAAAAACTAGTCAAATAGTTTTTGTATGGAAGAGCTGTATGACTAGAAAAGAATGAAAAAAATCAAGTTATACAGGATTCTTGATTTTATTTTATATGCCCCTATACCAAAAAATTCTAGTTTGGAAATCCGAACTGTCATAAATGATCATAAAGTACATAATTTTTCAAAAAAACTTGTAAACAAGAACCAGAATGTGAGAGAATAAAAAATATTTGGAACACATCAATAAAATAATGTTTTTGACTATGTTAATAGATGAAAATGATCAAAAATTATAGGGAAGAGGATATTCAACTATAAATCCAATCTCTGATACCATGAAAGAATGAGGAGGAGATACACAGGATCCACAGGATCAATCTAGGAGAAAGAACCCATGACAAGAAACCTGTAAAAATAATACCAGAGAATAAAATAGGTGATAATCCTAAAAATTCTCTGTATACTCTCTATATTCTCTCGTTACAATTTATTATATTGTAAAGTATATATAATACAAATAGTTTGTTTTACGACAACAAACTATTTGTTGTGATTACAAAATAGAGAAAACAAACTATTTATTTTCAAATACTACAAACAAAAATATTGTTGAGAGACTCTCAACAATAAAACAAATTATCCTAGGTAAATAAAATTAACCCTAGGTAATAAATAACTTACCCTATTATCCCTAGGTAAGCTTAAATATTCATTATTCCAACATCTTTCTCAAGAGACTATGAAAATGTAAATGCTTTTATCTACAAAAATAAACTATCAAGGTATGGAAATTATACTCCAAGATTCCATGGTGGATAATCTAACTTTTCATTTAACCCTAGAAGACAAATTTTGACTTTAGGTTAGTTGTTTTAGGTTTGTGTTATTTTAATAAGTGATTAACACAAGTAGTAGTCTATTGTCTTGTTCTTGTTTTCCTTAGGTTAGGTTGATTTTTAGTTTAGTTATTGTTCCTTCTATTATTTACTTTCAGTCTTGTTGTTATTGTAGTCAAAGACGTGTTACAAAGTCCAAAAAAAATATTTGGTAGTCAAAAAAATCATAAAGTCATATTGTTGTGTTTCAGATTGTTATTATCATGTGAAATCCAGTGAGTTCTCTTGACCAGTAGGCTAGTTAACCCTTGTGAGTCACAAAAAATGTTGGTAATTTAGCTTGTCAAGGCCAAATACCAACCCATATAATCTAAAAATTTTCATAAGACTATTAAGCCTCTAAAAGGTGGTCTAAAACTATGTATTTTTACTTAAAAGGGATATTTTTTCCCTATTAATGATAAATTTAGAGTACAAAAGTCATTAGAAGCATCTAAAATTCCCACAAATTCATTCATATTTGTGTGGTTGCCTAAGTTCTAAAGTTTCATGATTTGAAAATGTCTTTTAATGCAACTTTAAGTGTTGAAAAATCCCCAAAAGGAATCATACATGACAAATTTGCCTATTAAAAGTTGTTACAAAGGTTTAATACTTTTTATAATATGCAAATGACTCATGTTCTCATGCCCTAAATATGGTAATTCATAACTTTATTTTTGAATAAAAGGAAAAAAAGAGCCAATTTCATATAAAAGTATGGACTTGTATGACCATTCCATACAATAGAGCTCATGAATAAGAGAAAAGGGAAATTTCATCCTTAAGCACACATTCAAATTCTACAATCTAAGACACTCATTCTACACACCTAATCAAGTGCTCATATATTTCACCACAAGGGGAGTTTGTCCATATGATCTTTGAATAATTTGAGGACCCCTATGCACTTATAATTCATGAAATATTTAGGTTGGTTGAGGGGATGTACTATATGAACAATTTCTAAGAGCATAAACATGTCCAAAATACAAGTAAAAACCTATAGACAAAATTATTTACGTATGTATCTTTTCATAAATTTTTCATGGGAACCCAATATTGTTAGGAAAGTTGAGGGGGTCTATAAACTAAATATTCATGATAAGAAGTTTGGGTTTGGAGGTCTATACTTTATGAACCATCATTAATAAGGTTCAACTCCAAAACCCCCATAAGGATGATTTTTGAGAAAGGTCAAATTTATTACAATAAAAACTTCATTAATCATCTTTAATCCTCTTCAAACATGAATTAAACTTGGAAAGGGTCCCATCAATGGTACTTTGTTGTATGAAATTTTAAGGATCATGGTAGAAAATAATTTTTTTTGAAGAAAAACTATTGAAAGGAGATGTGCAAGGAAATTTAATGGATTCTAATCCATGGAGAGTGATTTTTTCCACTTTTTCTTTCTCTTCAAGCCATAAGATGGTTCAAAAAATTCTTGTAAATGCCTCTATGAGCTCATTCAAATTAGCTAGTCTATACAAATTTAAGGCATATTGACCTAGTAAACTAATTTGACTAAGTTGCAAGTGTTTATTTATTAGAAGGACTCATTCCATGATATGAGGAGTTTTTACAAGCCTAAATATCATCATATTTTCTAGTTTTAATTTTTTCATATAGGTTCTAATGGTCATCAAATTTAAGAAGTTAGGCTATTAGGCCTATTTAGCCTAGTAGGCCTATTTGATCAATCAAGAAA